>CAUYUJ010016982.1:735861-755861 GCA_963575745.1 Prorocentrum cordatum
GTGTTTGTGTGGTTGTGTGTGTTTGTGTGAGTGTTTGTGTGAGTGTTTGTGGTTGTGTGCGTTTGTGCATATGGTTGTGTGTACTTGTGTTTGTTAGCATCCCTTCCGCGGTGGAAGGTCGGCGGAAGGCCGGCGGCAGGCGGCGGAAGGCCGGAATGTGCCCCCCAAGAAATCAAAACATGTGTGGGCTCAGGGTTTTCCAAAGCCGCCAAATATATAGATACATATATATATATATACACACAAGCCTGCATTGGCGTTTCGCGCCATGCGTCTTGTTCCGGACGCATCTCGCAAAAGCAATAAGTCATCGCGTGTTTCAGCAGAGGGGGCGTCGAGACCACGAATACGACCATGATCACGAGGACCACCACCGCTACCAGCACCACCACCACAACCACCATCACGACGACGACGCCGACGACAACGACGACGACGACGATGGGGCTCTCGTCTGAACTGCAGAAGGGGCGCTCGTCTCTCGAGGACCTCTGGAAGCTTCCGATGAGACCAGAAGCGCTCAGAAACTTGGCCCTTCCTCGTCGTCGTCGTCCTCCTCCTCCTCCTCCTGCTCTTCCTGCTTTTCCTCTCGGGCAGGCCGCGGTAGCGAGCGCTCGGGGCGTCAGTAAGCGGGCTACGCAATAATGAGGCGGCAGCCCGCAATGACAGGCCGAGACCTCCTGCTCCTCCGTAGGACGACGACGACGACGACGACGACGACCACGATTGGTCGCTTCCTGCATGCCTGGATGTGTCCTGGACGCTTGTGGGGGTTCTGAGGTCCTTTCGAACCACCGTCCTGCGAACTACGGCCGCGTGGAGTGTAAGAGAACTGCTGGAATGCTGGAACTATACTGGAACGGTGTGGGCTCGCGCTTGAGCTCCTGGTGACTCTCCGAACCAGAGGATTCTTTTTGGGGCTGTTTTGGGCCGTCTTGAAGCCCTCTTGGGCCGGCCAGGGGCTTTTCGGGGGCCTTCTTGGGACACTCTTGGGGGTCTCCTGTGGCTCTGTTGGGGCTCTCTTGGGAGTTCTCGGGGCCCTCTGGGGCCCCTCTTGGGCCGCCTTGGGCTTCTCTTGATCCGTCTTGAAGCTCTTTTGGGCCGCCTTGGGTCGCTCATAGAGGCCTCGGAGGCCGTCCTGGGGCGATCTTGAAAGTTTCTGGGGATGCCGCGGACGCTGTGAAAGCGGAAAAAGCTAATATCGTCAAAAGCGTACGCTTCCTCAGGGAATGGGGCGATTTTTGGTTTTGGGGGGTCCCTTTTGGGGCCTCTTGGACCGTCTTGGGGGCCTCGTGGGCCGTCTTGAAACTATAGTGGGTCCTCTTTGAGCGTTGATGGGCCGTCTTGGGGCCCACTTTGGGCCCGTGGGCTCCGATCGGCAGGGCGTCCAACTGCCCGGAAGGCCGCCGGGACTCCGAAAGGGCGTCCAGGGCGTTCGTCGGGTGGAGGGCAGGGGCGTTTGGGGTGTCCCAGGGGGGGGGTCCGGTTTAGGGGGCGGGGCGGTCCGGGTAATTAGAATGTAAGAATCGGAATAGGAATACCTTTATTTATTTATTCATATATATATACACACATACATACATACATATATACATGTTTACACATGTATATAGAGAGAGATGTGTGTACCTATATATCGATACATGTATATGTTGGGTTAGCGGCCGCGGCTAAGGAAGTGGCACAGGTCCCGCCTGCTTGGGGTGAGCCCTTCGCCCATGGCATTTTCCCTGGGCCAGATATTTGCGTTTCTCGGCCCGCGTTCGACCCTTGTTGGGCGCTCAGGGCCGTGCTGCCCGAGGGTAGGCGCGTGTTCTTGGATGGGTCAGGCCTCCACTCGAGACTCCCCACGTTGCGCACAACTGGTTGGGCCCGCGTGTTTCTGTCCGCTGACCGCGCGCTTGGAGGTGCGGTCTATGGGGTTGTGCCCTTGAGTTTGCGACCGCGCACACGGCGAGGGACGGATAAGACTGTGCGATGCCTGTGGTCTCGCGGCATGTGTTTGGCACGATCAAGGTCTTGTCAGATTGCAAGGCTGCCCTAGGCTTTTGCGCCCGTCAGCAGAGCGCCACCTCAGTGGCCAATCCTCGGGCTCACATGTGGCTCAGGGTGCATGCCAGAGAAGATGTTTCGCAGCGAGTCTTCGATCATGTGAGAAGTCATAGCTCGATGGTGCAGTCCAGAGAAGGGGTTGTGTCGCAGTCTGAGTTGGGCGGACAAATTCGCCAAACGTTGCCTCGTCGGACAGTGATATACTCCTTGTGGATGGTTGTCTTGCTATCGCGTCGCTGGTGATGAAGTTTGCGTCCAGGATGGCCACAAGGATGGTCCGTGAAGAGTTGCACGATCACTTGGGCCCGGATTCGATCCGTTTGGTTGACCTTGGCTTCTTGCCCGCCCTGCCCGCCTACCCCCAGCCTGGTCCCGAGGCCCTGCCGAAGCCCCTGGACCTCCCTTGGCTCCTCCTGCTGCCCCTCTCCCTGCCGCTGTTTGTGCTGTTGCTGGGGGTATCGGGGCGGAGGCTGACGAAGAGGAAGGCGTGGGAGGTGATGAGGCGGAGGATAAGGGGTACGTCATTCATTGGCACGGGTGCGCCATGACGTGTCAACGAGCACTCAGTGCTAGAAGCAGGGGTGACACGCAGCGAGCCGATGATTTGTTGCACCACTTGCTATAAGTACGCAGTCCATCGTAAGTAAGCAGCGAGGTTTGTGCATCCAGTGGGTGGGTCCTTGGAGTTTGAAGGGTGGGTCGTCCTATTCCGTCCGCAAACGCGTCAGAGACCTCCTGTACCCAACGGATGCCTTTTGGATGAGTCTCAGGTCCCCTCCGCGGCCACCTGTGAGAAGTGGGCGTTTCATTTTGGAGTGGCAGAGGAGGTGACCAGGCAGCCTTCTCGCCCCAGGGCTCAAGGCTTTCGGTTTTTCGTCCCAAGCCGCCGCAGTGGAGCTCGGGAAAAGAGCCGCAGAGGCCCCAGCACAAGCCCAGGAACGTGGGGCGCAGGTTGATCCGATGGCCGAGGCTGAAGAGCTTGGCTAGCGTGTTAGGGGGTGGGGTGCCCTGTCGACTAGGCCCTGAACCGTGGGGATGGAACCCTCTGCAAGAATGAAAAGGTCTCCTTCGATGGGCACCCCACAATTTTTCTTGTTCTCTCTCCCTGCACCCTCCCCCTATGCGCGTCGAACCTCCTCCTCCTCCCCCTCCTCCTCCCCCTCCTCCTCCTCCCCCTCCCCCTGACCTTTCCTGCCCCCTCTCGGCCCCCCCCCCATGCCTCCTTCCCAGGGGCCGAGGCGAGGGCGGCAGTGAGGGCCGCCCGGTGGCCGGCCACACCCCGCACAGGTGGCCCTGCGCCCCCCCTCTGGGCTCCGCGCCCGGGCTGCAGGCCCGACGCGGGGGTCCGCCGCGGCGCGTCCGCCGTCGACGCCGGGGGACCTTCAGTTGGCGTTCGGAGGTTCATTCAGCTCCTCTTCGTCCTCCGCTTCCCCCTCCGTCTGCTCACTGCTCACTTTTCCTCCTCCTCCGCCTCCTGATCCTCCTCCTCCTCCTCTCCTCCTCCTCCTCCTCCTCCTCCTCCCCCGCCGGTTCCAGACAGTAGAAAGACTTGGGCCGCGTCAGCAAAAAATGAGAGGCATAAAGAGAGAGAACCAAAACCAACGAAAAAACAAACATGTGCGTGCACTATAGTGTGAACGAACAATCCTTAGTGCAGGATTTGTCCCAATGAATGAATTATGTTGGTTGTCCCAATGAATGAATTCTGTTGGGTGGAACCGTAGTAAGCTTTCTTGAATGCGAGTGAACATCCTCACCGCAGAATCCTCAACATATAATCCTTGAGAAGGACGTCTTAGTATGGAGCCATTACGGATGAGTCTGTCATACAGGAGTCCTTGTAGTCTTTTTTTTTTTTTTTTGTTGTTTTTTTCCTTTTGTTTTTTTTTTTTTTTTTTTTTTTTCTTTTTTTTTTTTGTTTTTTTTTTTTTTATACAGGAGTCCTTGTAGAGAGATCTTTAATGCAGGATCTGTTCTTATAGTTTTTGAAGAGTCACGATTATGGAATACTTCACACGGAATCCTTACGAAGAAATCCGTATTAAGAACCAGTGGAACGGACCCCGTATTAAGGAATCGCGGTAAGGAGTCCGTGTTAAAGATTTTGTTCGAAGACAAGCTCCAATGGTTCTTTAGCGAGAAAGACAAGCCTTACCGATGAATGATTTCTGAAGAGTCCTAAAGTCAGAGCCTTCCTCAGGACAACGCTGCGGAAAACCGCATTAGTTAATCACTTTTCAAAAGAACTCCTTGGCGAGGAGTCATTACCCAAGAGCCCTTCAGTAACGACCCTTACAAAAGAAAGCCCGTAAGGAACCCGTACTAAGGAGTCGTTTGAAAGGATCCCTTATTATTTGAACGCCACCAAGTTGAATGACAAAGGCCCGAAAAGGGTGTCACACGAGCGGGGTAGGACCATCAACAATTGTAAACAACATGGTGTCCATATCCGAGGGCCAGCACGGTAGATAATATGCGTCCATGGTTTTTCAGGTTGCCGTGAATGTATAAACGTGGGCGCCCCTAGATTCACAAGAAAATCAAACATTTGGAAAGCCTGTTGTTACAGTGCTCGTTGGCCCTCAGACCTGAAAAAATGTCGCTGTACTATGTGTGCGCTGACCCCTTGGCATTACACGAGACGCCACGAGCAAGAGAAATCGGGACCCGCGTTAAGGAATATTTGTTGGCGAGCCCTTAATATAGAGCCTCACTAAGAAACTCTGCATGCAGTCCTTACTAAGGAATGATGTATGTAGCATCCTGAACAAGACAGTCCGCACTGTAGAACCCCTGAAGAAGAACGGTTTACAAAAGAACTCCTGAGTAGGAAGCCATTACCGAAGCGACCTTCTCAAAGAAACCTTACTGAACAAAGCCCCCAAGGTTTCCGTGCTAAGGAACTTGTTCTTCTAAGGAATGCGTAAAAAAGCGCCACCAGGCTGAGTGATAAGTATCTCAGTGTCCCAATGGATTGCGCACGAGCGGGCCCGGACCATCAACCACTGCTTTGAAACGTGTTTCAGGACCGAGGGCCAGCAACCACTGTCACTCTAACAAGTTCGTCTGTTGTTCAATATATCGTGAGTTTATATACTTGAGCGCACATCGACGAACAAAAGCCTGAACAAAAACACGAAACACCGGCTTTTTACAGTGTTGATTGGCCCGCTGCAGTGGCAAACGTGTATTTTACAGTGTTTGTTGACCTGACTTGACGCGAGGCGCCACGAGCGCGAGGTATCGGATCTGTTGCTCAGGGACCCTTGTTGGAGAGCCTTGGCACAGAGCCTTCCTAAGGAATTATTATCGAGAAATCCTATGGCGGAATCCGTTCTGGATCATCCTGGGCAAAAGAGTCCTTACTGTAGAATCCGTGAATAGCAATCTTTTGACAGAACCGCTCCTTCCTCAGAAAAAAAAATACCGAAGGGTCCTTCAGAAAGGATTCTAACCGAAGAATGTCCCGAAAGAACCCGTACTGAAGAAATTTTGTTCTAGGTAGCCCTTATCACGTCAGCGCCACCAGGCTTCAAGACAAAGCCCCCAAAGGTTGCCGCACGACCAGGCTCGGACCATCAACCATTGTGAAACACAAGTGCTTGAGGTCCGAGGGCCCGCAACCATTGTAATGAATCTGTTGTGTGCTGTTCTGGTTTCGCAGATGAACCTATTCACATTGGCCGTTGGGACGCGCGCCTGGCGCAGCGGGCCCCTTCTTCGCAGCCCTTGCCGCGGCCACGGGCACCATGTGAGGTGGTTCGCCCTACGCCTCACAAGTGGCGCACCTGGCTCTCGCGCTCGGCGGCGTACCTGGCTTCTCCACTCCTCTCGCCTGGTCACGCGATGTCCGCCGGGGCGGTGCGTGACCCCTTGTCACCCCAGGTCTCTGCACCGCTCTGGTCCGCTCCTTCCGCTCGTTCGCCGCCGCAGCCCGCTGGCTTGCCGCGCACTGTCCGTCGGGGCGGTGCGTGGCTCCCCCTTCCTTCTGCGCCGGTATGGCGCTGCCTCCTCGCGTAGCTCCTCGCTGCGCTTCGCTGCCGCCTTTCCCCGCCCAACCCCGCCGCCACTGCGCCCCCGCGCTAGCGGCCCTTCACGTGCTGTCCGTCGGGGCGGTGCGTGGTACCTGGTCATGGTCGCGCGCTGTTCGTCGGGGCGTTGCACGACTCTGCTTCCCCTGACCCGTTGCACCGATTTGGTGCCTTCCTGGCGCGGCTTTCCTGCCGCGCCTCGCCGCCGCCTCGCCCTCCACACCGCCGTTTGCGTCCCACCGCAGCGCGGTTGCCGGCGCCCCCCTGCGCCCGCCTGTGCCCACCCCACTCCGTGCCCTCCGTTACCAGGTCCGCCTCCACGATTCTGTGGCGCGGACCGCCCTGGGGCCTGGCACCCACGCCGCCCCGCGCCTGCTTCGGCCCTGGCCGATGGCTGGCGCGTTGCTGGCGCCCCCGGCGCCCGCCAGTGCCCTCCCCCGCTCCGCGCTTTCAGCTTCCCAGAGTGGCCCAACGCTCTGTGGTACAGTCCGCCTTCTGGTCGCCGTTCTCGCCTCTGCAGGGGCGGCCGTCTCTGCCCTGGTGGCCCGCGCCCCGGCCGCCTGCTGCCCCGCCGCCGCCCCGCCCCCTGAGGCGCTCGCAGCCGCGCCCCTGGCCCTGCTGCTGCTGCCACTCGCGCCGCCCCGGACGCCTTTCCGAGCCGTTGGCTTCGCAGCTGCACGAGCACGTTTGACATCGCACGATGTGCCGAACAATGACTGACAGCATTTTGCTTGTGGCCGTCCCTGGGCGCCTGTAGTTTCGCACTGCTTCCCCTTGCCCTGCCACGCGCCTCCGGCCGTGGCCCGCCCAGCGCGCGCTCCCAGGTCCCCTGGTCGCCGCCGCTGCGCGGCTGCTGCCGCCCCGGCCCGCTCACGGTGGAATCCTTCCGCTTCTGAGCGCCTCCTCCTCCCCTTCCGCCCGCGGCCCTTTGTCTTCCTTCCGCTCTTACACGCCGGACTATTGGCTTAGTAGTGCCCCTGCTTTGCTCATTCGTTCGTGCGGATTGCCTCTGCTTCGCCGCCAACGGAAAAATATTCTGGATTCCGCGGACATATCTACCTGGGGGGGCGCATAGATCAACAAAAATTGCAAAACTAATATGAGAAAAAAGAAAAGAAACCATAAACATGCGTTCAACGTGAGCGTGGGTCCTCTGACCTGAAACATCGACGTCTTGAAATACGCCTTCCATTCTCCGCCGTCCCTCTCCACCCTCGTCCTACCCATCACCCTTAATCTATCAGATTCCTCATCCCACGCTCCTCATCGTCTTCCTCAACATCACCATCATCATCAGCATGCCCCTCCTCCGCATCAACCTCCTCCGCATCGCCAGCAGTATCAACATCGCCATCAACATGTTCACCATTGTCATCGTTGTGGAGATCGTTGGCATAATAATAATAATAATGATCATCATCATCATCATCATCATCACTCTCATCATAACCATTCTCATCATCACCATCATCAACTCAATCATACTCACAGTCAGCATGCCCATATTCAGCATCGTCGCCATCATCACCATCATGTCATCATCGTGGCCATGATCACCACAACCACCACCGTCATCAGCTCACCATTACAGTCGTCATCGTCATCCCCGTCATCATCAGCAGCAGCAGCAGCATCGTCTTCATTACAAACACCACCACCACCATCATCATCATAACTACCACCATCACCAGCACAAACATCAGCATAGCATCAGCATCATCACCAGCAGTGTCATCACCAGCGTCATCATTATCATCATCGTTAGCATCATCACCAGCAGCAGCATCATAAGCATCAGCATTAACTGCAGCATCACCATCCCCATCATTATCAGCATCATCGTTCTCATCATCGGCAGCATCACCCGCAGCAGCAACACCGGCATCGTCATCATCAGCAGCAACAGCAGTGCCGTCCTCATCAGCTACATGACCATCACCAGCACCATTATCATGGTCATCATCAGCAGCAGCAGCACCATCATCGTCATCACGATCACCATGAGCATCATCCACACCATCCGCATTCCCATTATCATAATCAGAATCTCCATCAGCATCATCAGCAGCAGCATCAGCATCACAATTCTCACAAGCATCATCAGCATCATCCTCATCGTGTTCCCCCTCCTTTCTCGTCCGCCTCAAACATTATCCTCACCTTCCCCTCGTGTTCCTCCTCCGCCTCCGCCTCCTCCTGCTCCTCCTCGTCCTCCTCCTCCTCCTCCTCCTCCTCATCCCCCTCCCCCTTGGACGTTTGTAACGAAGACGCCCGCCTCAAGCATGGCCTTTTTTTCCGCTCGTGCTCCTCCTCCTCCTCCTCCTCCCCCTCTTCTCCCCTCTCCTCCTCCCCCTCCCCCTCCATGTCCTCATCCTCGGACGGTTGCAACGAAGACGGTCAAGAGGGCCCCATGACGGTCCAAGGAAGCACCCGATGGGGCCCCAAAACGGCCCCAAGGGAACCCCTCAATTGCCCCACGGGGGTCCAATAAGAGCTCCGCAAGCCTCACCTTCTTGTTCCCTTCCTGTTCTTCCTCCCCCTCCTTCTCCTCCGCCTCCTCCTCCTGTCCTCATCATCCTCCTCATTAACGTCGTCGTCCTCCTCCTCCCCTCCCCCTCCTCCTGTTCCTCCTCATGATCCTCCTCCCCCTTCTCCTCCTCTTCCTCTTATGGTTAGTCTTAGTGTTTTGCTTAGTAGTATCACTAGCAGTCGCATTGTTATTCTTAGTACGCCCAGTATTAGCAGCAGTATTAGTGGTACGAATAGCATTCGATGTATTATGTGTGGGAGTGTGAGTTAAAGCAGAAGCATAAGCGATTGTATGGTTATTAGCGTTAAGCTGATTATTATTATTATTATTATTATTAGTAGTAGTAGTAGTAGTAGTAATGGTCGTAGTAGAAGAAGAAGAAGTAGTAGTAGTAGTAGTAGTAGTCGTCGCCGTAGTAGTCGTAATAGACGTAGCATGACTGTTAACATTCGTAGTACTCGTATTAGGCGAAGTATTAACATTAGTACGAGTATTAGTTTTGATATGATTCCCAGTAGTAGTAGTGGTAATAGTAGTAGTAGTAGTAGTAGTAGTAGTAGTAGTAGTAGTAGTAGTAGTAGTAGTAGTACAATCGTTCCCATTATCCTGAACATGTTGAGTATGAGTAGTTTATAATTCGTTGTACTGCGTATTGTTAGTAGTATCGACTATTATGGTGTACCCATGGCGTACTCATTGCCATGAGTAGATTGAGTACGCATTGCCACTGTTACTGCCAATGGTTGTATCGTTAACAGTAATAGTATCATAATTAGTACTCGTATTAATACTATTCCTTGTCGCCCTCTTCCTCTTCCGTGTCCTCCTCCTCCTCCGCCGTAGCCATTTGGCTCAAGAGCGCATGCCTCAGGATGGCACGGTTTCCCGCCTCCGCGTGGGTTTTCATGGCGCGTGTGCACTTGTTCTGGTGACGCTGCCCACCCACCTTGCAGTGGGGATCGCGATGCGTCGGTGACGATGTTACGTTGGTGCTCTTCAGCTGGGCCGTGAGCTGTCGGCTGCGCAGCATGCCAGGCAGGGCCGTGCAGCTCGATATCGCACTGGTCATCCAAAGCCGGGATACAAATATGTTGAAGCGTCCAGGACAAAGGCGCCAGCGATCTAGTTGATGGTCCGTGGCAAGATCGCTCACGCTGCTTCAGACAGCGCCTTGCTCCCAGCACGCCTTTGGCAAGCAGGCGATCCACCGCGCGTGGAAGGAAGGTCCCATTGACAACTATACTCGGTCTTCTGCTCGGCGCGTAATATTCGAAGCGGACCAGGCCAAGCACACCACTGACATGGACACCGTATCTGGTTGTGTGGGCCAAGCGAAGCGCATGCTCTGGGCTGACCTCGACGACACGGACTTCCCTCAGTTGCACACAAAGGTCAAGTCGCCACAGATCGTCTCCACCAAGGTCCTCGCTGGTGCCTGCAAGGAGCGAGACCCTCCCCGAGAGGAAGACCATGCAGCTCTTCGACGCCCTTGCCCTGCTCTGAAAGCCGGCGTTCCAGCAGGTGCCTTTCACAAGGGTGCCAGCTTGGAGGATATCTTTGCGAAACTTGCGGTGCTGGAGCGGTCCGTCAGCGCCATCTCCACGCACTCCGAGTCCATCTTGGCAAAGCTCGAGACGCAGGATAATGGCATTAGCGCTGTCTCGTTCCGTCCAACTACGTCGGAGGCCTTGGACTGTTGCACAGGCGCTCGGGTTACGCAGCATTCATGGTGGCCGACGCCGTCAAGTGCCTTCCCAGCAGATGCTACGTCGCATCACGAGTACGCTGATCTGTCTCCTGCGAGCTGCTGATGGCGGAGAACCTGCTGATGGCGCTTGGTTATTTAATCGCTTCGCTCATTCCGCCAGCCCTGGGGCCCTCTTTTGGGTCTCTTGGGGACCTCTTGGTGGCCCTTTGGGAGTCTCTTGGGGCTCCTTGGCGGCGTCTTGGGGGCCCCCGGGGCCTCTTGGGGGGCTTTTGGGTGCTTCTTGGGGCGGGGGGGGTAGTCGATTGCGCCCCCCCCCCGCATCGGAGGCAACGATCCTCGTGAGGGGTGTCGAAAAATGGCCCTAGCTCCCTTGGAGTGCTCTGGCGGCTTCTCCCGGGACCTTGCCGGGGTGCTTTTCGCCCGGGGGCCCCCAGGGACCGCTCCGCGCGCGCGAATTAGAAAGATTGTTAACCAGTTACCGGAGATCTTAGCACGCCGCTGGCGCGTTGGGCTGGCGAATTTGCGGATGTCCCTCCTGATGTTCGCTCTGTTGCGGCTGCCGCGGGTGGCGTTCGTGGCGTCCGCCCTCCAGGCGCGTGAGAGGATTTTCCTCACGCAGGCGATGCTCAACCTGTTATCCGGGAGGCCGCGGGCGATTGTCGCGAAAGTGCCCGTGATGCCGTTGTCGACGACCGTGGTATCGCTGTTCCCTCTGCTGCCACTGCTGGCACCGCTCCAGGCGATCCTCTTCCAGATGGACATGTGGATTCTCTTCTTGAGGACGGCGTTCTAGATTCAGGCTTAAGAGCCCGCTGGCTCAAGCTCAAGCTCAAGCAGCTCGGGGCGGGGGCCCCCTCCTCGCAGCCACGGCTGAACGCGGCTTGGAAAACTGGGCCGCGCCATGGCGGGATGGGGCGAGACGCCGGCGCAGGCACGAGGCCATGCCTCGCGGGCTACCGCCGTCGCGACGACAGCCTGGGCAGCGTCGACGGCGAGCTGCAAGTGCGCCGCCACGCGCGCCATCTACGAACGCGGAGGCTGGGAGGCCCCTGTTCGCTTCACGCCTTGTTTCGGGCATTTCGCCCTGGCGCGGGGTTGGTGCTGCGTCGGCGCCCTGCGCGGACTGCTGTTCGGCTTGGGCCGCCTCGCTGGCGCCCGGGCGGGCGCGGCTGGCCCGGGCCGCTGCTGCGCCGCCAGGACTCGCCGCCACGGCGTCGCGCTGAGGGAAGGCGCCCGGGCGCCCCCCTCGCACGCGCTCGCCGCCCGGGCCCGCGCCGCCATCGGCGCCGCGATCTGGCGCCGAGCGGCGCGCATGGTCGCTGCGCGCGGCCCGCGGCTCGCCCGAGAGGATTTCGGGGCCCTCCCGCCGTGGGCCGGGGCCGCGGGCGACGCGCCGACGACGCCGCCTCCGACGTGGATCCGCCGGTGGGGCCATCTCCGGCAGCCCCTTCCGATTTCTCGTCGTCTACCTATGCTCGCCTGCCCCCTCCTGCCCAGCATCGCCTGCCTGCCCCGCCCGCCTGCTCCCCGCCCTTGACTTCTAATCCTTGCGGGGGGCGCGGCGGAGCCGGCGGGGGTCGCGGCGCCGGCAGACGCGCCGGCTGGCGCGGCGGGCAAGGCGGGCCCGGTGGCTGGCTCAGGCGGCGCGGCCAGGCCAGAAGGGCAGGCAGGGCGGCGCCGCCCGCGGGCGCCGGGCTGCGGCGGGGGCCGGCGCGGCCGCGGGCGTCGCCGAGTTCGCGGCCGCGTTCGATGCGCTTGCCGGCGCGGCGGGCCCGGCGGGAGCCGAGGGCGCTGCTGTGGCGACATCGTCGCGGCCGGCCACGCAGACGACGCCCCGGTCTCGGCAGGCGCGCCCGGCGCCGGCACGGCCGGCCTCGGCGACTCCGCGGGGGCGGGCGGCGGGCCGGCGAGCCAGGAAACCCAGGGCCCCAACCACTTGGCACACCGCCCTCCAGCGGGCGCACGGGCGGGGGCCTCCGCCGCGGCCGCGCCTGCACGCGCGGCGCCGGCTGCCGGTGAATGACAGGCCCCTCCGCGGTCGGACCTGGGGGCAAAATTTATGCAGACTGTGGGTCAGGATGGCGCGTTGCGCCACGACGGTCTCCATTCTGCCCCTCCCGAGCGAGATGCCACTGTTGTTGTGGATGGCCCGCCTGGCGGTCTCCACGATGGCGTTGCTGCGCCCCCTCCACCTGGTGATGCTCTCAGAGGCCAGGGCCAAGCTATCGCAGAGGCCCTTCGCTCGCATCTTGAACCGCCAGTGACCGCCCTCCACGCACACACCGAGACCACAACTTCGCTGGCTGCTGGCGCTCACGGTGCACCTGGCATTGGGCCTATCTCCCGAACATCACCGAGACGCTGCGCCGAATCGCATTCCATCTGATGCTCTCGATTGCTTTTGGCTGAAGGCCCTGGAGGTCGGGCCGCGGATTGCAGCGAGACCCGCATGCAAGCGCAATCCAGCCTGCCAATTCGGCGCCACTTGCAGACATTCCCACCTGGGCGAGATATCCCATGACGCTGTCACCACCGAGCACGGGCGCCTTTCCCAGCTCTTGCCACAATTCGTCTCTGCACAGCCGCTGGCGACAGCGCTTTGGCGCGAGCGGGCTGCTGGTCGCAGCTCTCCTGGAATGTACGACCTGTCTCTCAACGCGGCGGGGACATCGCATGAAGGTGGTGGACTCCTAGTTCCTCCGCATCGCCTGCATGGGAACGATGAGTCCGCTGGTCTTCTGGGCCCTTCTTCTGGCGATGGTGCTGCTGAGGGCCCTGCCGCTGATGACCGCGCTCTCCCTGAGCCCCTTTTTCCGCCACCTGACGACGCTGCTGGCGCACTTGCTGTTCTTCAGCCTCCTGCAGGGCTTCTGCCGCATGGCGGTGGTGCTGCAGCGGGTCCTGCCGCTGCTGGCCACGCTCTCCCTGCGCATCCCCCTCTACCTGACGATGCTGCTGGCGCGCCCGCTGCGCTTCAACCCCCTGCGGGGCTTCGGCCTCGCGTCGACGGCGTTCATTTTCCACCCGACGGCCCGGGGTGGCTTCCCCCTGAAGGAGCCGCGCAGCTACTTCCTGAACAAGGGCTTCATGGCGCAGACGCTGATGACCACAGGCGCGCTGCCGAGCAACACGAAATACGATGAGCATTTCGCGAGCATCGCGAAGTTCCCCCCGATTGTCGAGCCGCTCCTGAAGCTTCTGGCGGCGAAAGGGAAGCATCGCGAGATGGGCGCCATGACCCTCTTGCAGTTTCTCAAGTTCGCCGCGTTGGTCCCAATGCTGCTGCGGGTGATCACCATGTATTTCGAGATGTAGATCCCCATGGCGGTCCTGATGTTTTCTGCAGGGCGCGGTCGCACATGCTCGCATCACGGGATTGGTGAAGGAACCTGAACTCAACGGCGCGCCGCGTGCAGCATCCGAGCACAATGGCGATGCTCAGCGGCGGGTTGCCCGTCCTTTCGGCCAGTTCCCGCCCGTCCAGATCAAGCGCGACAACCTCATCCCCTACGTGCCGACCGTTTCTGACCGTTGCCCTCGGCGCGGCCCCTATCTACTCCTCTCCGCCTCCCCACCGACCGCGCGCGCTTGTCGGGCGCATTATTCTTCGGTGGCGCGCTCCTCGCGGTCGCCTTCCCCCCCCCCTCCGCCCTGTCCTTCGACGCCGTCGGCGCGGTCTCGTGCCGCTCGCATGCTCGTTCGGACAGCTCCTACTATCACGACAAGTTTGGCGATCCCTTCAACTACGACGGTTACTTCGACTCCTCCGACATCCACCTGGGCGACGCCACCGCGCGCTCGAGAGCCTCGGCGCGGCAGGCGGCCTAGGCGGAGGGCCCGGTTGGCGACGCTCGCCCCTCCTCCTCCACCCCCATCCCTCCCCCCCCAACTCGCCCTCGTCTCCCCGCGTGGCCACGCGCAAGAGAGAGCACGTCGCGGCAGCGACCGTCGACCCACGAAGGCTCTGCGAAGGGTTCCTCAGAGGCTCTGCAGAGTCTTTGGGACGGCTCTGCAAGGGCTCTGCGATTGGTCTTCTGAGGTTCTAAGGCTGCCTCACTTTTCGTGGCAGTTTTCTCGGCCATCCTGCGGTGTTGGGCCCTCGTTTTGAAGAGACGGTGCCCCGCGTTTCCTTCTCCTTCGCCCCCCGCTGCCCTCCCCCCTGCCCCTCCTTCTCCTTGCCTCTGCCCTCCGCGTGTCTCTGCATTGGCGCACCCAGCACAGCGCTTCGTGACCACAGGGAGCTGGCAGGGTTCGCGCGGCGGCCTTGGGCCATTTGGGCACAACCCTCAAGAGGACCGTGGCCCTACAGGGAGCTCCACCGAAGGCGCCGGTGGTAGGGTTCGCATGGCGGCCTCGGACCATTTCGGTGCACCCCTCACACGCTTCGTGGCCCCATAGGGAGCTAGCTCCACCGAAGGCCCCAACGGCAGGGTTCGCATGGCGGCCTCGAGCAACTTCGGCACACTCACGAGGATCGTGGCCCCATAGGGAGCTCCAGCGAAGGCGCCAGTGGCAGGGGTTCGCCTGGCGGCCTCGGGCCATTTCGGCACACCCCTCACACGCTTCGCGGCCACATAGGGAGCTTCACCGAAGGCCCACAGTGGCAAGGCTCGCGCGGCGGCCTCGGGCCATTTCGGCACACCCTTCACGAGGATCGATAGAGAGCTCCACCGAAGGCCCCCGGCGGCAGGGTTCGCATGGCGGCCTCTGGCAATTCCGGCACACCCCTCATGAGGATCGTGGCCACATAGGGAGCTTCACCGAAGGCCCCTTCTGGTAGGGTTCGCATGGCGGCCTCGGGCCATTTCGGCACAACCCTCACAAGGATCGTGGCCCCATAGGGAGCTCCAGCGAAGGCCCCCGGCGGCAGGGTTCGCATGGCTGCCTCGGGCCGTTTCGGCACACCCCTCACAAGGATCGTGGCCCCGTGGGGAACTCCACCGAAGGCCCCCAGTGGCAGGGTTCGCATGGCGGCCTCTGGGCATTTCGGCACACCCCTCATGAGGATCGTGGCCCCATAGGAGCTCCAGCGAAGGCGCCGGTGGCAATGTCGCATGGCGGCCTCGGGGCATTTCGGCACACCCCTCACGAGGATCGTGGCCCCACAGGGACCGCCATCGAAGGCGCCAGTGGCAGGATTCGCATGGCGGCCCCGGGCCATTTCGGCACACCCCTCACGAGGATCGTGGCCCCATAGTTGTGTTGCTTCAATAACCGCGCCTGGACGTCGTACTCCGCCTTGTCGCAGTGCAACGCCACCTCCTCCCTCATGGCTCTCAAAGCCCTCTCCTGCTTCTGCTCCTCGGTCAGAAGGACGCCGTCCTTGTCGTCGTCGGCGCCCGCGAAGACGGCCACCAACGTGTTCCCGAGCATGTCGGGCTCCAGCGGGAAGCCATGGCCACATAGGGAGCGCGGGCGAAGATGATATTCAGAATCGCAGTATTCACCACTGCATATGGTTGGGCCCTTCGCCATGCTTATCAAAGGAAGCAGGGGTTCTGCCTGGGACGGACCCTTCTGCCGGAGAACGAACTTCCGGTTTGGAAATGGTCACCAGGGGACGAGCCCTTTTGCCAGGGAGCGAACCCTTTTGCCGGGGAGCGACGATTCTCGGGAGGGCGGGAGGGGGAGGAGGAGGAGGAGGAGGAGGAGGAGGAGGAGGAGGAGGAGGAGGAGGAGGAGGAGGAGGAGGAGGAAGAGGAGGAGGAGGAGGAGGAGGAGGAGGAGGAGGAGGAGGAGGAGGAGGGGGGGAGGGGAGGAGGAGGAGGAGGAGGAGGAGGAGGAGGAGGAGACCGACGACCACCATGGCAGCAGCAAGGAGGGCGAGGAGGAGGAGAAGGAGGAGGAGGAGGAGCAGGCGGCGCAGCCTAGGGGGAAGATCCCCAGGGGCGCGCGGCGCGGAGGCACCAGCCGGGTGGAGCCCGAACAGCACTTCCATCAGCAGCCTGCCACCGTCGGACCAGCGCGGGGCTTGCGGCGGCAGCTGCTGGCAGCGGTTTCTCGGGGGGTCCCTGACGGCGTGGTGACCACATTGCATGGTGAGTCAGCAGGGATCCGGGGTCGCCGCACGGTTTTGGGACTCGGGTCGTTCTCCGGGGACGGTTCGGGAGACGGGGGCCTCCAGGGTCCAAAAGCCATGCGGTGACGGACCGCGCGGTGAGATCGCTGGGGGTTCCGAGGACAATACACGGTCTGTCACTTCACGGTTTCGGGGGCCAGAAGTGTTTCAAGGCCGCCTAGACCAGGATTTTGTTAGCCAGGCTTCTCGGGCGCGCCGACGTCTTGGTTGATCAAAGTCCCCCGCTTAGGGGGCCGTGATCTCTCGCCGCGAAGCAAGCGGGTCTTGAGGGAAGCGGGACTTGAGGCGGTTTCGGGCCGAATCCCCCCCTGCGTTTTAAAGGATTTGTTTCGTGAGAGGTGAAGCGCGTCGTCAGTTTGCTGCTGGTATCGGCTCGTTATTCCCGTTGTGCTTTTCCTGGGCGCTGCCTCCCCTGCTCTCTCTCTCTCTCTCTCTCTCTCTCTCTCTCTCTCTCTCTCTCTCTCTCTCTCTCTCTCTCTCTCTCTATATATATGTATATCTCTCTCTCTCTTTCTCGTTTTCTCTCTCTCTCTCTCTCTCTCTCTATATATATATGTGTGTGTATCTCTCTCTCTCTCTCTCTATCCGCCGTCGTCGGCCTAAAGATTCGACTAAGCCTAGCTTAAGCCTCAGCCTAGCCTAGCTTAAGCCCCAGCCAAAATTTAGCCGAGACTCAGTTTCAGCCTCAGCCCAGCCTCAGCCTCAGCCTAGCCTCAGCCTCTGCCGCTGCTGAACCTAGCCTCAGCCTCTGCTCCAGCCTACCCTAAGCCTGGCCTAAGCTTCAGCCTCAGCCTAAGCCTAGCCTAAGCTTCAGCCTCAGCATTGCATAGCCCTGGCCTGAACATCAGTCTAAGCCTAAGCACCAACCTCGGCCTAGCCGAGGCATCAGCCTGAGCCAGCCAAGCCGAAGCCCATCCTAAGTGTCAGCCTATCCTAAGCTTCAGCCGCAGTCTAAGCCTCAGCATCCGCCTAACATAAGGTTCAGCCTAAGCCTCGGCCTAAGCCTAGCCTCAGCCAAAGCCTAGCTTGAACTTCAACCGTACTATTGTTATTCCAACACTCGGGTATCATTATTACCACGTTACTACAACAGCACTACAACTAAATTATCATATTATTGCTACCCCCACAACGCTATTTCAAGTACAACAGTACGACCGTGCTAGAATGCTGCTACACTTCTGAAGTACTGCAATACTGTGCTGCTCCTCTAGCCACCACTACAGTGTCACCACCACTACTGCACCAGCGTATTACTTCGACCTCAATGGAACGTTACTCAGACAGCACTACTACGGAACTACAGCATTAGGGTACGGCTACCCTGCTTGAGGTCTCCAATGTTTGAGCTCCACCATTATTACTACTATTACTACTACTACTACTACTACTACTACTACTACTACTACTACTACTACTACTACTACTACTACTACTACTACTACTACTACTACTACTACTACTACTACTACTACTACTACTACTACTACCACTACTACTACCACTACCACTACTACTACACTACTACTACTACTATACTACTACTACTACTACTACTACTACCACTACTACTACTACTACTACTACTACTACTACTACTACTACTACTACGACTACTACTACTACTACTACTACTACTACTACTACTACTACTACTACTACTACGACTACTACTACGACTACTACTACTACTACTACTACTACTACTACTACTACTACTACTACGACTGATGTTGCTGCTGCTACTACTACTACTACTACTACTACTACTACTACTACTACTACTACGACTACTACGACTGCCGGTATCAGAGTGTATATTTCTAGAGAACCACTACGGCAGTGCTACTGCCCCAGTGCTGCAGTACGACTGGTACAGCGCCACCACTACAGTACTACAGTATCAGAATACTATTACCGTGCTGCGATAATACGGCATGCGGCAATGCCTACTACAGTACAATAGCACATTCACTGCAGACAATCGTACAGCACTGCTCATACAAATACTGCATTCGAGTCCTGCCTCTACAGGCCGCTGTTACAATGCAGCACGCCTCCACCATATTACAGCATTTCTCTCACACCGTTATCACTAAACCGCTACAGCTCGAGGATACTACTACTGTGCTGGAGTACTACAGTAGTGTACCACTCCTACTACAATGCTACAGCGCGACTACTGTATAATATGTTTTGCAAGACCTGAGTCTTACCACTGCAACTGGAGGGCTACTACAGCGCTGCCACCTCATCAACGGAATACGACTACTGGCCTAGCACGGTATCAAGTTATTGGCAGCACAACACCAGAGCACCACTACTGCAGTATTGCTGCTAAAGTACTGCTCTGCGACTCGTACAGGGCCACCACTACAGCATTACAATATTATAATAGTACAGCAATGCTACGACACTACGGAGTTTGAATATTTTCAATACAGTACAATCGCACACTCACTGCAGGCAATCGTAGAGTGCTGCCCATGCGAATACAATATTAGAGTTTTGTCTCTAAGGTGCCACTGCTACAACAGGACAGCACAAGCCCCCCACAGCACAGCGCCCTTTCATACAGCACTACCGCTAAAACCATAGAGCGCGAGGGAACTACTATTGTACTCGAGCAATACAGTAGTGGACTACTTGTACTACAGTACGACACTGCGACAATTAAAGCAAGCGCGAGAATATGATCTTCATTGCATGGCCTTGGTACATCTACTGCTACTACTACTAGTAATAGTAGCAACCGCAGCTACAAGTCTACAGCAGCGCGACCATTTCATTAATGCAGTACGACTACTGGCTTAGCACTGCATCAAAGTACCACCCGTAGAGTACTCTGCAGTACTAGCGTTGCAGTACTATTGCTAGAGCACTTCTCGACGACTCGCGCAGCGCCACCACTACAGCAGTAGAGTATTTAGAATACCGCAACAGTGCTGCGATACTGCGGCACTGGGGTATTCCTGCTACGGTATTGCAGTACATTCACTGCAGGTAATCGAACAGTACTCCGCCTACGAATACTGCACTAGAGCACTGCTTCGACCGCGCCACTATTACAACAGCACAGCACTATTCCACAAGTGCACAGCACTAGTCCTACAGCGCTACCCTTCAAGTACTCGAGATCTAAGATGCGATTACCATTGTGCTCGAGCGCTACAGTCGTGGACTGCGCCAACTACAGTTCTACAGCGCAACGACTTCAGCAAATATTGGAGTATACTGCAAGACATGATACAACACCGTGGTGATATTTCGGCATTGGAGTATCCCTACGGCAGTACAGGTACACCCACTGCAGGCAATAGTAGAGTACAACGCACACGGATACGGTATTAGAGCACTGCGTCTCCAGTGCCACTGCTACAGCAGGACAGCACACGCCCCCCACAGCACAGCGCTCCCCCTACACCACGACCGCTAAAACAACAGAGTGCGAGGAAACTACGGTTGTACTCGAGCAACACGGTAGTGGACTATTTGTACTACAGTACGGCACTGCGACACTTAAAGCAAGCGCGAGAATATGACCTTTATTGCATGGCCTGCGTACAACTACTGCGACTACTACTAGTAGTAGTAGTAGTA
>CAUYUJ010016982.1:758361-913361 GCA_963575745.1 Prorocentrum cordatum
GCAACAAAACAAAGAGGAAAACCAGAAAGAAAAAAAACAATGATGTTGGATGTGTGTGTTTTGCTCCCCCCCTAAGGTTACAAACCCTCCCCCCTGGTCGCGAATCTGATTGCGCGAGGGGTCTCACAATCGAAAGCGTGACCAAACGGCGCACACCCCCTTCTCAAGGCACCCCCCCCTGCCGAAGCCCCAGGCACATTCCTGACCATGCCCCACCGACGCACGAGAAAACAGGAAACGGGAACGGAAACGGTTCAGACAAAGTCCCCCCTAAAAACAACGACTCGCCCCAAAAAAACGAAGAGCAACAGCAAACCGAAAAGTCTCAAAAGCGCAGGGGGGATTCAGCCCCGTAACCTCCTGAGGCTTGTCGCCGTCTTCGAAGGATCGCCCCCAGGGGTGGAGGGCCCGATTCCCTCAAGACCCCGCGTCTTTCATGCCAAGTCTTAAGCCAGGCATGCCCTTCTACAGGAGGAAGGTTCAAGAACAGTAAAAAAGTAGTCTGGTCATTATTGTTCGTGCTCTTCTGGCTACGTTTGACTCTGTTTCACTGGTTTTATCCTCTTCCAGAATCCGCCTGTGGGAGGACATGCCCGAGCTGAGCCAAGCCTCGCCTTGCCACCCAGCCTTTGCTCCCCTCCGCGCCGTGCGCAAAAACACGACGGACGACCGTTGCTTCTACTCGGCCTCTTGGGGGGACGCCCGCTGGGCCCCTGGGCCGTCCACGAGAAGGCTCGGGGCGAAACGCTGGCATGCGGGCAGTGGTCGACTCAGACATGCTTGCGTCGTGGATGGGGAGGAGGAGGAAGAGGAAGAGGGAGAGAGGGGAGGGAGGAGGAGGAGGAGGAGTCGGCCCCTGGGGGGCCCTTACCCAGCCATGGGACCGCCAGAGGACGATTCAGGACGAAGCCAGGTCCCGGGGACTTCCGGGGACCGCGTTTCGAAAAAAATCAGGGCCTCGCATGTCTGGGGAGATCTGGGGGCCAGATCCGTGGAGACACAAACACGGCACCCTGGGTCTGAGCGCGTGGCGCAATTGGGCGGCGCGCGCGGGTCAGGAGGGGGTAGGGGGAGGGGGATAGGGGGAGGCTGCTTCTTGGAAGACCCAGACCTTCCATCTATAGACAAGGCCCGCGCCGTCTAAGAAGCAGCCTCCTTCTAGGAAGCCGTCCCCCCTCACCCTACAGTCGGCACTGATTGGTAGGTCCACCGTGCCAAGTCGAGGGTACCACTGTGTCATGTCTATCCTGACCTACGCAACCCGCATGTCCTCTGGTGTCCTGGGGCCACGTGGCCGTCGGAAGAATCCTGTGTCCTCTCGGGTGTCCTGTCCAGTCGAGTCCGACTGTACCCTTAGAAAGTCCATTCATCGCTACGGACTGGTTTCCTCTCAAATCAGCCGAGACCCTCCTGAAACCCACCGAAAAACTTTCCGGGAAGGGTTCCAGGAAGTTTCTCAGAGGGGTTCGGGGAGTTTGGGGAGGGTTGCCGTCGCTTTGGGGGGAAACCAGTCCTTGGCGAACCCTGGGCTTTCTGACTGCACCCCCGTGTGCGCGCCGCCAAGCGGTCCAGGAAGGGGCTTCTCGCCCGTGGCGCGTCCGCCCTCGCCGCCGGGCAGAGCCGTGCGGCGGGAACGCGGGGGCGGAAGGCGGCGGAAGTAAAACAAGGGCGGCTCCGCCGGCGGAAGCCGGAGGAGGCTCCGCGGGAGGTTCGGTGCGATCGGGTTCGGCGTCGCCCCGACAAACTGGTACTATGTGTGCGTCCCTCCCCCCCAGGGACGACGCGCGCACCGAGTTATCTTGTAGAATATGCTTCGCGGTGGACCCGTACCGCTCGGGAAACGATATACTACAAGATGGTTATCCAGTCAACCATGATGGTAAGGATGGGGCAACTTTCCAGGGCTACCCTTGCATCCTTGCCCCTCCGGTACTCGGCATCCTTCGGCATTCTGCTGCGCTCCGCACAGAAAACGCCAACATGGCGCTCCAAGGCCCTTGCATCCTTACCGCGCATCCTTACTATCCTGGTCCAGTGTGCTGGATGTTCGGGTCGGGCGCACGCCCCCAAGGAGGACGCGTGGCGCTGATGTGTGTCCTTGTGCGCCCCGGCGGTGGGCACGGGAAGGCCGGCATCCCGCCAGCCTGGCACGCAGTATGTCGCCGCGCCGCTTGCTCCGACGCCCTGCCCTGCGTCCTGGGGAGGGCGCCTCGGCCACCGGGGCAGACTCTGCCTCGAACGTAAGGGTTCGCCGTGGGGTTTGCCGCGGTGCAGGCTTCGTATGCTTGGCCGCGTCCAGGACAAACGGCGCGCCGACAGATTCTTATCCCAATGCTTGGCATCGCCTTGTCTCGATACCGATCTGGGGGACTCCTTCAGTTCCTGAGGGCGCATCCCCAAGATTGTCATCGCCTTTTGGCTTGTCAATCTGAAGGATAGGGAGAAGTTAGAGACTGTTTCGCATGCTCGCGTCATGGAGAAGTCGAGACGGGAGGCTTTTCACGGTTTTCGGAATATCGGATTTGGCCCCGGGCCCTCCGAGCATCGCGAACCAAGCGGGTGAACAGTTCAGGGGGTCCAAATGGTCATAGTGTTCACCCGCTTGATTCCCACTACTCGCGAGGCCGGGGCTTGGCCCTGGGCCTCCCGAACATTTGGAACCAACAGTGCGATCATTTCAGGGGGTCCAGATCATGTTCGCCCGCTTGGTTTCCAATAATCGGCCTCCCGTGCATCGGGCACCAAGGAGTTGAAACTTTCAGGGGATTCAAGAGTTCACCCGCTTGGGTTCCCAGTATTCGGGTGGCCCAGAAGAGGACCACGGGGGGGACGGGAAAGCAGTGGGGGCGCCCAAGCAAGGGTGTCACCAGCTTTCATGTAATCAGAGTTTTGGGAACCAAGCAAGTATTGGGAGCCACGCGGGTGCACATGTCAGGGGTCATCATGTTCACCCATGTTGTTCCCAATATTCTGAGAGCATGAAAATAGTGGGGAACCAAGTGATTGCGCACGTACCGTGCGCCGTGTCACCATGTGTTCACATGCGTTCTGCTAGGACGGCCGTGCCAACCGTGTGTCCACATACGTTCTGTTCGGTGGAAAGGACGGTTGGCTTCTACGCGAGAGCCGACCGCCTATGTGTCCACATACGTCTTGCTAGGTCGGCCGTGCCACCTATGTGCTCACATACGTGCTGCTAGGTCGACAGGGCATCTGGCTTTCACGAGAGAGCCGACCGTGCAGCTTACGTGCCTGCATACGTTCTTCTTATTCGATTGTACCACCTACCTGTCCACATACGTTGCGCTCGGTCGACAGGACATTTGGATTTCACGAGAGAGTCGACCGTGCCATCTATGTGTCAACAAACGTCCTGCTATGTCTAAAGGTTATCTGGCTTTCACGCGTGGGGCGACCGTGACATTTATGTATCCACATGCGTTCTGCTAGGTCGGTCTTGCCACCTATGTGGCCACATACGTTCTGCCAGGTCGACAGGACGAATCTCCTGCTCGGCCACTGCACAGTTCGCCCATCGTGCCCTTAGGCGTGCGCGCAGAGCTTGCGTTCAGCAACCCGGCGCGCAAGTTTGAAATCCTAGTGGCTGAGCGCGTTGAGCTGGCAATCCGAATGGCGCTCGCCACGGGTCCCCTCTGCAACGGTCCCACTTTGACGAGGCAATGTTGGCCATGCAGTTTCGCACGAGCACGAAGTTGTGCGGAGAGCACTGCCTTGCCTTGCGGAGCATTGAGGAACCTTCAGGGCCTCCGATGGTTCATGGGCAACTTTCGGGACTCCTGAGGAAACTTGAGGGCTTCTGAAGGTTCATGAGAAAACCTGCAAGGTTCTGATGAATTTTCATATTTCCGTCAGAACACTGGGGAATCCTGCTATACCCGGAGGATCCTGAGAGATGCGCATGGTTGACAGAGGATTCTTGGTGAGCCTTGGGGGATCCTGAGGGTTGCTGAGGATTCATGAGCAATCTCGATGAATCCAGGCGAATTAAGCGGATTACTAAGGAACCCTGCGGTTTCTTCAAATTTTCTCAAGGATTTGGAGCATTCCCGAGAAAAAATATGGATTTCCGGCGTTCTGGTGGAATATTTAGATATTCCGAAGATCCCAATCAATCCGGAGGAATCCGAATGGGATATGAGTTATGAGGATTCCTATGGTTTCTATGGAATCCTGATGGGTTCTAGTGATTCCTGGGGAATCGTGAGAAACCTTGGGTTTCCTCAGGATTCCTGAGGAATCCTGGGCAACTATGAGGCTTCATAGGGAAACGAATCCTGGGAAGTCCAGAGGGATTCTGAGGGGTCTCTGGCAATCCTAGAGGTTGTGGTGGTCACTCAGGGGTTTAGAGGAACCTTGAGGAACCTGGAAGAGTCGGATAATTTTTGCGGAATCCAGTTGGACTCTGAAGAGTACCAGAGGCATCTTGAGAGATCACGCAAAGGTTCTTTCGGGATCCGGATGGATCCTCATGAACCCTGAATGATTCCCCGAGGAATCTGTATAAGTCCTGGCGGTTTCTACAAAGATTATTCGGGAATCCTCTGGAATCCTGAGGAATTCTGAGGTGTCCTGAAGTCTGGACGATTCACAGGGATTCCCAGGAACCGCTCAGGGCCCCAATCGAATACAACAACTGCTGGGTGTCCGTGGTGTGTTTGTTGCTCTCTACGCAAGCAACGTTACAGGGGGTCCTCGTTTCAGGCTTTCCTCGGTATGGGGTTTTCCTCGGTTTGGGTTTTTTCTCGGTCAGGGGGGGCCCAGGAGACGGAGGAAAGGAAGGAGAGGCGGGAGAGGAGGGAGGGGGCTAGAGAGGCGTGGGAAGGAGGGAGACGAGACGGAGCAGGCGAGGAGGAGGGGGGCTATGGGCACTTCCCGCGCTCACTCAGACCCCGACATCGCATTTTTGGTGGCAGCGTGGACCTCCAGAGGTATGGACTTATTCATTCCCAGGGGCTGGCTTGAAGTCGTACCTGTCCCTGTACAGGAGGAATATTCAAAAATTGTCACAAAAAAAGCATGTGGGGACGGTTGTTGAAAGCATGTGTGATGTTTAGAAGATGTGCGTGTGTGTGTGTGTGGGTGTGTTTATTAGCATTTCGTCCAAAATTCCTTTTGCAGGGGGACTGGCCCGACCTAAGGCTGGCTTCTCTTCCCGAGTCGGTCTTTGACGCTCCGGGGGCCCCAGCTAGCACGCGCCCCCTGGAGGCCGAGGTTGGCCATACACTTCCCGCCGTGTTTTTTTCAGGAAGCGCGTCGGCGGCGCGCCGAGGAGGGAAGTGAGAGCGAGCAGGCCTTCTCCGAAGGTTCAGAAAGCCTCAGGCCTTCTCGGGAGATCTCGACGATCAGGAGTTGTTTGGTTCAACGTGTCACGCCGCCGGGTCTGGCCTACCACGCTTCGACGAGACGCTATCCTCGGCGGCGAGCGGGGGGGGGGAGTGAGAAGGGGCGGGCCTTCTCAGAAGGCTGGGAAGCCCCCCGGCCTTCTGAGAAGATTTCTAAGCCTTCCCCGAAAGCACAAAAAAGTTCTCAGAAGGCGCGAGGGCTTCTGAGAAATCCCGCCGCCTTCTGAGAAGGCCTTCTCCTTCTCACTCCCCCCCCTCGCTCGCCGCCGATTCCCCCTTCAGCGCATCGCCGAGTTTAGTTTGTGGGTCATAGATCGAGTCTCTGGCGGCCGTTCGGAACGATCCGGGCAACCCCGGAGCGGCTTCGGCGATGCGCAGCTTCTGGGCCTGGAAAAGCTCCAGGGCTGGAGAACCTGCGGGAGCCGACGAAAACGTGAGAACTCGTCGGACTTCCCCCCTCGGCCCGATTTCCACGACGGGAGGGGTTCTGGATTGGGTCCTCGTCTCGCGCGCCCGGCAGGAGAGGAGCGGGAGGGAGGAGGGTCAGGAGGGGAAAAAACACACAGACACAATTACAATCGTCAGCTCCCAGAAAAAGATGGGAAAATGTGAAAGTGGGGGGAAGACGAAAACCGAGAAAATATCAGAAAAGATGGGGAATCCTCGGATTTGTGTGCATTCATTTGTGTGTCCCTGGGCCCCTTCAGAGGGGGAGGGCGTGGGAGGAGGTAGAGGGAGGTGGAGGGGAAGGAAGGGGAGAGGGAGCGGATGGGGAAGAGGTGAGTGGAGGGAGGAGGAGGAGGAGGAAAAGGACCATTGCGCACACAAGACTCATCAACGATGTTAAAATGGACCCTCCCTCCAAGCTTTCTCTACTCAGGCCCTAGAAATATTCATCTCCACTGAGGGAAGTGCCCCCTTGGGGGACAATCGTTTGAAGCTCCTGAAGCGCGCCCAAACACCATCACCATAAGTTCAACGCCACGAGTCAACCTCACTGTTGCGTCTTGAACCGTGCCAGAAGTGCCTTCCTGGGACTTCAACACCGCGAGTCAGCGCAACTGTTGCGCCCTGATCCTGAATCGCTACAAAACGCCATCTCTGGCACGCTAACCAGGAACATCCGTGAAGCTCATGCAAATGTTCAAGAACGAGTGTGCGCGGCGCTAAGGCGAAAGCCACATCTTGAAAAGCAACAGCCCTCAGTCCGCGAAGATCTGGGAACATTGAACGAATGTGCTCGGCACTAAGGCGAGAGCCGCATGTTTAAACCGAACCGCCACTCATCCGTGGATCTTTTGCAAAGTTGTATAACGAATGTGCGCGGCGCTAGGACGAGAACCACATGTTGAAATTCAGTTGTCCTCACTTGATAAGTGCGTTGCAGATGTTTGAATCGAATGTTCGCGGCGCTAACGCGAAAGCCACATGTTGAAAACGGCCCGCCCTCAATCCGTGAAGCCCATGCAAATGATAAACACGAGTGTGCGCCGCGCTACGACAGCCACATTTTGAAAAGGAACAGCCCTTAGTCTGTGAAAATATTGGAAATGTGAACGAGTGTGCCCGACACTACGGCCACATGTTGAAATCAAACCGCCATTCATATGTGCAGCTGGTGCAAAGTTGTATAACGAATGTGCGCGGCGCTAGGGCGAGAACCACATGTTGAAACCCATGTCTTCAATTGATAATTCGAGCGCGGATTTTTTTAACGGATGTGCGTGGCGCCAAGGCGACAGCCACATGTCGAAAGCGACCCGCCCTCAATCCGTGAAGCTCATGCAAATGTTTGAAATGAATGTGCGCGGCGCTAAGGCAAGAGCCACCTTTTGGAAGCCACCCGCCTTCCACCCATGAAGCTGTTGCAATGTTCCAAGTTTGAAGCTCATAAGTGGTAATGGAGTCTCAGGCGAAACGCCAGGCCCGCCGTTCCGACTGGACTCCGCGGGCAACAATGAGGAGTTATTCATAAGGAAAGAAATGGAAGAGGAGGAGAGAGGGGGGGAGAGGAGGGGGCGCAGGAAGTGGTGAACGGAGGGGGAAGGAAGGCGAGAGGGAGCAGAAGGGGAGGAGGTGAATAGAAGGAGTGGGTGAGGAGAGGGGAAGACGGTGGAGGAGGAGAGCCGCTGTAAACCCAAGACTCATCAACGATATTGCAACAAACCCTCCCTGCAAATTCCCTGTTCATGAGAGAGTGGGGTGGGGAGGCGGCGGAGGAGGAGGAGGAGGAGGAGAGGAGGAGGAGGAGGGACCCCAAGATTCATCACTCATCAACGATATTGCAAGAAGCCCTCCCTCCAAGCTCCCTCTTTACAGGCTCCTGCAAGGATACATTTTTACTGAACGAAGTGCCCCGTTCGAGAATAACCTTTCGAAAATTTTGAACTGCGTCAAAACATCATTCCTGAGACTTCAACGCCGCAAGTCAAAAGTACTATTGTGTCTGGGCGATCCTGAATCGTGCCAGAACACCGTTCCTGGGATTCCAGCACCACCAATCAACGTAACTGTTGCGCCCTGACAATCCGGCACCGTGCCAAAAAACTATGTTTGAGGATTCCCACCATGACGATCTTGGAAGTTGTTGTTGCAAACTCCTGAAGCCAATGCGCGCGGCGCCAGAGCGAGAGTTACATTTTGAAAAAGAACCACCATCCATCCGTGTAACCCGTTTAACTATGTATGTTTACATATAACTGTGAAACAGATTTTTGTACAGCGGCGCTAAAGCGAGAGCTTCATTTTGGAAGCATCCCGCCCTCTATCCGTCAAGCTCTCGCACTTGTTTCAAACGGATGTTCGCGGCGCTAAGGCGGGAACCATATTTTGAAAACGACCTGCCCTCCTCCTGTGAAGTTGTTGCAACTTCTTAGCTTCAGGATCATACATGGTGAGGAAGTCTCAGGCGAAACGCCCGGTCCCCCCTTTCGACCAGCCTCGGGGCGCGACGCGGTGGAGTTATTCATAAGGATAAGGGGAAGGACTGGAGGAGGAGGAGGAGAAGGAGGAGGAGGAATTGGAGGAAAAGGAGGAGGGGGAGGAGGAGGGAGTGGGGAGGAGGAGGAGGAGGAGGAGGAAGAGCAGGAGGAGGAGGCGGGGGAGGAGGAGGAGGAGGAGGAGGAGGAGGAGGTGGAGGGGAGGAGGGGGAGGGATGCAGCCAGGGTGCCGAAGGCCGAAAATTGTCGAGGTTCACCGCCGTCCTGTTGTCTACGATGCGGGGGGATTTGGGTCCTCGCCTCGCGCACACCTGCAGGATCAGCCGCTGCCAGTGCCGCTGCCCTCGATGGTCGCCCCGCAACTGCAGGACGGCCCACGCGAGCGGAGGCTTCGGATGGAGGCGAGAGGAGAGAAAAGGAGGAGAAGGAGGAGGAGGAGGAGCAGGAGGAGGAGGAAGAAGAGAAGGAAGGTCGAGTTTTTCGGGTTCTCGAGTGCTTTCGTAGGTTCGTTCCTGGAGGCTGTCCAGCCAGGTGATGCTCTCCAGCCATTGCGCCTCGACGAAAGAGTTCCCAGGGTGCCTGAATCGTTTTAAACGGCCGACGGATACCAGAGGTATGACCCGAAAACCAGAGCAAGATATCTTTGTTTCTTTCCCCTGGAGCACTTGCGGTTCACGAGAACCTCTTGATGTTTCTAGGTGTCGGCCCATTCGGGTCTAGGCACGCTTGCTGTGGGTTGTTGGGGAGGAGGAGGAGGAGGAGGAGGAGGAGGAGGAGGAAGAGGAGAGGAGGAGGTGGAGGTGGAGGTGGAGGAGAGAAGGAGGGAGGGAGGGAGAGGAGGAAAACATCATCCTCAGTAGAAACATCCCCACCTGTGCTGGGACAGGGCCTGAGCTGAGTGGGAAACGCCCACTTAGCGGATCCATCGAATCCATCCAAGCCATTTAGGACACCTGTAGCCCACGAGTAGGCTATGCTGGGCCAGATATGACCCACCTCAGCATCCACATATGAACCCCGATCCACTCAGCAACCCCCACTGTGATCCTAGTTGGCCATTCCTGCGCTTAGGCCCCCTCCCCAGGAGCCCAAGGCTGGGCCATTTCCCGTGCCAGCGTCGAGGGCCCGCCGGACGGCTCTGCAGGGGGGGGGCGGGGGGGGGCGGCGAGGGCCGGCTTGTTTTGGACCGGCCCTGGAGAAGTGTGCACCCAGAGCCGAGCGGCTTGGCAGGGCGGGCGGCTCTCAGAAACCAAGAAGACGGGGAGGGGAGGGGAAGGGAAAGGGAGGAGGCGGGGAAACCCCACAGGAGGGTCTGCCGCCCTGGCCGTCCTCAGAGGGACAGTCGAGCGTGGATCCGGCTCGCCCCTTCATGCGGGCGGATCGCCTTCTGTCGTCTTCACGAAGTGCACCCGAGCTCGGCGACGCGATGGGACGGCTGCCTAGGTGGAAAAGCGTGCTCTGCTTGTTCACCCAAATCGAGAAGCAACAACAAAGCAAAGCAACGGCTGGGACTCTGGGAGGAGCTGCGGCTGCACAGGCACCCCACCATGCGGTCGAAGCAGGATCATTAGGAATGAACATGGCAGCTGCCGCCGCAGAACGCACAGGACTTGCACTTGAGCCTTGTCGTTGTTCTGAGCTCATGGCGGCATCGCCAACGGCTTGAAACAAATGTGGCCCTTGCTTTCGAACTGGCAATAGGCAAACATGCTGGACGCTTGCTCCAGGACACCCTGTGCCGCGTGCATCAGAGTGGCGAACGTCTGAGCATGTTACAAAGCCTGCGCGCGTAACTTCTGAAGCTGCCTTCAATGGGATCGGAGAGATGAATCCGTTGCTGGCAAGCTGAAACTGGACACTGGACACGTTCCATTTCCTTGAAGATCCAATGAATGCGCATGGGGCGGGGCCAGAGGATTGAGGAGGAGCGAAACTGGAGGACGAACGCACTCGTGGCCTTCTGAAGAGATGTGCACTGCCCAACCGCCACTTGGGGGCCGCGCAGGCGGGTAGAGCCAGGATGATTGAGCCATGGCTTCGGCAGGCGTCATTCCCCTATCAGTGCGTGCGCTGAAGGGGCCCGAGCGGAAATTGAAAGATTTGGCGAGAGCTTCCCGCCGATGTTGGTAGCCGGCTGGGTTCCCGGGTTCCCGGTTCCGGGTTCCCGGGTTTTTGGTTATTGGTTCCGGGCCGATTTCGGTGGGTTCCGGGTTCCCAGGTTCCGGGTTCCCGGGTTCCGCGTTCGCGGTCGATCTCTCTTATCGATCTCGAACCATCCATTGATTTGAGTTTTTCTTTAGTGTAATCGGAATAAGAAGAATGGCGATCTCATCTGTACAGGTGAGGTCCACAAATGCAGCCTGCACCAATTCCGCCGCCCGAAACGGAGATCGGAGGGAGGTCCCCTCGACAAGAATAGAGCCGGTGAGAGCCGCCGGGGCAGGCAGGCCGAGGCGAGAGCCCCTTCTTGGCCCGAGGTTGCCTTCATCGGCTTGCGCGGAGCGCCATGCTTTAAGTCGGGCCTGTCCTCCTACAGGGGGGTTTTAAACGAGAAATTAAAAGCAGCCAAAAAGTACCCCAAAATAATCAACCAATATTCAAAAATCGTCCCTTATTATTTTTCAACTATGTTTGAGTATTCCTCCTGTTGAGGGACACGCCCGACTTAAGCCAAGATTCCTGGCTGCTCCGGCTTGGGGTCTTCACTCTTGCTCTCACAGTCTTCGCGGCCAGATATGGGTTTGACCTCTGGGAATGGCTCGTTCAATGTAGTTGTCTGCGTCATAACTGGCTGCCTAAACCTGGCCCGACGAAGACGCACGCAGCCGGCATTGCATGGCCCAGGAGCATTTGTGTCAAACGATTGAGTAGGAGAGTCAGAGTACAGTTTTCGAGGAGCATGTTGCGGTGGGGGAAAGGCTGAGCCCGTGTTTGGCAATTCGGTGTGTTGCCACCCTTGCAGTCAAAACGCTGCAACACGGATCACCTTGGATGAATGAGGATTGTGGTATTCGACCTGTTTCTGCGTTCTAGGTCGGGCAACCCATTCGTGGCCGAGGCTCGCCGTGGCCATGGCAGCACGATGGCTGCACGGTGCGTTCATTTTGCGCCGGCCGCGTGCTGCTCCTACAGACCCTGCAACGGCAGCGGTTGTTCGCACATGCGTGGGGAAGCATGCTGGACAGTAGCGATCAAAAGTGAGTGCGTGCGCGGCCGCACCGAAGGCAATGTCCCAAGGAAGGGTGCACCCATGTGCCTCCATCCCCTGCACATGCCGACGCCATGGGTCAAAGAAATGGAAGCATGGATCAAGGCAGGTGGATTAACGACGGGTCCCGTTGTCGATTTCTCTCGTGAAGAATTCTGCAAAGGTATACGCTTAGGCATTGCATCCCAAATTCCGTCTGGCATTCTAGCTTTCCATATCAGAGTCGCATGCGTCGGTCTTGTCAATGGGGCGAAATCGCTGTGCTCCACCGAGCGCGGGCGGTTTCGCCACGCAGATTGCGCTCCGCAGATATCCAGGCTGGTTATTTGACTGGTCGCCGAGAAACCAACCACACAGGCTGCTGCATGGGACCCCCGCCGCAACGATGAGATGGAAGGTCCTGGCAAGGCCACGGATTCCCACCCACACACGCGGGCCGCGGGCCTCCTGCCCCGCCCCCTCTCCCCCGCCCTCGTGCCTTGACCCGCCCGCCCAGCCATGCGCGCTCGATTACGTGCGGCAGATCACTTGGGGGGGCCCCCTCGCCCCTCTCGCTAACATGTTGCCAACACAGATGCAAAGTGTCGCGAGCAGCTGGAAGCGGACAACATGGATGAGCGGCTCGGCCTCGGGGACCAAGCAAAAGTGGGCGCGATGCACTCGATTGGGACCTGGGCCCGTTCGACGAATCCAGGGATACAGCCCTGCGTGGGTCCGCCGTATTTATCCATGTATTGACTGTCCGGCTCACCCGGACGGCGGCCGTCAGGGCAAGGCTCGAGACGCGCAGTGCCGCTGGCCTCACCCGCGAAGTCTGTCACCGCAGGTCGACGCTGTTTTGTGAGCGCGCGTAGGCGGCGCGTGGCGCGGTCGCAGCAGGGGTTGGAAACGCTCCCGTAGAGCTTCAGGACACCCTGTGCCGATCGCAACCAAGAGCAACGCAAATGCAGTGCGCCCAGAGTCTGCCGACATCGTTGTGGCGTCCCGTCATGGGGTGGATAATCAATCCGACCGACCATACTGTCTGGTTAGTCCCCCCCACGCCCGCGTCGCAGATCAATGGTAGCGTTTGCCTGAGTGGGGGGAGCCTCCGTGGCCGATAACATCGTGATGCTGCCGATGCGGAGGAACGAAATCTACTGGCAAGCGGGTGGCGTAAAAGGCTGGGCGAGGGAGACACAGCCAAACCGCCGCCGGAGCCGAGGCAATGGCGAGGCAAGCGCCACGTCCAAGGGCTCTGGCGGCGGCGTCGCTGGGCACAGGTGGCGATGCCAAGATTCTTCTGGCCTGAGCTTGCGCCAGGGCTCCCCAACGGTGCGGTCACCACACCGTGTGGCGAGTCGCTGGGGACTTGGGGTGACCGCGCGGTTTGGGTGACTTGGGCCGTTCTCCGAGGACGTCTCGGGCAACCGGGGCCTTCAGGTCCCGAAACCGTGCGTGGACGGACCTTGCGGTGAGGTGTGGGGGGGTTCAGAGGGCACCGCACGGTCTGCCATAGCATCGTTTCGGGACCCTCAGATGCGGTAGGGAGCAGCCATCAGCTGTGAAAGGCATCTGCCCGCGTGGCCGCTGCAAGCCCCACGCGTGGACGTGTGGGCAGGGAAGAAGCGGCGGGCAAGATGGCGCGTGCAAGAATGGTGGCGGCCGTGGCGGGGCAGTGGGTAGCGTGGGTCAGTACCAGTCCAACGCGATCCGCTCGAAACACACCTGCAAGAGAGGGAGCCAGAAGGAGAGAGGGACGAGAGAGAGAGAGAGAGAAAAAAAAAAAAGGAGGGAGGAAGAGGGTCCCGCCAGAGGCCCAGCAAGGGGAAATTCATGCTACGCTGCTGTAGCAGCCGCCGTCGTCCTCGCCGCTGCCACCACCGCAGCCATCGCCTCCGTCGCTGCCGCCGCCGTCGCCGCCGCAGTGGCCGCCGTCGGCTTCGCCGCCGTAGCCGCCGTAGCTGCCGTCGCCGCTGGAGTCGCCGCCACCGTCGCCTGCGACGCAGCCGCCGCAGCCGCCGCAGCCGCCGCCCGCGAGGGCGTGTCGCTCTTCGGGCCGCCGCCGGGCGCGGGCGTGCCTGCGGCAGGCGCGGGCGCGCCGTCTGCCGCGGCCGTCGGGCACGGCGCCCCTCGGCGGCGCCCCTCGGAGCCCCCTTCGGAGGCCCCTCGCAGGCCCTCGGCCTCAGAGGCTCTCGGAGAGATCCCTGAGGGTGATGGCCAGGGGGAGGGAGGGGAGGAAGGTTCAATTCGCTCCTGCTCGTCTCGGGGTGCCATCCAGCAACTGCGCCTCGTCGAGAGCTTTCCGGGGCTGAAGTTCAGGCGATCGCAAACGTGGATCAAGGGGGGCGTGGATTAGCGACGGGTCCCGTTTCCATGGGAAATGGTGGATTTCCGCCGCCGAACGAGGCGGCACCGGCCGCATTCTGGGGAGGGCACCTCCCCCGATCCGTGGATTTGGCGACCGCGCGCCAAATCCATGGATCGCGAATCCGTGTGTGCGCGCCCCCGGTCAGTGAAGACCCGAAAACCACCAGGCGTCGACGAAGGAAGGAAGAGGAGGAGGAGGAAGAGGGGGAGGAGGAAGAGGGAGAGGAGGAAGAGGAAGAGGAGGAGGAAGAGGAGGAGGAGGAGGAGGAGGAAGAGGAGGAGGAAGAGGAGGTTTTCACCAAAGGGTGGTTTGCTAAAAGGAGGTTTGTCCACCGCCGACAAGGCCCGAAGACCACCAGGCGTCGAAGAGGCCCGCGCGTTGCCAGCGCCAGCACGTCGTCGGCAGCCTTCTGCCCGGCAGGTGCGGAGCCGGTTGCCGAGCGGAGGCCCGAGGCCCCGGGCCCGAACGTCGGAGAGGTGCAGACGGAGGAGGCATGCAGGCGGAGGAGGAAGAGGAGGAGGAGATCGGGAGCCTCGAGGAGGAGGGAAGGGGAAGAGGGAAAAGGAGGAAGAGGAGGAAGAGGGAGGAAGAGGAAGAGGAGGAGGAGGAGGAGGAGCAGAAGGAGGAGGAGGAGGAGGAAAAGGAGGATTTCACTAAAGGGTGGTTTACTAAAGGCAGGTTTGTCCACCGCCCGACAAGACCCGATGACCACCAGGCGAGGAGGAAATCGGGAGCCTTCCGAATCGTCGACATGGGAAAATATGGGAAGTGGGGTGGAAGACGACGGCCCAGAAAATATTGAAAAATATGGGGGATCATTTGTGTGTATTTACTTGTGTGTCCCAAGGCCCCTTTCATTTATTATATCCAAACCTTTGCCCCCCATTTTTGACCAGACCTCGGAGGTCGCGTTTGGTTTCGCCGCGAATGAAATGGAGGAGAGTGAGGCGAGCAGGGTCGCGGGAGGGGGACGCGAAGGAACGGAGGGAGATAATGGCGTTGATGTTGAAGATGTTGACGACGACGCCGGTTGCCTATCAGGACCACTCGGGGCGTCTTGGAGCCCTCGGGGCGACTTCCAGTCTTCGTTCGTTGTTTTGAAGCTAGGTTCGGCATCTTGGGCATCTGGGAGGCCACGGAGGTGTAGTTAGATTTGGAGGGCGCCGGGGCCGGGACCAGGAGAAGGGGGGAGATAATGGCGTTGATGTTGAAGATGTTGACGACGACGCTGGTTGCCTATCAGGACCACTCGGGGCGTCTTGGAGCCCTCGGGGCGACTTCCAGGCTTCGTTCGCTGTTTTGAAGCTAGGTTCGGCATCTTGGGCATGTGGGAGGCCACGGAGGTGTAGTTAGATTTGGAGGGCGCCGGGGCCGGGACCAGGAGAAGGGGGGAGATAATGGCGTTGATGTTGAAGATGTTGACGACGACGCTGGTTGCCTATCAGGACCACTCGGGGCGTCTTGGAGCGTTCGGGGCGACTTCCAGGCTTCGTTCGCTGTTTTGAAGCTAGGTTCGGCATCTTGGGCATGTGGGAGGCCACGGAGGTGTAGTTAGATTTGGGGGGCGCCGGGGCCGGGACCAGGAGAAGGAGGGAGATAAAGGCGCTGATGTTGAAGATGTTGACGACGACGCCAGCTGCCTATCAGGACCATTAGGGGCGTCTTGGAGCGTTCGGGGCGACTTCCAGGCTTCGTTCGTCGTTTTGAAGCTAGGTTCGGCATTTTGGGCATCTGGGAGGCCACGGAGGTGTAGTTAGATTTGGAGGGCGCCGGGGCCGGGACCAGGAGAAGGAGGGAGATAATGGCGTTGATGTTGAAGATGTTGACGACGACGCCGGTTGCCTATCAGGACCAGTCGGGGCGTTTTGGAGCCCTCGGGGCGACTTCCAGGCTTCGCTCGCTGTTTTGCAGCTAGGTTCGGCATCTTGGGCATCTGGGATGCCACGGAGGTGTAGTTTGATTTGGGGGGCGCCGGGGCCGGGACCAGGAGAAGGAGGGAGATAATGGCGTTGATGTTGAAGATGTTGACGACGACGCCGGTTGCCTACCAGGACCATTCGGGTCGTCTTGGAGCCCTCGGGGCGACTTCCATGTTTCGTTCGTTGTTTCGAGGTTAGGTTCGGCATCTTGGGCATCCGGGAGGCCACGGAGGTGCAGTTAGATTTGGAGGGCGCCTGGGCCGGGACCACGAGAAGGAGGGAGATAATGGCGTTGATGTTGAAGATGTTGACGACGACGCCGGTTGCCTAGCAGGACCATTCGGGGCGTCTTGGAGCGTTCGGGGCGACTTCCATGTTTCGTTCGTTGTTTTGAAGCTAGGTTCGGCACCTGCGGCATCTGGGAGGCCACGGAGGTGTAGTTAGATTTGGGGGGCGCCGGGGCCGGGACCAGGAGAAGGAGGGAGATAAGGGCGCTGATGTTGAAGATGTTGACGACGACGCCGGTTGCCTATCAGGACCATTCGGGGCGTCTTGGAGCGTTCGGGGCGACTTCCAGGCTTCGTTCGTTGTTTCGAGACTAGGTTCGGCATCTCGGGGAGGCCACGGAGGTGCAGTTAGATTTGGGGGGCGCCGGGACCTGGGCAAGGGCCAGGGCCAGGGCCGGAGCGGGCCGGGAGCCAGGGCCAGGGCCAGGGCCGAGGCTGGGACTGGATCCAGGGCCAGGGCCGAGCCGGGCCGGGGCTGGCCGGGGCCGAGGCCGGGACTGGGTCCGGGGCCAGGGCCGGCATTCAAAAATAGTATTGAAATTTGGGGACGACGTTTTGGATATTTTTGAACGCATGGGAGCATTTTTGAATGTTTTTAATTTGTCGTCCAAAAACCGCCTGCAGGGGGGCATGCCCGACCCATGGCAAGGGGGGCTTAGCCGATCAGAGAAAAAAGGAAGGGCAAAGGGCACCGTAAGTACGGTACGGGCTTGTCGTGTTCTCATTCGCCTTGAGTTCCCCACGTCCTTGTTTCCCTGGTCCTGTCGCACTACCCCTCCTGTCAGTCTGGACGGCATGACTTTAGTTCGTGACGAGCTTCACCAGCAAGAGCTCACCCTGGCGTCGAAGAGCGTCGTGCAGTGCGGGCCCATGTCAGACTCCAAGGCGGTGGTGAAGCAGTTGAGGAGGCGAAGTATCGACAGTCAGGCCGTTCGACAAGCAGGGTATCTAAGAGTCGACCTCGGCGGTGGTCGACGAGCTGCCCGCGCAACCCGAGTTGCTCGAGTGGTCAAGGCCAAGGTTCGGAGCAAACGGTTGCGTGGGCACACTTTCGCTTCGAAGTGCAACCTAGTCACCGAGCGCGTGCAGATTGCTGGCCCCCAGGCATCAGCAGCAAACGCACATCAAGCACACGGCATCTTTGGCACCGAGCTGCGCAACATGCTGCGACAAGTCGGCGCTGTCGCAGGGGCGCCCCAGCGTGGGCGCTGTTTCACCACACTTTTGGCCCTTCGAGCCTTCGGTCAGGACCCCGCTGTGAAATTGCCTTCATCATGTCTCAAGCAGTGGTTAGACACGTGTATGAAGCATCCTGAGTTTCGCAATGGAGTTCGCCAGATTTGGAGCAGATTCGTCGCCGCCATCAAAGACATGCCAGTCCAAGAGAGATCAAGGCACGCGCGAGGACCAGCGTCGGCAGTCGTCACCTACCTAGTGAATGCAGAGTGGGACCCCCAGACACCGTCGCGCTGGACCAGACTCGCGCGCCATGGTTATCCAGGAGTGGACCGGACTTTCGACGACGACATCATAGCCTCCAAACAGGTGGATACATCGGACTTTCTTTTCGATTTCAGAGAATCACTCGCAGGAAATCTCTGGCAACAGGCTTCTCAGGAATTCTGCGGAGAGAGCCTCGAGCACGGCGCGGACAATGAGTCGCTGCGCACGCTCTTGTTTCGTCTTCGTGAGATGCCTCACTGCGCCAAGCTTGCGGAGCTCTCGCTCGCCATTTCCACAGGCGGCTGCTGGGCCAGGCAGCGCAAGTGCGATTTCGGTTTCTGCGAGTCCCCCATTTGTTTGAAGTGCAGTGCAGCACCAGAGACGATGCTACACAGGGGCTGGTTATGTCGAGCTAACTGCGGGGCCGCGGCCTACAGCTCCACGGGCGACCTCGCCCCTGAGGCGCCGACGCCGGCCGAGATCGCGCCCGATTTCTGGCTTCGAGGCATCATTCCAGCAGGCCACACACGCGCGACGCCGCCAGCAGAAGTCGAGCAGCCGGTCATGACCACCTCCAACATCCAGACGCCCGTGCCAGGGACCTCGGGCACGGGCACCACCGACGCCCTGCTCCCCATCTGCGGCGATGCCTCAGGAGGCGGTGACAGTCGTTTTTCGACGCTCAGGCGGGTTGGCATTGGGCTGGTTGTTATGTCAGATACCGCACACGCTGCAGTCAATACCGGAGTCTCAGGGCCCTTGACAGGGCGCGCCCAGTCTTGTCGTTCGAGGAGAGTTGCGCGCCCTTGAGCGGGCAGCCCGAGGTTCGGCTGGGCCCATTTTTTTTTGGTGACTGGCAACGAGTTAGATGGCAGAGGCTGGCGCGATAAGCAGCACATCAGATGCGATGCAAGGGGGAGTTGAGTTGTTTATGGCATGAAGTTGACCAGCACTTCAGGAGCAGGGACCCGTCGGAGTTCGTAGTCCCCCAGATTCCCTCGCACCTTTCAGCTGAGGACGCGGCCAGAAGACGCGTCGATAACTTAATGAGCATTGATAATTGGAAATGCCGTTGCCGACGCGTTGGCCGAAGGCGCTGCAGAGAGGCGCAGAGTGGACGCGCCCATTCGTGCACGGAAACCTCATTGTGAACGCAAAGCAGCCTCCTTCGAGGCTGCAGTTGCCGGAAAAGCCGCTGGGCGCGAAGCCCGCATGTCCATTGCACGCGGTGGCGCTGAGGCTTCTGCCCCTCCGCCCCCCCCCCCCCCCTCCTTCCATCAAGCTTATAGTTGCCGCGCGCTTCAGCGCCCCCCGCACCCTCAGTGAGCGCGGGCTTAAATGCACCCGTTGTTGCGGCAGTTGGTAGTGCGACCCTGACCGCTGCTAAGTAATGTCGAGGCACGTCCTGCCACGGTCTCACCACTGCCGATTCGGTCGTCTAGTCTAAGGGGTCAGGCTGCACATAGCTGGGGGGTGGGCGCACGAATCGCACGAATTAAATGATCACCACACTCTGGGGCTATGGTTCTGCGGGAATTGCGGTTTCTTCTGTTTCCACAACCTTCGGAGCGATCTCAAAGAGTCGCGTCACAAGCCCCTGCATCGGACCAGGCGTGATTACCTGGATCGTATCAGGCGAGGTCTTGCGCCCGAGGTCCGGAGCGCTGCCGGGGGGGCAGCTCGCTGACGGCGAGTAGTTTGATATGACACTGGCATGTTGCCATTCCTATCCCTACACCCATCCTGTCAGTTTAATTTTGGCACTTGCACAGGGCCTGGAGTCGCGAGGTCTACGCAGAGACAAGGCCCCAGTCTGAAATGGTGGGATCGCTCGCAATTCGCGGGCACCTCGCGCACGCCACTGCAAGCAGGGGGCAAGACCTACAGAACCGCCACCACCGCGATCCTGAATTACGCAGGCCAGTTGTATCCGCCAGCGGCCAAGACACTCGACATATGTCCACGCCGTGGAAAAGTTGTCCAACACTGCCCCACCAAGCCTCACAGTATCTCGCCCTTCTCTGTTGGCGGTCGGGGTGGCTTCGAGGCGCCGGTGACCGTGGAGACGCACTTCGCGGCCACGCTATGTAAGGCGGCCACCACCGCGATCAAGGGTTGGCGAGCAGCGCGCTAGCCCTTGGAGGAGATCGCTCAAACGTACCTGGCAGCGGCATATGTTGCTGCGCGCAAGCAAATTGCGAGCGCAGTGCTGGACGGACGAATTCGCCATCTCGCACCAAATTCAGGAGGGAGTCGACGGCGCATGCTTCGCAGTGGTAGGGTCAGCATACCAAAGATGTGCGTGTGCACGAGGTGGTGCGCAAGTTTATGATCGCTTTCCGTAACGCGATTTGTCGTGTTGTTCGCCGTCGTGAACTCTGGCATATTGTGGCGTTGCCCCGCGGCGTTCATCACGAGGGTCCGCTGGTCCGTCTTGGGTTTTTTTTTCAAAGCCTTTGGAGGTATCCTGCGAACTTGCGGGGAGATTTTGCGGGCTTCTTCGAGGGCTTCCCGAGGGCCTGGAGACAGTCTCGAAGGCAATCTCGGTGTGTGGGGCTCCAGAGGTCCCTTCTGCTATCCCCTACAGGGCCCGCCGAACAGGCCTCCTTGGTCCTTCTGGGGGCCGCGGGGGCCTTATTCACGGTCTCTCTGGGGATTGTCGGGCCGTCCTGGACGCTTATTAAGACCGAAAAGGCGAGCACCATACAAATGGCAGGTGCTTTACGAGTTCGACTTCTCGGGGCGGCCCCAAGGCCGCCCGGGCGGTAAATTGCCCAAGAGTCCACCAAAGCGGTCGCTTGTGACCATCTTAGGACAAGCGGGGGGAATGGCCTCTAACCACGCTCCCGGGGCTTCGAGAAAAGTCACGACCCAAAAGACAAAGCATCCAATAACGCCCACCAGCGGCTCTGGAAACCCAGGGGCTGGGATGGGCGAACACAATTACAATCTTCAGCCCTGAGAACTCAGAGCAACATGAGGACATTCAACGTGGTGCTTCGCGCCATGGTTCTGGGTCTATCTTATCAGGGAGTCATGAGAGATGGAAGAAGGGACGACCACGAACCAGACTACGACCACGACCACGACCGCGACATCGCCCACGACGACAGCCACAACGACAGCCTCGACGACAGCCACGACGACCACGACCACGCCCACGACGACGTCGACGACGACGTTCACGACGACAGCCACGACGACCACGACCACTACAACGACGACGACGCACACGACGACGACGACGACGACAACCACGACCACGACAACGACCATCACCACCACCACCACGACCGCGACGACGCCCACGACCGCGACCACGACCACGACCACGACGACAGCCACGACGACAGCCACGACCACGACAGCGTTGACGTCGACGACGACATCGACCACGACCGCGACGACGACCACGTCCACGACCACCACCACGACCACGACGACGACGACGACGCCGACGACCACTACCATGACGACGACCACGACGACAGCCGTGACGACGGCGACGACGACGACAGCCACGACGACGTCGACCACGACGACAACGAGGACGACCACGACAACGATCACGACCACGACCACGACCACGACCGCGACGACGCCCAAGACGACAGCCACGACGACAGCCACGACGACAGCCACGACGACATCCACGACGACCACGACCACGAACACATGACGACTACGACGACGACGACGACGACGAGGACGAGGACGACGACGACGACGACCTCGACCACGACGGCGGCCACGACCACGACCACGACCACGATCACGACCGCGATGGCGCCCACGACGACAGCCACAACGATAGCCACGCCGACAGCCACGACGACGACAACGACGACCACGACGACGACGACCACGACGACGTCGACGACGACGACGACGACGACCACGGCCACGACCACGACAACGACCATGACGGCAGCCAAGACGGCAGCCAAGATGACCACGACAACGACCACGACCACGACCACGACCGCGACCGCGACCGCGACGACGCCCACGACGACAGCCACGACGACAGCCACGACGACAGCCCCGACGACAACCACGATGACAGCCACGACGACGACCACGACCACGACCACGACAGCGTCGACGACGACAACGACCGTGACCGCGACCACGACCACGACAACGACCGCGACCACGACCGCGACGACGCCCACGACCACGACCGCGACGACGCCCACGACGACAGCCACGACGACAGCCACGACGACAGCCACGACGACCACGACGACGACGACGACGACGACCTCGACCACGATCACGACGACGCCAACGACCACGACCACGACAACGACCACGACCACGACCACCACCGCGACGACGCCCACCACGACAGCCACAACGATAGCTACGACGACAGCCACGACGAAAACCACGACCACGACCACGACCACGACCGCGACGACGCCCACGACGACAACGACGACAACCACGACCACGACCACGACCAACACGACAGCCAAGACGGCAGCCACAACGACCACAACGACGACGACCACGACCACGGCCACGACCACGACCACGACCCTGACCACGACCGCGACGACGCCCACGACCACGACCGCGACAACGACGCCGTCGACAGCCCAAGCGACAGCCACGACGACAGCCACGACGACGATGACGACCACGACCACGACAACGCCGACGCCAACGACGACACGATCACGACCACGACCACGACCGCGACCACGACCGCGACGACGCCCACGACCACGACCGCGACGACGCCCACGACGACAGCCACGACGACAGCCACGACGACAGCCGCGACGACAGCCACAACGACAACGACAACGACGACGACGACGACGACGACGACCTCGACGACGACCTCGACCACGACCACGACCACGACCGCGACGACGCCCACGACGACAGCCACAACGATAGCTACGACGACAGCCACGACGACAACCACTACCACGACCGCGACCACGACCGCGACAACGACGTCGTCGACGACGACGACGACGACGACAACCACGACCACGACCACGACCACGACCACGACGACAGCCAAGACGGCAGCCACAACGACCACGACAACGTCGACGACGGCGACGATGACGACGACCGCGACCGCGACCACGTCCACGAACACGACCACGACCGCGACCACGACCGCGTCGACGCCCACGACGACGGCCACGACGACAGCCACGACGACAGCCCCGGCGACAGCCACGACCACGACCACGACCGCGACCGCGACCGCGACCACAACCGCGACCGCGACCACGACCACGACGACGCCCACGACGACAGCCACAACGATAGCCACGGCGACAGTCACGACGACAACCACGACCACGACCACGACCACGACAACGACGACGTCGACCACGACCACGACCACGACCACGACCGCGACCACGACGGCAGCCAAGACGGCAGCCACGACGACAGCCACGACGATCCCGACCACGACAATGACGACGACGACGACGACGACGACGACGACGACGACGACCACGACCTCGACCACGATCACGACCACGACCACGAGCACGACCACGACAACGACCATGACCACGACCGCAACGACGCCCACGACGACAGCCACAACGATAGCTACGACAACAGCCACGACCACGACGACGACCACGACAGCGTTGACGTCGACGACGACGACGACGACCACGACAACGACCACGACCACGACAACGACGACAGCCAAGACGGCAGCCACAACGACCAAGACGACCACGGCGACCACGACCACGACCACGGTCACGGTCACGATCACGACCGCGACGACGCCGAGGACGACGCCCACGACGACAGCCACGGCGACAGCCAAGACGGCAGCCACAACGACATCCACGACAGCGACCACGACCACGACCGCGACGACGCCCACGACCACGACCACGACGACAGCCACGACGACAGCCACGACGACAGCCACGACGACCACGACAACGACGACGACGACGCCCACGACGACAACGAAGACCACGAGCACGACCTCGACCACGAGCACGACCACGACAACGACCATGACCACGACCACGACCGCGACGACGCCCACGACGACAGCCACAACGATAGCTACGACAACAGCCACGACCACGACCACGACCACGACAACGACGACGTCGACGACGACGACGACGACCACGACCACGACGACGACGACGACAGCCAAGACGGCAGCCACAACGACCACGACGACGACCACGATGGCGACCACGACCACGACCATGACCGCGACCACGGCCACGACGACGCCCACGACGACGCCCACGACGACAGCCACGACGACAGCCACAACGACAGCCACAACGACAGCCACGACGACCACGACCACGACAACCACGACGACGACGACGACGACGCCAACGACGACAGCCACGACGACAGCCACGACGACAGCCACGACGACAGCCACGACGACCACGACCACGACAACCACGACGACGACGACGACGACCACGACCACGACCACGACCACGACCTCGACCACGATCACGACAACGACCACGAGCACGACCACGACAACGACCATGACCACGACCGCGACGACGCCAACGACGACAGCCACAACAATAGCTACGACAACCGCCACGACCACGACCACGACAGCGTTGATGTCGACGACGACGACGACCACGACCACGACCACGACCACGACAACGACGACAGCCAAGACGGCAGCCACAACGACCACGACGGCGACCACGACCACGACCACGACCACGACCACGACCACGATCACGACCGCGACGACGCCCACGACGACGCCCACGACGACAGCCAAGACGGCGGCCACAACGACATCCACGATCACGACCACGACCACGACCGCGACCACGACCACGACCGCGACGACGCCAACGACGACATCCACGACGACAGCCACGACGACAGCCACGACGACAGCCACGACGACCACGACCACGACAACGACGACGACCACGACGACGTCGACGACGACCACGACCTTGACCACGATCACGACCACGACCACGAGCACGACCACGACAACGACCATGACCACGACCGCGACGACGCCCACGACGACAGCCACAACCATAGCTACGACAACAGCCACGACCACAACCACGACAACGACAGCGTTGACGCCGACGACCACGACCACGATCACGAGCACGACCACGACAACGACAACGACGGCAGCCAAGACGGCAGCCACAACGACCACGACGGCTACCACGACCACGACCACGACCACGACGACGACCACGACCACGACCACAGCCAAGACGGCAGCCACAACGACCACGACCACGACGACGACGACGACGACGACGACGACGACGACGACGACCACGACCACGACCACGACCACGACCACGTCCACGACCACGACCACGACCACGACCGCGTCGACGCCCACGACGACGCCCACGACGACAGCAAGAACGACAGCCAACACGGCAGCCACAACGACATGCACGACGACAACGACGATGACCACAACCACGACCACGACGACGTCGACGACGACCACGACCACGACCACGACCACGACCACGACCGCGACCACGACCACGACCACGACCACGACCACGACCGCGACCACGATGACAGCCACGACGACAGCCACGACGACCACGACGACCACGACCACGACCACGACCACGACCTCGACCACAATCAGGACAACGAGCACGACCACGACAACGACCGTGACCACGACCGCGACGTCGCCCACAACGACAGCCACAACGATAGCTACGACAACAGCCACGACCACGACCACGACCACGACGACGTCGACGACGACCATGATCACGACCACGACCACGACCACGACCGCGACCACGACCACGACCACGACCGCGACCACGACCGCGACGACGCCCACGACGACAGCCACGACGACAGCCACGACGACAGCCACGACGACAGCCACGACGACAGCCACGACGACGGCCTCGGTGACCTTGACACGATGACGACCTCGACGACGTCGGCGACGACGCCGCCGGCGGGGCCGGGACGCCTCCGGCGAGGCGCCTGGGGACCGCACTCGCCTCCGCCAGGCGGCGGGCCGTGCGGCGGCCCGCCGAGGCCCCCTCGCCGCCGCCCGCCCGCCCGGGCGCCGCCTTCCCTGTGGCTCGCCCCTCGCTCCTCCTCGGCCTCGGCGTCCTCGCCCTCATCGTTAAGTCGGGCCTGTCCCTCCACAGGGGGGTATTCAAAAATTGTCAAAAAATAGTCTGGGGACTATTCTTTTACTATGTTTGAGAATTTGGGGAGTTTTGTGTATTGTTCCCCATATCCTAATATGGGGTTCTTGTTATTACTCGGACGCCGCCGACTCCAGAAAGAACACACCTACTCATACACAGACCTACTCATACTCAGACCTACTCATACTCATACCTTTTCATGGTCTGACTTACTCAACACACAACATGCAGGCCTACTCATACTCAGACTTAATTATGCTGGGACTCCTTCATACCCAGACTTACTCATACCCAGACTCGTTCCCAGACCTTCTCATACAAAGACTTACTCATACTCAGACCTACACATGTCTGAATTACTCAACGCACGGACTGAGACCTACTCATACTCAGACCTAGTCATACTCAGACTCGCAAGGGGAGCCGCCAGGGGCGTTTTCACGGGCCTGTTCGCGGCCAGTTTGTGGGGATGTCTCAGGCGGTTTGCTTGTTTTCATGCCCAACATCCTTTGCTTTCAAAGCAGTTTCTGAGGATGTCTCAGGCGGGGCGCTGGTTTCAGCACACGTAAGGGGAGCCGCCAGGGGGCAGGACACGGGCCCGTTCGCGGCCAGTTTGCGGGGATGTCTCAGGCGGTTTGCTTGTTTTCATGCCCGACGTCCTTGGCTTCCAAAGCAAATTCTGAGGATATCTCAGGCGGGGCGCTGGTTTCAGTATGCCTGAGGGGAGCTGCCAGGGGGCAGGACACGGGCCCGTTCGCGGCCATTTTGTGGGGATGTCTCAGGCGGTTTGCCTGTTTTCATGCCCAACGTCCTTGGCTTCCAAAGCAAATTCTGAGGATGCCTCAGGCGGGGCGCTGGTTTCAGCATACCTAAGGGGAGCCGCCAGGGGGCAGGACACGGGCCCGTTCGCGGCCATTTTGCGGGGATGTCTCAGGCGGTTTGTTCGTTTTCATGCTGCGAGGACGGAGATAAGGCGTGCTGCTCCCTGGGGTCGTGCTCCGGCACGTGCCCTCTGGGACGCACGGAGGAAGGAGTCGAGGCGTGCTGGTCCCTTGGGTCGTGTTCCGGCGCGTACACTCTGGGACGCACGGAGGAAGGAGTCGAGGCGTGCTGGTCCCTTGGGTCGTGCTCCGGCACGTACCCTTTGGGACGCACGGAGGAAGGAGTCGAGGCGTGCTGGTCCCTTGGGTCGTGCTCCAGCACGTACCCTCTGGGACGCACGGAGGAATGAGTCGAGGCGTGCTGGTCCCTTGGGGTCGTGCTCCGGCACGTACCCTCTGGGACGCACGGAGGAAGGAGTCGAGGCGTGCTGCTCCCCTAGGTCGTGCTCTGGCACGTACCCTCTGGGACGCACGGAGGAAGGAGTCGAGGCGTGCTGGTCCCTTGGGTCGTGCTCCGGCACGTACCCCCTGGGACGCACGGAGGAAGGAGTCGAGGCGTGCTGGTCCCGTGCTCCGGCACGTACCATCTGGGACGCACAGAGGAAGGAGTCGAGGCGTGCTGGTCCCTTGGGTCGTGCTCCGGCACGTACCCTCTGGGACGCACGGAGGAATGAGTCGAGGCGTGCTGGTCCCTTGGGGTCGTGCGCCGGCGCGTACCCTCTGGGACGCACGGAAGAAGGAGTCGAGGCGCGCTGGCCCTTTGGGGTCGTGCTCCGGCACGTACACTCTGGGACGCACGGAGAAAGGAGATGAGGGAGGATGCGTGCTGGTCCCTTGGGTCGTACTCCGGCACGTACACTCTGGGACGCACGGAGGAAGGAGACGAGGCGCGCTGCTCCCTTGGGTCGTGCTCCGGCACGTACCCTCTGGGACGCACGGAGGAAGGAGACGAGGCGCGCTGCCCCCCTGGGTCGTGCTCCGGCACGTACCCTCTGGGACGCACGGAGGAGACTGGAGGAATAGGAGGACCTGGCACAATCCTACAACATGATATGCACATATGGCCTTGTGTGGCTAAACTCTCGTTTCGCATATCCCACTGCCAACGATCCTCAAACAGGTGCACCTTACCACTGGCTGAGGAGGGCGCGGCCTTGCAGCTGAGGTGGGGGAATGAATGGGAGGTTCATATTCAATCATACTCAAAGCTCAATCTGACTCATATTCATTCACTCGCATTAGGATTCACTCGTCTTCGTCGGCCCTGTCGCCCATGTGGACGCGCTATTATAGTCAAGCGCTCATGAACAGACGCTCACTATGGCATGACATAAAACATGAGATGCACATATGGGGAGCTCCACGCAGTGAGTAATTCTTTGTTCGCCCAAACTCGCCCTGTAGGGGGATGGGCCGGACCTAACCTCATCGCCCTCGCCCTCCTCGCCCTCCCAGGGGAGGGCGAGCTGAGGCAGCGGCAAATGGCCTTCGGGGCGGCCCCCCTGCGTCGCCACGGCGGGACGCAGCTCGGGAAACGGATGCGTCTGGGCCCCAGGAGGGGCTGGGGACCGATGTTCGTCCTGCTCGCCGTTGCCCCGATTCGCCCTGCTCGTTCACGCCCTTGTCCTGATCGTCGTCCTGGTCCTCGTTCGAATCACCTGCGCAGCGGACATGGATCTAGACACAAGTTGCCTGCGACAGACCAGCTTTCACTGTACACTACGCATTCGGGATGCTATGGGGGTCCTCTTCGTCACGTAAAAAATCGCCCTAGCCCTCCTCGCTCTCGCCCTCGTGCTCTGCCTCGGGCGGTCCAACGGCGCCAACTGCGCTGCCAAGCACCGCCCCGTCTCCGCTCCCCCGCTCCTCTTGCCACAAGCCCTGCCTGGTTGCGGGAGTGGCATTGCTGTGCCACCCAGGCCAGGGCCCATCGATCGAAACCAGGTCTTTGAGCCTGCGTCCTGTAGCTCATCGTCGTCCTGACGTCCACTCGAATCACCCGCTGCATCAGCAGCCTGCCTTTGACGTCTCTGGCGCCGCAGCGCCGGAGCGATCGCCCCAGCCCTGCGCAGCGGACAGAGAATGATGTGATCGAAGACGCCTGCGGCGAGTCACCGCCGCCCCCCTGCCTTTTGGAAGCGCCTGTGCGGCCGACCGTTGTGGCCAGAGCTCGGCCACGCTATCAGACTGTGCGTCCCCCCAGCCGTTGTGGGAACACTTCGGGAAAAACTCAGGGGAGGAAGAGGCTCCTTGGGAGGCTCTCTGGCCGTTTGAAGGCGTTCCTGGCCCATCTGACGCCGTCGGAATCTTGGGAGCCTCTCCGGGCCTACTTGGAGCCCTCTGGGAGCGATTCATGACCGTCTTGGAGGCCATCTTGGGCGTCTTGGAAGTCTCCTGGGCCGTCTTGGGGCCCTCTTGGGACCATTTTGGGAGCCTCTTCGGCCGTCAGGGGGCTATCGCGGAGGCCTCGCAGGCGCTTTGGGGGCCCTTGGGGCCATCTTGGTGTCCTCTGGGGCCGTCTTGGGCAGTCGGAAAGCCGAAAAGGAACAGACGACAAAATCCGGCAAAAAGCATGAAGATAATCAATGATTTGGGCCTCTTCGGGCCTTTTCTGAAGGTTTTCTTGGAGGTCTTCTGGGCCGTCTTGGAGACCTCTCGCGCCGTCTTGGGCGATATTGAGGCAATCTTGGAGCGATCGTGGGCTGTTCTGGGGCCATCTCGGCCGTCTTGGAGGCATCTTAGAACCGTTTTGGTCTCGTTCGTGGCCGTCTCGGAGGCGTCTTAGGACCCTCTTGGAGGCCAATGAAGACTCATTTTCCCGCTCTGTCGGGGTGGCCGGCGGGTTGGGCCGAGATCCCATTGGGGGCTCTGTTGAATAGAACGAAAGCCTCCCAGAATTTGGCTCGTTTGGCACGCCTTGCACACCTGTGATCCAGTGGCGGTCTTATCACCAGGGGGCGGCGGATCTAGAGGCCTTCGGCCCATCCCACCACCGTGCCTGGGTTGTCGGTCAGACCCTTGGACTGTTTGTGCGGATCTATTGAGAGACAGACCTCTCTCAAACCTCATTGAGGCGGTTTGGGGGATGTTTGGGGGCGTCTCCGGTGCCTTTGAGGGGCTTCCCGGGGGCCTGATTTGGGCCTCGGGCCTCGTGGTGGCACCTCAGGGGTCCCTGGGGAATCTTGGGGCCATCTTGGGGCAGGGGCCACCTCTTGGGCCTCTCTTGGGGCTGTCTTCGGGGCATGGTGGGCCCCTCCTTGAGGCTCTTGGGCCGTTTTTTGGTGATCTTGGACGCTCCCTGGGCCGTCTTGGAAGCTCTGAAGACCAAAAAGATGGTAATTTCAGCACGTGGTAGGCCTACGCGTTGGCGAACGATTCGGGCCAGACCTACGCGTTCAATGTGCGTGCTGAGATCCGTGACAAACACAATGCGTGTTGCGCATCAGGATAGCTATGGCGGTCGCTCATCCTGTGCAACCTCCCTGAGGCGAGAATATGCGTGTGTAAAGGTCGTTCACGATGATACAGTAAAAGGAGGCGCTGGATCTTAGTTGAGCATGCTCTGAACCCTTTACCGCTGCACACCTTTCGGGGAGCTCTGGGCACGCCGCAAAAGTTGCGGAGGCCAGGAGGTCCAGCAGCTCTCAATCTTGCGCAGCGCATGTTTTCTTCTGCTGCTTCCCGACCCCCCCCCCTCTCCTTCCTGCCGCCCTCCTCCACTCCGCCTTCCCGTCCCTCTCCCTCCTCCCTATCCTTGCCCCCTCCCTCCCCCTCTCTCCTCCCTCCTCCCCCCCCTCCTCCCCCTCTCCTTCCCCACCGCCCCCCCCCCGCTCCTCCGCCTCCGCTGCCACTCTGGGGCAGGGACCCCCTCCCTCCTGGCAAGGTCGTGGGCGGACGCTGCCCTCTCCCATTCGCCCCGAAAACTTCGGCCCAGCCGCCCCCTGCCGCGAACACCATCCGCTGCTGCTCCGCTGCGTCTCCCCCGCCCAGCCCCCCGCTGCTCCGCCGCGGAGCCCGCGCGCCAGGCCCCTGGGCGTGGCTCCGGGGCCGGCTGGCGTGCCAGGGCCGAGGCCCCCCCGCCCGCGCACGGCGCGCAGGGCCGGGATTCACACCTCGGCCGCATGGGCCCAGAGATCCGGCATGTCTAGAACTGCTGCTGAAGCAAGTTCGAAAGACCGTGGTGTAGGGGATTCTTGTGATGAGTTCCCAAAGCAGGCCTACATGCAGCATCCCTTCAAAACGATCGCCTACACTTGATAATCAAACGTTGTGCTTGTATATATTAGAATGTGTGTACACACATGTATGTATATATATACATACATGCATGCATAAATCTGCATACATGCTATACCTATATATATATATATACATACATACATACATACATACATACATACATACATACATGCATACATACATACATACATACACATATGTACATACATACATACATACATACATACATACATACATACATACATACATACATACATGCATGCATGCATACATACATACATACATACATACACATATGTACATACATACATACATACATACATACATACATACATACATACATACATACATACATACATACATACACACATACATACAGACATACATACATACATACATATATATATAACAAGAGATAGAGAGAGAGAGATCAAATGACAGTTTGCCCATGCCGCCACCGCGCCTGGGTTGTAGCTCAGAGTTATCAGGGATGTTTCTTCGGGTCTCCTCGGAGCGCTCTTGTGGGCCTGTTGGGAGCAGTTCGTGGGCCTCTTGGGAGCCTCTCGGGGGCCCTTGGGGGCCTCTTGGGACTTTGGGGGGCCCTTGAGGCCTCTTGGAGGCCTCTTGGGGGCTTCTTGGGGCCTCCTGGGGGTCCTCGGGGCCGAGGGCTCGAAATGTCCGCTCGGGTTCCTCATGCAGGCCCCCTCTTGGGGCCCTGTTGGGGCCTTCCTGGCCTGTCTTGGGCGCCTCTTGGGCCATCCTGGGGCACTCTTGGATCGTCTTCTTGGGGGCCTCGTGGGCCGTCTTGGAGCGTCGGGAAACCGAAGGCGCGAACGCTGAAATTGAAAGCGCGAACGCGAAAATCAATGAATTCTGTCTCTTGGGGCTCTCTTGGGAGGCCTCTTCGAGCCCTCGGGGGGGGTCTGGGAGGCCTCTTGGACTGTCTTGGCATCGTTTTGGGCATCTTGGAAAGCTCTTCGGCCGTCTGGGAGGTGGGCCCTCCTGGGGCCTTTTTGGAGCCCTCTGCGCCTATTTGGGGGCGCTGTTGGGCGGGGTCACCGTTTCGTGCTGAAGGTACGGCCGTGACCTCAGCACGTAGTGGAGTGCCCCAAGGCTCTTGCAACCCTGAGAGGTTCCAGGGTTCAACAGTTTTGTTGGAGGGGGCCAGACCCCCATGTTCCCAGGCGCCGCCGGGCCCGCCTGGGCGTTACTGGGGTGTGTTGCGCGGGCTTCTGGGACGGTGATTCCGCCCAACAGGGCCCCAAAACAGGCGCAGAGGGCCCTAAAAAGGCCCCAGGAGGGCCCAAGAAGCTTCCGAGGCGGCCGAAGAGCTGTCCAAGATGCCCAAGCCAGCCCCAAGACGGTCCGCCCCAGAGGCCCCCAAGAGGGCCACAAGACGGCCCAAGAAGGCCCAAGAGGGCCCAAGAGGCGCCCAAGACGGCCCAGGAGGACCCCAAGAGGGGGCCCAGATGAGGAACCCGAACAGGCATTTCGAGCCCTCGGCCCCGATGGGACCCCCAGGAGGCCCAAAGAGGCTCCCAAGAGGCCCAAGAGTGTCCCGAGAGCGTTCCGAAGAGACTTGCAGAAGCATCCCTGATAAAGCCGACCCACAACTCAGGCACGGTGGCGGGAGGGGCCGAAGTGAAACTGCTGTCAGGAGCGATACTTGACCGCTCCGTTCCCCAACATCCCTCTTAAGAAGTGGAATGATTTTGGGGCCGTCGTCGTACGAAGGTTGACGACGACCGCTGGGCTTTGGCTCACTCACGGACGCGAAGTATCCGAAAGCGGAGAATGACCTGTTGATTGGATTACGGCGAGCGCCCGCTCGCTGGAGGAGAACATTCATACATCATATTGCCATTGGCACTAGTGTCTTTGATACTGTTAGCGTTGAGGTAATCTAGCCTATAGCCCATACCCGGGCGAAGCCGCCAAGGCTCGCCTTAGAACGGAGGACTTCGGATTTGGATTCAGTCCGATTCAGCTGGAGGCTGCTGCAGGAGATATCGCCAGTTCGGCTGACGTCATCTTCAACGACTCACGTGATCCACGAGCCTTTGACCAGCGGCGTCAGTGAGTAAAGACGGGTACCCGACAACAGTGTCAATGGAAAAGAAAGGCACGGGAGCGATTTGCGATTCGGAACTCCCCGACGACGACGAGGCTTCAGCCCGTCGGGAGGGCCCTTCCAAGAAGTGCGAATCAGCTCGAGGAGCAGATGGCGAAGAATCTGCAGGAGCAGGAAAGACTGACGATGAGGAGAGGGGCGTAGGGCCGGAGGGCGAAGGGGCGAGGGTCGCGAGCCAAACCCAGCCACTCGCGATGACATTGGACATGAAGACGCAGGACACGCACTGGAAACCGGTGGGCTGGAGAGCGACGGACGGGAGGACCCACCTGAAGGACAGCCTCAGGATGAGAGGGGAGCGAAGAGAGTGGAGCCGACTCCCTGCGCTCCAGAAGGTCGAGCCGAGCTTTTCGATGATGACGATGCGAAAGGGATGATTGATGGATTTGAAGATCTGACGTTCTTCGGAGCGGTTTGTGAAGGATTCATACCTGAACTGGCGAGGGCGGATTGGAACCGCTCGTTGCAGCGGAGACGTGACGACGACAAGTTGCCACGAGGTAGAAAGGAGCCCAGAGGTCCAGGAGAAGGCGGCCAAGGTGCACACGCTCGCGGTGACGACCCTGCACGGACGAGATTGGGTCAGGCACTTTCGGAACGAGCAGAAGAAAGCTGCCGAATGGCGGGGGGAGAAAGAAGAACGTGCAGCGGAACGGAAGGTCGTCATATTGCAGGCGCAGAAGGATGCCAGGCAGCTGGTTTGTTCTGGGGCAACGAGCGGTGGCCAGAGGCTGCCCCAACCCAGGTCCAATGTCGATCCGATTCGATCCCAATGTCACAACGACCCGATGCGGGACGATGTTCGCGCGGCGTCGTCGCGCACCCTGGCGCGGCCGATCCGATCCGATTCCGACCCCGCGCCGATGCGGCCCGATCCGATGCACCTCCCGCTTCGGTCCGATGCCCCGATTCCATGCTGACCGTTCTTGCCACAGGCGCCCTCCGAGAGCCACTTCTGCCCCCGCCGCGGAGGCGGCGGCGGGGAGCCCGGCGCGGCCCCGGCCCCGGCCCCGGCCCCGCGGGGTGCCCACCCCGTCGCCCGATCGAGGGCGGCGCCCCTTCGCCCCCCCACGTTTGCCCCTGGCCGCCCCCCCCCTCCACGAGGAGGAGGAGGAGGAGGAGGAGGAGGGGGAGGAGGAGGAGGAAGAGGAGAAGGAGAAGGAGAAGGAGAAGGAAGAGGAGGACGAGGAGGAGAAGGAGGAGGAGGAGGAGGAGGAAAGGGGAAGAGATAAGAGGACGAGGAGGAGGAGGAGGAAGAGGAGGAAAAGGAGGAGGAGGAGGCGGAGGAGCTGCAGATGGAAAGGGAGGAAGAGAGGGGGGAGGAAGGAGGGGGAGAGCCCCCTCCGATGCCCCTCCCCGTCCTGTTTTTGCAATGGCCGCCGGCCAGTGCTGCCGATCCGAGGGGCTCTGGATTCGCTGGTCTTCGCGACTCTGTGGCCTCCTCCCTCCTCGATGATTATGGTTTTTTTTCCTTCTCTGGGGGGGTGCCTGGAGCGGCCCCGGGGGGGGGCCGGGGAGCGGCTAGATCTGAGGGGGGTCCCTGGGACCCACTGAAACATTTTGGGGATGCGCAAACCATTAAGAAAACTCCAGATGGGGGACCGCCCCCCCCCCCCACCCCCCCCCTCCCCGGGGGGGGTCGGAGTCGGATGCGCAAATCATGGAGAAAACACCAGATATGCCCCCCCCCCCCCCCCCCTTCCCCTGCAGAGCAATCCCGGCGACGCCCCCCGCCCCCAGCAGCAGAGCTGAAGCTCTTGCTTCGGCTCAGAACTGAAGCTCATGCTGAGGCTCCTTGTAGCTCACACGCCGGATCGGCGGACTCCCACCCACCTCCCCCTTGCCTTCCGCACTCGCGCCAAACGCCGACTTGAGTCCGCGGGCGGCTGAGTCAAGCTGGCGAGCCGGACCTTCAGATACGGGTTCCGTTACGACGGCCCTGGCTAGGCACCGTCCCTTCGCAATGCTTGCCATCCAAAACCTGGCACGGCCGCCTTTTCTTCCTTACCAAGTGGGCGCTGGAACAGTGGCGTCAGCACCCAGGTCGACTGCACGCGATGGCTCGAGGCCCCAAGCCTGTGGTTCACGAGAGCTTCTGCAAAGGACGGGCCATTACTGCTTCCGCGGACTTTAGGAGCGACAAATGACAGGATTTGAGAACATCGTGGACCGATGCAGTCGACGACGCCGAGGCCATCACACACATGTGGCAGCAGTTGCATCACGATTCGCGCCAGGAGCCACTACCACCTCTGGAGCTGTCAGCGCTGAACAGAGTGGTGGCCAAACTACCGTCCAAGGCTTCTGGAGTGGATTCGTTCACTCCTTCTGATCTTCAGCTGATCCCTGACCAAGGACGCATTGGCGAGTTTCAAATTGTTCCACGCCCCAAGCTCCTGGCCTTCGCGATGTGCCTTGACGGCACGAAGGGCCCCGTTCATGATGTACGGACCATATTCCCTTTGTTATGGGGTGGGAGCGGAGTCGGGCCAGTGCGGCGGGGGGTGGGAACTGGGATTTGTGGCTCCAAATTGAGATTGCGCTTGTGTCACGTGGAGAGGGACAGGTCACCCTTGAATGGACGGCCCGTCACCTTGACCTCGAGGCTGAAAGACTGTCCGACCATCAGGTCGTCCTCAGGGCTGGAAATCATTTAGCTGACGCTGCGGCCTCAGAGGCCGCGGAGCGTTCCTGGGTGCTTTCGGCCCGTTCCAATCCCAGAACCGACCTTTGGGATGCGCAGAGCGCCCTAATTCGGCGTCGGGATCGCCGTGTCTTGATCGACTCGTCCCTGGCCGGTCCCAGGAAGGCTCGGCCCTCCGTTGCCCCCTTGGAGAGAACGAGGCAAGGGTCGAAGCTCGATCGAGCGCTTCGCGCGTCGCCGCACAGATTCGTGACGCATGGCAGCTCCATTCGCTGCAGAGTTCGCGAGGTGCTCTGCGATAAGGATGACCTCTTGGAGGGCTCCAAGGACCCTTGCGCCCCTGCCGCGGGGGTTGCCCCTTTCCCTGCGGACGTCGTTGTCGAGGTCCCTGGGCCTGTCTCGGTGTCTGGTGCGGCCTTGCATCCGTCGCGCAAGCTGGCGTTCTGGGATTCGCACAGCTGGTACTTTTGTTAGGTTTGTGGCCGCACGACTACTTCAGATGGGCACCGGTTGGTGCCCGTGTGCCTTGCGCCCGTCCTCCGTCCTGATCGCCAGACTCGATGTCCCTCTCCCTCTTCTTCCTCATAATTCACCATTCTCTTTCCTTGCAAATAATTCCCCCTCGTCGCGCCCCGAGGCGGGTCGAAAGGGCCGGCCGCGCGCTTCGCCTGGGGCGGGCGTTTCGCGCGAGACCAACTCATAGTTTATGATCCTGAAGCTTGATCAACGCAAGAGCTTCACGGATGGACGGCGGTCCCCCTTTAAAATTTGGCCCCCGCCGTAGAGCCACGCAAACTCTTGCTAAATTATCGCAATACTTTCACGGATGGAGGGCGGCCCGCTTTCAAAATGGGGTTATAGCTCCAGCGCCGCGCCCATTCATGTTAGAACTTGCAAGAGCTTCATGCATGGATGGCGACCCGCTTCCAAAATGTTGCTCTCGCTTGAGCACCGCGCGCGTTCGTTCTGAAAACGCGCAAAGCTTCACGGATGGAGGGCGGTTCGTTTCAACCTGCGGTTCTCGCCGCAGCGTCGCGCGCGTTCGTGTTTTTTTATGCGCAAGGAACTTCACAAACGGAGGGCGGCTATTTTTCAATTTGTGGTTCTCGCTTCCGCGCCGCGCACATTCGTTTTGAGAGTTTGCGACTGTTTCAAGGATTCGCATGGTTAGCGCCCCAGACTGGTGGTTTGGCATTGTGTCGGTATGCAAACGAGAACGGTATTCGTGGTGTTGAAATCGTGGTGTTGATTCGTGGTGTTGATTCGTGGTGTTGATGCCCCAGGAACGTGAAGACGCAGCAGTAAGGGTGATTCGCGGCGTTGATGCCCCAGGAATGGTGTTCGGGCGCTGGTCCGGATTTTCACACGCTGATCTTCCAACGGGGCGTTCCCTTCAGCGAAATGAATCCTCGCCGGGGCCTGCGAAGAGGGAATTTGGAAGGGGGGTGATTGAAATATCTTTGGTGCGTCTTGGGTTTACACTGGCATTCCCCTCCTCCTCCTCCTCCTCCCCCCCCTCCTCCTCCTGCTCCTCCGCCCCCCCCCCCCCCCCCGTAGCCCTTTCGGCTCAAGTCCGCCGCGGGGAGCTCTGAGGATTTGAGCGTGGCAAGGGGGGGGGTGCGCCCCCACCAGTGACCCCTGGGCCAGCGTCCAGGCTTTCTACATACACGCGCGGCTTCGCTGGCCATCCGTCACTGCACGTTGGGCCCACAGGCCCGTTTCTCCTTGTGAGACGGTGAACTCCTGGTGGGGTCCATGGGCAAGGATGCCAACGAGGGCTACCTCTCGTGTTCGTCCTGCCGCTATCGGTGGAACTGGAAGACGCGGTCGGAGCGTTTCTTGCGTGGGGCAGCCCTTGTGCCCACCACGCCGCCTCGGCACCAGCAGCGGGCACAAGGTGTCTGGGCGCCGACAGGCAATGGAGGAGGACAGCCTGCCCAGCCGCCAGGCGCTTGGGCGCCGCCCCGCCTGGAAGCCCCCAAGATGTCGACGCCGCCGCAGAAAGGAGCGAGCAAGCAGTCGGTCGCAGCGCTGCCGTCACAGCTGCAGGAACAAGTCGGCGAGGCGGCAGGCGCACGGGAGTTGCAGGCAATGGCGCAGCCTGCGCAGCCTGCGCGCCCGCCGCTGTTGGAGGACACCATCAGTGCGAAAAGGGGCGGCGTGCAGGCCGGCTGAGAAGGCCCTTAAGCAGGCGGCTCATCAGGAGGACGTGGCCCGCCAGCGGCTGGCAGAGCGCAGCCAGAAGACCCAGCAAGCGGCAGTGGTGGCGGTCAAGGCCAAGTCGGAGTGGCAGGAGGAGCTCAAGGCCGAGCTGCAGAAGACGGCCAGGGGCGCGGGGTCGGCTGAGGCCAGGTAGCGCTCGCGTTCGCAGGTGCCGACGGGCTCCCAGATCAACCTGTCGCAGTTGATCGGGGACGAGAGCGGGATCGATGCAGTCGAGATTGTGGATGGGGATGTGCTGGACCTTCGCGACTTGGAAATTGGCGAAGAGGATAACTAGCGGTGGCTGGCACTAAAGAGCAGCATGGCGGTTGAGATCCAGAAGGCGGCGCTCGCTGCAATCGGACCCAGCGCTGAGAACATCTAGAGGCTCAGACAAGAGGCTCGGGAGATGCGGGATCGCTCGGCGTCGAAGCGACCGCGGCATGAGGGCAGCGGGGGCCCAGGAGATGGCGCCACAGGGTCCCGAGAAGAAGGCCCACAGGCGCCAGCGGCGGCGTCTGCTGCAGTGCCTGCTGCTCCTGTTGGCGCCCCTGCTGCTGCTGCCGCTGCCCCTGGAAGCGCAGCAGGCCCAGCGGCCAGAGACCCACCTTGGCCTGAGGACCTGCAAGCAGCAGTTGAGGCAGCCAGAACCAAACATGCAGAAGAGGGACAGCTGAATCTGTAGCCCGCCATGGGCTGGGCAGAAGCGCATGGGCCGGCCGCCGCCAGAGCTAAGGTCCAGAGGTCCCCCCGACAGGAGCAGTCGGGAGTTCATGCAGGCCGTCGCAATCTGGAGTTCAACATGGATCTGGGACCTGTATAGGGAAGAGGTTGGCAACCAGAACTGACAACAGATGTGCGAGGAGTACCTCGGGAGTTTTTTGAAGGAGCCCACCAGCGCAGGGCTGAAGCGGGCGCCGCTGCAGCGATATGGCAGGGATCCGCGATGGGCTGACGGCCGAGAGAACCCAGGAGAGTTTGAGCAGGTGGTGGCGGAGATCTGCCAGGAGGCGCGGCGCGAGTCCAGGCCGAACAGGCAGACCTTTCGGGACATGATGGGCACGCTCACGGCAATAGTCTGGTTGGCCTTTTCTGATCACCACTGGGATGAGCGCAGGAGGCTGCTGGTCTTTTTCAGAGACCAGCTGGGTCGGAGACGGCACAGCCTTTTTTTCGAGGCTGGCGGCCCCTGGGGAGCCCGTGGAGGGGCAGACCCTAGAGGAAGGCAGCGGAGCTTGGATCGAGGCCGCAGACGCGCGGGCGGTCGTTGCCCTCGATCAGCTCCAGCCTCCACCCTGGGCTGCAGACGCGCAGGTGGTCGACGCCCCAGGGTGGAGCGGCTCTTCCCCCACAGCGCCCAGCCAGGACACGGGGCCCGGTGAAGTCCTGAGGGGACCCAGGGCTGAGCACCACTGGAGTGAGCTCAGGAGGCCGCTGGCTTCTTTCAGAGAGCAGCTGGATCGGAGACGGCAGAGCCTTTCCTCTGGGCTGGTGGCCCCTGGGGAGCCCGTGGAGGGGCAGACCCTAAAGGGAGGCAGCGGAGCTTGGATCGAGGCCGCAGACGCGCGGGTGGTCGATGCCATCGATCTGCTCCAGCCTCCGCCCTGGGCTGCAGACGCGCAGGTGGTTGACGCCCCAGGGCGGAGCGCCCCCCCCACCACCCCCCACCCCCCCCACACACACACACACACACACACACACACACACACACACACACACACACACACACACACACACACACACACACACACACACACACACACACAGCGCCCAGCCAGGACGCGGGGCCTGGAGAGGCCCTGATGAAGCCCAGCGGAGGGCAGACCTCGAAAGAGAGCAGCGGTCCTGTGTGGGAGGCCGCAGACGTGCGGGTGGTCGAGGCCCTCGCTCAGGACCAGCCGCTGCCTTGGGCCGCCGACGGGCGGGTGGTCGATGCCCCAGGGTGGCGCGGCTCTCGAGCGGGCGCTTCAGGGCGCTCTGGCAGCGTCCTTGGGGAGCCCGTGGCTGGGCAGACCCTAAAGGGAGGGGAATGTGAGCTCGGGAGTGAGGCCGCAGACGTGCGGGTGGTCGAAGCCCTCGGTCGAGCTCAGCCTCGCTGCAGGGCCACGGACGCGCGGGTGGTCGATGCCCCTGCGGCGAGCGTTCCCTCCCAGCTGGCTTGCTGGAGACCGACGGTAGCTGACAATGGGATCACACTCCTCAGACCGCCAGACGCGATTTGCCATAGCAGCTGCTACGACCTTTGCATTGCGAGCTGCTGCTTTGGCCACCACGTGGGGGATTGTTGGGCCCAGCTTGGCACTCCAGTGGGGCCGCATTCTGCAGTGGTGCCCCAACTTAGGCAGGTCGCTGGTCAGGCGATGGCACGGCAGAGCGTGGTGCCTGCCTCTTTTCCTTTTCCTCGCAATGAAGAAGAGAAGCAGTGAACGCGGCACTCTGGCCCCTGGGATGGGCCACAGTGGCACGTGAGCGAGCTAGGCCCCCAGGACGCGATGGCAGCGTGGCGTAACGCAGCCGAGCGGGCTCTGGGCAAGGTCCACGCCATTTCTTATTCGAAGCGTTTTGGGCGCGCAAAAGGGCGAAGGGGGCAGCCGGGCCCATGGCATGCGTCGCGGGGCCAGGAGCTGCACCGCAAGGCCAACCTAGCAATGCAACGGTGGCTCTCTTTGCGGCGGTTTGCGGTGCAGCGCAGGAGATTGAATGTCAAGAACGTAATAGATTACATTCCCTTGCACGCGGTAGGAAGAGAAGAGGTCATCAGCAGAGAGCTTGCTCGATCATTTAACCCAGCGGCAGGCGACCTGCCGGCGATGGACCTACCTGTCGCCACCAACAAGCTCGGGCTGCTTGTTTCTTCGGCGCAGTTCGCCCAGAATCTGTCAGTGAGCTGCCAGTCTCCACAGTTGGCACTTTGCCAGGTCCGTAGGGCTCTAGGGCGAGATGGCACTGATGGAGGCCGCTGTAGGGGGACGTCACAGCAGGAACGCGGTTGTGAGGCGCACCGCAAGGTGGCCATGATACTGGCACTCAGACAGGCAGGGGTGCCATGCGGAGGCTTTTTTAGAGCTGGCGCCACCTCCAAGGCGCTCGTGGGTGCCAGCATCCAAGGGCTGCCCAACGGCAAGCTCAATCGCCCCAGGATAGCAGCGGTAAGGGCCGAAGGGCGGCTTCCGCGAGGCTGCTCTTTGGATCTAGCCTCGATGTGTTCAAGAGGGGGTTGGCAGAGGGGCCCTTGGACCATTGTCACATCGGACGCTGTAAAGACGTATTGCCGGTGTGTTCAGGAAACGCGCCTGACGCCAGCTGTGCCAGTGGCTCTCCACCAGACAGGTCAGCTCCTTGTTTCTGGTCCTCGGGAATGGCTCCTAGGCTTAGTGTTAGGTCCTCAGTGGTCGCAGTTTTGTGTGCACCAACATGATCGCACGCTGCCGTGCCTCTGTCTGATCTGAGGAGCAGAAAGGGGTGCGCTCTTGCATCGCCAAGTTTCCTGTCCTTCGAGGCTGGATTGGAGGAGCGGGTTCCTGCCAGTGGAGCTGAAAGGGCCGCTGAGCAGACGACGGGGGTGCTCAGTGGATCTGCAGGAAAAGCTGGTCAGGGGCGTTCTCCCAGACCCTTGCCAGGCTTTCGGGCGACCCAATTGAGACCCCAGTTGGGAGTTCCAGGTTTTGGGCCAAGAGCCGCCGCCAGCTCGAGAACAGGGACGGGTTTTTCTCCTGCGACGGATCAGGCATTGATGGCCTCTTCCCATCGCTTCGTGTCGCTGGCTGGGGAGTGGTGATCTTTGGCAGAGAGCTCCGCCCGTTGGCCGAATGGCACGGGGCGGCCCCGCCAGATGCCCGCCCAGACCAGGCGGCCAGGGATGGCGAGGTTCTCGGAAGGGGTTGGGCGCACGCTCTGGCGGGCGGTGCTGGTTACGCAGCCAGCCTCAGAACCCGAGCTTTGGGGCTCCGCCTGCCGACGTCGCCTTCCCCTTTGGCAAGGGATGGAGGCGATCTCTGGAGGGGTTGGGCGCACGCTTTGGTGGGCGGCGCTGGTTGCGCAGCCAGCCTCAGAACCCGAGCTTTGGGGTTCCGTCTGCCGACGTCGTTTCCCCCCTCCCGTGTTTCCCTGTTTGGTCAGGGGCTGCCCCTGCCGCGCGGCTTGGGAGGTCCTTGCGGGCCCCCGAGCGACAGCTGCGCAGGGGCAGCCCCGTCGGTTCTTTGGGCCAAAGCCAGCCCGCCCCGACCGTCGTTCATCCCCACCCCTCCTCCCCCTGTCGAGGGGCGGAGGCCAGTTTCTCTGGTCGCAACGCCGTCTAGAGGAGTTCCCGCTAGGCCCCAGACGCGGGCCTGGCGGGTTAGGCACCGAGCACTGCGTGCTCACCCTTGGAAGCAGATTGCGCTGGAAGGGAGGCCGCCAGAGGCCTCCGTTAAAAAGATCCCCGCAGACACCAGCGCGACCGATGTCCGGGAAGGGTATCTATATGTGTTTGAACATGACGGTGCTCAAGTGGCGGATCGGCCGCCAAGGGCTGGGGCGGCGCTTGCCCGCAGGAGCAAAGATGCGGTCATGATGGCCGAAGGAATGCTCAGCCTGGCGCGCACGCTAGTGAAGTATATCAGCAGGACCGAAGCCCAATATGCAGATCAGGAAGTGTTTGACAATGTTGGGGCCCAAGGGCTCACTTTGGTTTCGCTCGGGGCCGTTGGCGAGTTGGTGGAAGGGAATTCGAGGGCGTGGTGGGAGGAAGGGAAAGCGGCTGCTGCCTCTACGACCCCCCCCCCCCGCCCAATCCTCCTCCGCCGCAGGCCAGAGAGAAGCGCTGCCCCCAGAGTTGGCCGAGCGGGCCAAAGATAAGAACCAGATGCCTTGGTTGTGCCGCCAACACTGTCTCCTGGAGGTTGAAGCTTTGGAGGTAGATTGCCCTCCAACAGTTTTTGTTGTCCCGCCTGTGGAGGCTACACAGCAGCCTCCTCTGAGGCCAGGGGTTTGCGTTCCATGTGCCTATGCTCGCAAAGGGCCCTAGTGGACACTGGCAAGGAGTAGACCTAGGCGGTGTCGACTTGGAAGCACCCCAACAGACCTCTCAAGCTGGGCCCCTGGAGGTCTCCTGGGGGGGCGGCGAGGGCTTGGTTGGGGCGTCTCGAGAGAGATTCGGGGGCCCAGCCTCGAGAGAGGAAGATTGGGCCCAGAGCGGGCCCAAGTTGCACGTTATGCCTTGCCGACATCCTCTTAGCTTTCGGCCTCAATAAGGCGAAGCTCTGAAGCCTGGAGAGAGATTCGATCGTTCTGAAGAGCAGGACGTGGATGAACTGTCTGACTGCTGAACTGTATCCCAGGGGGGGCCTGTCGCGGACCTTGGGCGGGTCTTTGGCATTCCTGCCCTTGGTTGACCAAGGTCCACTCTGATGGGCCCCCTCTGGGGCAGTAGCGGACTGATGGGTTTCTTTCCCTTTGTCCTTCCCCCTTCAGTGGCGTGCGATCCTCCTCCTCCTCCTCCTCCTCCTCCTCCTCCTCCTCCTCCTCCTCCTCCTCCTCCTCCTCCTCCTCCTCCTCCTCCTCCTCCTCCTCCTCCTCCTCCTCCTCCTCCTCCGCCTCCTCTTCCTCCTCCTCCATAACTTGTCCTTGGAAATCATTCATCCCTGTCACACCCACAGACGTGGCGGTAGGGCGTGCCAGGCATTTCGCTTGAGAGTTCGTCACCGCTTATGATCCTGAAGTTTAAATGCGGCACGGCTTCCAGGATGGAGCGTGAACCGGGACGGCTTCAAGGATGGAGGGTGAGCCGTTTTAGCCATGTGGTTCTCGCCTCAGCCTCGCGCGCATTCGTTTTCAAAGCTTGCAGCTTCAAGGATGGGGGCCGAGCCGCTTTCAAAGTGTTGAGCTGGCCCTCGCGCCGCGCGCATTCGCCTTGAAAGTGTGCAACAGTTTCAAGGATGGACGGCGGCCCACTTTCAATATGTAGCTCTTGTCATACCTTTCGAATGTCTGCAGCAGTTTGAAAGGGTTCGTATGGCTGTGATCCGAGGAGTGGTCTGCGGCATGATGTAGGATTGTTAGGACGCAACAGTCACGTTGATTCGCGGTGTTGAAGTTTCAGGAGTGGTGTTCGGGCACAGTTCAGGAGTGCCTGGACACAACAGGCATGCTGATTCCCCGCCTTGCAATCCCAGAATTTATGTTTCGGCACCGTTGGAGATTCTCAGACGGTTCCCTTCAAATGGGCCACTTCCAGAAAATTAAATAATGTTGTGTAGGGCCCGATGAAAAAAAAGGAATGTGTATGGAGTGTTGATTGCAACATCCTTGATGCGCCTTGGGTTTACACAATTCATCTCCACCTCCTCTTTGTTGTGTCTCTGTTCTGCCTTCGATCATAACAATCATCCGTTCCTCCCTTTCCAGCCCCTTTCTTCTCCGTGGCCTCCCCTTGCTGACATGACATTCCTCTGTCCCCGCCGGAGTGGGAACGACAGCGGATGGGCTGGCACCCCGGATTGATTCGGTTGCCCATTTCCTCGGATGCGTGAGGTAGCGCTGAAGTCGGCGTGGAGTGCAGACGTTCTTGCCGTTGTTCAAGATCGCTCGCCCAAGCAGCGGCTTCGAGATTGCCAGTTTGCATGGTCTGTGGTTGAAAAGCGCCCGTGCTGTTCTGGCCCAGCGGGCATTCGGTAGCGCGGCGGTGGGGTTGGTTCGTGCAGCGCTTTTTGATCTGCAATTCGAAGCGCGGCTGCGTGCGCACTGGAACCAGCGCAATGGCACGCGGTTGCCTCTTGCTTGGTGTCATTTATGGCATGGCCCAACCCTCTCAGGGATCTCAGTTGTTGCAAGGACACGGCTGGGCGGGAGTGCCTGGCGTTTGAGTGGTTATCGAATTGTCGTCTCCATGTATCTCGGACAGGCGCGTTGTGATAGGCGCGTTTACTAGAATCCAAGCTTCGCAACCCAGTTCTGCAGTCGCGCCCCCAAGACTCAAGACATCTTCCCACTCCGTAGCACATTTGAGTTACAAGGTGGGCCAGGGGATCGCCTGAGGCTTCCCCACCGCTTACAAGCCTGAATGTTTATACGAAAAGACGACGGATGAACGGATGGGGGGGCAGCACGTTTGAACATTGCGGAATTTGTGAAGTTCGCCGTTGCGCCGTTCATACTCGTTTCAAAAGTTATCAACAGTTACACAGAAGGACGGCGGATCCTTTTCGAAAATACAGAAGTTCCGAATATTCCCGGCAGTTACACGGTGGAGGGGTTACCACAATGTGGTTATCGCGAAGTGTTGCGCCAATTCGCTCACGAAGGCAAGGTTCGGTTCGGTCCAGTGCTATGTGCGTTCGGGTCGGTTCGGCCAGCCTGGTTCAGACCACAGTCCTGTTCGATCCTCCCGGGCTAGGTCGGGACCCAGAAATCCGACGACATGATATTTCCCGATGCACGCTGGTCGTTGAAAGTGGGTACTCTTGGATTTCCAGATCCCAGTCTAATTGAGGCACTTTCCTGCTTCAAAGATCGAGTCTTCGTCAGAGGGCGGGCAGAAACCCAATCTACTTCCAACACCTTCTTACTTCATGATTCGACCCATTTCTCCTGACCGGCGTGTATGTTGCCCATGAGTGTCCGACCTTTTCACCGGAGACAGCTTCCGTCCCGGACCTATTCTTGGTTACCACGAGGCCCGAGATCGAAGGAATCACGACGTCGAAGGTCCGAGGGCAAGCGGTGAATCGATTCGGCTTGTCGTGTTGGGCCGTTCGGTTCGGCTGGTTCGGTTCGGCCGCGGCACCGCGTCGGTGAGGAGGAAAAGCCAGGGGGGACGAGGCGAGAAGGGGGGGCCGGACGCCCTCCCAGACCTCCAATGTATCGAAAAAGCAGCACGGCGTGTTTTACGCGTGTTCGGTCTCTGACCGCCAAACAAAGGCTGAGGATGGAAAGCTGGCCCTAGAGAGGGTCGTGATTTCAAGAGGCCCCGAAAGACAAACAATGGTCGGCTCGCGCCATTAAGAGGAATTTATCTGGATCCCTTAATAACCGATCCCACCCTTACAGAACCAGAACACCTACCTTCGCGACCTTTCTTTCACAGACCCCCTGGCAAAATTGCGAACGCAAGCGTTGACGCGCGTAGTGGGAGGACAGAGTTGCGAAGTAGGAGGAGATGGCAGATGATGATAAGCATACCGATGTTATTGGCGACGGTGATGGAACAGAAATATGGCGGAGAGGGCATAGAGATGGCACCCACGGCGTCGCCCATCAGAAGGGGATGTGCGAGCATGGTGGTGATGGTGAATGTGTAGGCAACAATGATGGCGAAGATACAGATGATGGTGATGATGATGGTGATGATGGTGATGATGGTGATGTTGATGAGGAGGAGGAGGATGGTGATGACTATGATGATGATGATGATGATGATGATGATGATGATGATGATGATGATGATGATGATGATGATGATGATGGTGATGGTGATGGTGATGGTGATGGTGATAGTGATGGTGATGGTGATGATGTTGATGATGGTGGTATGATGATGGTGGTATGATGATAATTGTGATGGTGACGGTGATGATCGTGATGAGGATGGTGATGATGATGGTGATGGCGATGGTGTGGTGATGGTGATGGTGATGATGATGACGACTGACGGTGACGATCATGTTCCATAGGCTCCGTAGTGTACGCTCATCCCTGGAGACCCACATGCAAACACTACGATGTCCTTTCAGTTGAAAGGCGTGGCCAGCGAAGCACAAAATCAGCCGGTGAACAGATCAGCCAGTGAAAGGCCCATTTGGCTGGCGAAGGGCCCCACATGGCCAGCGAAGAGACCAGTGCCAGGTCCAGGAGGGCCCCGGGGCGGCACCGAGGAGGCTGCGTGCTCCATGAAGGCCCACCGTGGTCTTCATGGGGGGTCCAGACGAGCCAGGAGGAGGATGGCCCAAGATGGTCTCCGGTTCGCCCGGTTTCGGTTCCCTGGGTCCAGTGCGGCCAGCCAGTTTGGGTCAGACCGTGGCGGGGTTCGATTCGGCCGTCTCGAGTCGCGGAATGTTTCGTTGCGGCCTGTTCGGTTCGAGTCTGGGTTCTCGATCCTAAGGTCGGTTCGGGACCTTCGCGTGCGTCAGAAACTTCCAGAGGTTGCCCGGATTCGGGGCGGTTCATGTCTTTTTCGGTACCGGAGTCTTGCCCGCTTGGCAGGCTTATGGGCATCTCAAAAGATCGCCTCCCGCAGAGAGAAGGGATGTATGGGTGGGAGGAGGGGACCTGGGACGGGAGGCTATATCATACCGTCAGGAACGTTTGCTTAGCGTGTCGCGCTGGCGGTTCTGGCCCACCACGCTTCGCCGCGACACGCCGAGCACGTCCCAGTCCCCAAGCATCAGCGTCCCGAGCTTACAGTCGGGGCGCTGAAGAAGGAACCCTTTTCGTTGGGGAGGGGCTCGGTGTCCCTTGATTGTTTCAAAGTTTGCCTCGGGTTTTCTGCAGGTTTTCCATGGAAAATCGAGGTTGAACTTATGGGAAAGAGGGGCCTCGTTCCTCATTTAGGGTTCCTTAGGTCAACGCCTCGACTGTATCTCGGCACCCCGTCCCACGAAGCAAGGCGACACGCCATCAGCTTGCAGCACATGGTGTGCCGCAGGGACCGCCGCCGCAACACACTGAGCAAAAGTTCCTGACCGCACTGCAGCCTCGTTTCGCCATCCTGGGTTTTTACTATAGTTCGCGTCTTCTTCCACCCTCCCTCGCTCCATCTCCATCCCTCCTCCCTCGTCACCTCTTCCTCTCTCTCCTTCTGCTCCGTGATATTCCCCCATACGCCTCCTCCTTCTCCTCCTCATCCGCAACGGCGCGGGTCTGCCGCGCGCTGGTGGTCGGTGGGCGGGAGCCGGCAAACACCTCCGCCGCCCCAACAACAATTCGGCGGCTCCCCCGGGGGAGGCCGACTGTCTGAGGCAGCGGTCACTCCCAGGGGGGAGGGGTCTGCCAGCCGGGGCCTATAGTTTCCGTTCCACGGGAGCACGTCGGGCAGCTGCACGAATTTCCACCTCATCCTCCTCCGCCTCCACCTCCTCGTCCTCCTCGTTTTCTTGTCCCTCCATTCTTTTTCCTTCTAACTAAGTTCACCCTGTCGCACCCCGAGGCCATTGTTAGGGGTGGGCCGGGCGCTTCGCCCGAGACTTCTTCATCACTGATGACCCTGAAGCTTAAAATTTGGCAACGGCTTCACAGATGGAGGGTGGGTCGTTTTCAAGATGTGGCTCTCGCCTTAGCGCCGCGCACATTCGTTTTTAAAAACGGCATGACTTTCTCGGATTGAGGGCGGATGGTTTTCACAATGTGGTTCTCGCCTGAGCGCCGCGCACATTCGCATTCGTTTTTTGTGTGCAAGAGCTTCACGGATTGAGGGCGGGTGGTTTTCGAAATGTGGTTCTCGCCTCAGCGCCGCGCACAGTCATTTTAAATGCTTGGTAGAATTTGACGGATTGATGGCGGTTCTTGTTCAAATTGTGGTTCTCGCCATAGCGCCGGGCACATTCCACTTTGAATTTTGCAAGAAGTTCACGGAATGAGGGCGGTTCCTTTTTCAAAATGTGGTTCTCGTCTTAGCGCCCCGCACACTCGTTTTTTAGATACCAAGGGTTTCACAGAATCCCACGATCAACGTACCAGAAATGGTGTTTTGGAAAGATTCAGGATGAAAGGGCGCGACATGTACGTTAAGTCGCGGTGTTGAAATCCCAGCAACGGCATTATGGTTCGATTTTGGATCGTCAAGACGCGAGAGTCAGGTTGATCCGTGGAGTTGGAATCCCGAGAACATGTTTTGGCATGCTCCAGGGTATTCAAAACTTTTGTTTTCCAATGAGGCAGCTCCCTCAGTGGAAAGGAACCGTTGTAGGAGCCTATGAAGGGGGAGCTCGGAGGGAGGGTGTGTTCCAACATCGTTGATGACTCTTGGGTTTACACTGGTCCTCCCCCTCCTCAGCATCCTCCTCCTCCTCCTCCACCCTTCTCCGCATTTAAAGCCCAGCGCAGCAGGACCGCAGCCCACGCGCGCGGGGGCAATCTGCCCCGCGTTGTTCCGGGCCTCTCAGGGGAGGAGTTGGTCCAGGGGCCTGCGCCAGCGCCGGCCCTCGGGGGGCATCGGAGCCGAGCGCCCCGCCGTTCCCCAAGGGGACCTCCGAGGGCGTTTAACCAAGGGACCTTCACCGCTGCCGCTCCGGCTGCGCCCGCGCAGCCGAAGCGGCAGCGGGGGCCGCTCCGGCTGGCGGGGGCCGCTCCGGCTGCGCCCGCGCAGCCGAAGTGGCCCCCGCCCCCCGTCCTCCTCCTCCCCCTCTCCGTCCCCTTCCCGCCCCCGAGGCCTCCGATGCAGCCGTTCTTCGGGAGTCGCACGCACCCGCCTGCTGCCCCCCCGGAGAAAGAAGAAGAGGAGGGTCAGGAGGAGGAGGGGGAGGAGGAGGAGGAGGAGGAGGAGAAGAAGAAGGATAGGAGGAGGAGGAGGAGGAGGAGGAGGAGGAGGAGGAGGATCATCAGAGGGGGCAGCGATAGGGGGTGAACGAGAGGGGAAGACGAGACAGGTTCGAGGCTCAAAGTTTCCGACGTACTCGGCGAGTCTCTGTTGTTTTCCAGCCTCGGGATGCGTTCCAGCGGCTGCGCCTCGCCGAGAGCGTCACGGCGGCCCAGGGGTGACCTGGATCGTCCCGAATGGTCGCCAGATAGGGCGGAGAAGGAGGAGGAGGAGGAGGAGGAGGGACGAGGAGGGGGAAGAGGAGGGACGAGGAGGAGGAGGAGGAGGAGGAAGAGGAGGAACGAGGGTCCTGGCTCTCTGGCGGCACACGCGAGGGTGGCGGGCGACCTTCTCAGACGGCGGGGTGTTTCTTGGAAGAAGGGAGCCTTGGGGGCCTCCAGGAACCTCCGACCCTGGCGCTCTGCTGCACGATGTGCCGTCATGGTGGATAGAGGGGCGGGGAGGCGGTAGAGGGGGAGGGGAGGGGAGGGGAGGGGAGGGGAGGGGAGGGGAGGGGAGCAGCCGGGGGCGAATGGGGAGGACAAGTTGGAGGAGGAAGCGAATGACGAGGAGGAGGACGACGAGCAGGACGAGGAGGACGAGGACGAGAAGGAGATGGAGGAGGAGGAGGAGGAGGACGAGGAGGAGGAGGACGAGAAGGAGATGGAGGAGGAGGACGAGGAGGAGATGGAATAGGACAAGGAGGAGGTTGATGAGGAGGAGAAGGAGGACGAGGAGAAAGGGGCCGAAGCCGAAGAGGGGAAGGAGCAGCAGCAGTTGCAGAAGGTGCGGGCGGGAGCAGGACAGTAGCAAAAGGATGATCAAGAGCGGACACAGCAGCATGGCGATGAGGAGCGGACGCAGCAGGAGCAACAGCGGCGGGAGCAGAGGCAGAAGCAACAGAAGCAGAGAAGGGTTGTTCTTCCTCCTGTCCTCCTCCACCCTTTCTTCATCATAAACATTGCTCTCTGCCGCGCCACCAAGCGTGCCCGTATGCAGGGCTGAGCCTGTCGATTAAGACGCAGGTGCAGTTTTTTGTCTTGAAACCAGCAATCACTTCCAATAATGTAAAAGGTGGAGGACCGCTTCGTTTTCAAACTTCGGCTCTTGCCACGGTGCCAACCCAACCCTCGTCTTCACAATTGCAACAGCTTCAAGGATGGATGGCCTGTCGATTTCAAAATGAGGCCTTCGCTTTTGCGCCACGCACATGGTTAGCCTGCAGCAGCTAAGGCCAGATTTTGACGTTGTAACAGAGCTCCAGTACGGCACGCACATTCGTCTTGAAAGCTTGCAGAAGTTACACGGCTCGAGGATAGGGGGCGTTGCACTTCATAATGGTGTTATCACCTTAACGCCGGGCACACACGTTGAAAGGTTACACAGGCTACAAGGGTTGATGACGGTTCCGTTTGTGTTTGTTGTCGGGGTGTACCTGCAGATTTCTTCCAAGTTACGCATTCGAGGCTTGAAAAAATTGACCAGCTTCACGCGTGGCGGGTGGCTCCATCGTAGAATGGGGCTATCGCTTCAGACTTCCTCGACCGTCAGAACCACACAAAAGGTCGTATAATAATTGCACGGATGGGGCGGCTCCGTTTTCCAAATGGAGTTATCGTTGGACACCCTGTTTGATGTTATAGCCCTACCTTCCAGCATGGTTCATCGAGTGGCCTCAGGCCCATCCTGCCACTGTGCTCTGGTTGAGGGCTTGACAGGGGCCTCCTGGATGCAGTTTTGAAGCCTCGGTAGGGCTGTTTGGGGTCCTGTCTTGGACCTTTTGAGTGCGGGGGCCTCGGAGCCTCTTGGGGGCCTTTTCGGGCGAAAAGCTCGGATGTTCGGTTCGCGTTCCCCCTCTTGGAGCCCGTTTCGGGGCCCACTTGAGCCGTCTTGGGCGCCTCTTGGGCCGTTTGGGGGCCTTTTTGGGCTGCCTCGGGGCCATCCTGTGGGCCTCTCTGTTGGAGCGGTCTAAGGGGCCTTTTGAGACGTCTTGGAGCGTCGGAAGCTCGAACAGTGGCGAACCCGAAAAACATACAAAAATGAAAGGAAAATATTTGCCAATGTGGACCCCAAACAGTGTGTTGATTCTAGCAATCCGCCACCGCGCCCTGAGGCACAGCTGAAGTGGCCTCACGTCCTTGGCCTAATCTCGTAAGCCTCAGTCCTCAATCCTCGGGAACTTTTCTGGGGCCTGGACCCCACATTGCCAAGTCTCGTGGCTCCCGGCGTGCCCGCTGGGGCGCGTCGCGTCTTGTCGCATGATTTGTTCGGACCCAGGAGGGCCCCAAGTCAGTCCTAGAGGGTCCCAAGAGACTTTGATGGGTATGCCCAAAAGGCATGTAATATCTTGCTCGGCCGCCGCCGCCTTGGCTCTGAGCTATCTCCGACCCGGGCTACACGCCCGCGAAGAGACTCGACCGCGCCACAGAAGGTATTCCCCTCTCTAACATCGGTTTGGACGAGCTTGCCTTCGAGCGCGCGAAGAACCTCGACCGGTACTGGGACGACCTCATCTACCTTGCCGAACGCGAGGAGCTTCGACCGCTACTGGGACGACCACGTTTACCACTCCATCGTCGATCGCGCGAGGAACCTCGACCGCTGCTCCAACGGCCTTGTCTACCACTCCATAGTCGAGCGCGCGAGGAACCTCGACCGATACTGCGACAAAGACTACAACCTCCACCACGACTACTACAACCCACGGTTGTGGGGACGCGAACGACCCCTACACTTCCAACGAGGAGCGCTGACCCGCGAACCTCTATCAACCCCCTTCCGCCCATGGAAGTGCGACCAGCACCATCACTACATCACGGCGAGGTTTTTGCTCCTTCGTCTCCTTCAAGCGCTTCCACTACCTGAGCCTTACCATCCACGGGTTCGTGGCCATCGCTACAGGCACGATCATGGTCCACATGATGCGGGAGCGGGAGGAAATCCAAACCAAAGGTCTCACATGGGACCCCGCTGGGAATTCACCGTATCTCGTCTGGACTCGCGAGGCACACGGTTGGCTCAACGTCCAGTCTGGGCGGATGACGCCGTCCCAGGAAGTGGCCGGCTCTTCAAGGCCATGCACCATTGCTATGCGGATCCCGTTCGCAGTCATCAACTCTGGTGTGGAGGTCAACGGGGTGAGGACCGACCCGATTGAAGATGAGCGACACTTACAGGAAGAGTTGGAAATTATGGACATCGCACGGAAGGAAGCGGACACTGCAGGCTTCGGGTTCGACAGCTTCCACTTTCTTTTTACACGACGTTGCTTCGATCCCTCCGTATCTGACCTAACGAAGTGGCATCACTTCCCCAGCCGCTCAAGAGCATGATGCTTCGGACCCAGCAGGATTACGACGACCTGCCGGAGTCCATCCGACGCCAGCGACACATCACCGCGCGCGTGCCGGGCAATATCGCGCAGCTGATGGGCGGCAGCGGCAGGACCGACACCCACATGACGGACGCTTCTTTGCTGGTAGGTGGCGGACAACAGGACACCCCAGCAGGAGCCCCAGCAGCTGGGTCTTGGACCACAGCCGCCCCGGGGCCCCAAGGCGCTCAAGGAAACTTGACCGCCTGGGCACCCCCAACTATTGCGACGACATCATCGGCCACGCCGACGGCTACCCTCTGGGGCAATCCAGACGAGGAAGCCGACAGCGGCACTGATTCCGATACTATATCATCGCCCTACGAAACAAAATCTACGTGGAGCGACCTCGCAGACATCCCTTGAGACCACCATGGCCGCAGGTGGCGTTATATGCGCAAGCCTGCGGGCCGGGTCAGCCAGCTTGCGAAGCTTACCTCTAAGGCATGGGCAGGACGGGTCGGGGCGGCCGCCGTCGTCGCACAGGAAAACGAAAAGGCATCCAGACATACGTCACGGCACTGGAAGACGATCCCCAGGAAAAGTTATTGTTGACGCTTCGCGAATCCCCACCAGCCCATCCAGAAACGATGCCCAGAGGAATTGCCTCGATCAGGGAAAGTGGGCAGCACACAGAGGAAGCCATTATGAGACATCTTGGGATATCTTGAGCCATCTTGGAGGTCAACTTCGGCTCTCCCAGGCGCTCTTGGAGTTATCTTAATCAGTGCCTCCCCCCAAGAGGCCAACATGTGGCTAAAACCTTAGTGCAATCAATGATTGAGCATTCTCGCCAAGGCCTCTTGGAGCATCTTGGGTGCCTCTGGGGGGTCTCTTGGGGCCTCCTGGGCGCTTCTTGGGGCCATCTTGGAGGAGACCGATGAAACAAGGGGGGAGCACGAATCAGCGCCCCCCCCCCCCTGGAGGCCGAAATGGAGCCAAATTCTAGTAAAACCAATGATGTTGGCTTCCTCGCCGAGGCCGTTTTGGACGCCCCGACGACTCGCGAAACCCCTCTGTCCAGGTCCAGGGGAGGGGGTAGGGGGATGGGTAAACCCCTCCCCGAAGGGGGAGAAGGAGGGGTGGAAGAGGAAACTCCCTAAACCACCGACGCCCAGAGGGCTGGTGGGACTCCCTAAACCACCTACGCCCAGAGGGTTTGTGGGGGTCTCTCGAGAGCCTGTTGGGGGCATCCTGGGGGCCTCTTGGGGCTTCCTGGCCACCTCTTGGGGCCATATTGGGGCACTCTTGGGGCCTCCTGGGCGTTTCTTGGGGCCATCTTGGGTGAGATCGATTATAGGAGGGGGGGGACTAATTAGCGTCCGCGCCTCAGGAGGCCAAAATGGGGCCAAAACCTTAGTAAAACCAATGATTTGGGCTTCCTCGCCGAGGCCGTTTTGGACGCTCCGACACCTCGCGAAACCCTCTGTCCAGGTCCAGGGGAGGGGGTAGGGGGAGGGGTACGCCCCTCCCCGAAGGGGAAGAAGGAGGGGTGGAAGAGGAAACTCCCTAAACCACCGACGCCCAGGTGGCTTGTAGGATTCTTTGGCGGCCGTGGTAAAGGCCTGGGAGGGGCGCCAGGAACAGACAACTCTGATCTAGCAAAGGAAAAAGTTGACGACCAAATCGTTTCGGCAAAGACAGCCAGCTCATGAAATGCCAACAACTGCGGTTCAGCTCAACACCTCGCACGAGACTGCCCTCAATCAGCAGGACAAGGCTTTGCCCCTGCATCAGACACACTGCTCACGGGCACCGTGGAGCAGTGAGACCTGCGGGAGCACAACCAACAAGAACAAGTGTTTTTTTCATGTTAGGTTTTCTTCGACGCGATGGGGCGCTACCGGATAGGGAACACGGCCCGAAGCATTTGATGCACGAATACCACGTCTTGCAGCGGAGGTACCCGGGGCAACCCGTCCGCCTCGAGAACTCAGTCCCGAACCATGGCATGCACCACAGGGCAATTGACGGCGACAAAGACATGCCAGACCCAAACGCTTCGTCATCACGACATCGTGACCCACAATCAAGACGACGATCTTGAGGTACTACATCCAAGCTCTCCAGGCATTCGGTTACCATCACAACACCCATGGGATATAATGCCAGAGGGCCGACTCCTGCCGCACATGACCAACAGTAATTCGATATTGTTGGATGTGGACGACACAGAACCTCCGACATACGTTTCTTGGACGTGGTGGGATCCTTTAATGACAGATGCAATACGTACATCTGATGTAGCAAACGTGAAGTTTGAGGCCATGACGGAAGAGAATGTACATACGTACGCAATACCTGCATTTCGATTGCTACGTTCCTATCAGGCATGTTCCAAAACAGTACACGGAAGGAGCTGACGACAATGTCGAAGCGAGGACTATTTGGAATCCAAGACGACCTGGCGCACGGCTTGGCCCCCAGGATGACCCCGACACAGAATGCACCGTTGAATTGGCATACGACGAGACTGACAGCGAAGTAGACGTCGCTGTCACTCTCGCCATTGCCCGCTGCAACTGCCAATTTTCTCGCACGCGCGGGCCTGCGCCTGTAGCTGATGGCACATGAGTTCTGCTTTTCTGGCAGCCGACCGCTGCCGCCAACCATTCTCGCGCGCACGGACCCACGTATGTAGCTGATGGCGTTTGGGATGTTATTCGCTGGCACCGCCGCCCCTTCTCGCACGCGCGGGCCCACGCCTATGGCCGAGGACATCTGGCTGCTGTCTCTCACACCTCCGTAAGCTGCTACAGCTGACTCGTATCGCACAGACGGGTTCACACACAAAGTTGGTGACATTAGGTTATTGTATCGCTAGTCGCCGACGTTTCCTGCGCGCTCTGGTTCTGCCGTCGCCTCTCGCACGTTATGGTTCTGGCATGCGCGTTCCTTTCTCACACAGCCAGTGCTGCTGGCTCACGTGTGTAGTTGATAGCGCGTGGTATCCATGACGCCAAAATGGCTACGGACCCTCCTCCTCCTCCTCCTCCTCCTCCTCCAGAACTTCCTCCTCCTCCTCCCCCTCCAGAACTTCCTCCTCCTCCTCCTGCTCCTCCTCCAATTCCTCCTCCTCCTCCTCCTCCTCCTCCTCCTCCTCCTTCTCCCTCCTGCCCTCTTCCTCCTCCTCATCCTTCCCCTCCGCCTTCCCTCCTCCGCCTTCCCTCCTCCTCCGTCCCTCCTCCTCCTCCCCCTCCTCCCCCTCTTCCGCCTTCCCCTCGACCTTCTCCTCTCCCCTCCCACGCCCGCCCGCCAAGCCGGCCCGTCGGGGGGGGCAGCCCGAGAGGATTCCGTTCCCGCAGAGGGGCCAGCCGCCGCAGTTCACGTTCCACCGCACGGAGGGGTTCCGGGCCTGAGCGGCGGGGAGCGTCGGGGCCATCGCACTGAGGCGTCCAGACTTGTAGTCGTCGTTTGTTGTCTTGGCCGCGATCGCCATCGACGACGCATAGGAGGAGGAGGAGGAGGAGGAGGGGGAGGACCAGTGTAAACCCAAGAGTCACCAACGACGTTGGAATAAACCCTCCCTCCGAGCTCCCTCTTCATAGGCCCCTACAACGGTTCATTTCCACTGAGGGAACTGCCTCATTGGAAAACTACCGCTTTGAAGACCCTGAAGCATGCCAGAACATGTTCTCGGAATTCCAACGCCACGGATGAACCTGACTGTTGCATCTTGACGGTCCCGAATCGTGCCGGAATGCCATTCTTGGGACATCAACTCCGAGAAATTTGAATTGTTGCGCCCTCAAAATCGTGAACCTTTCCAAAACACCATTTCTGGTGCATCGATCATGGGAATTCGTAAAACCTTTTTGCAAACGTTTACAACGAATGCGCACGGCGCTAAGGCGAGAGCCACATTCTGAAAACGGCCCGCCTTCAATCTGTGAAACTCTTGCACCTGTTGAAAACGATTGTGCGCGGCGCTAAGGCGAGAGCCACATTCTGAAAAAGAACCGCCCTCAATCCGTGAAACTCTTGTAAATGTTTAAACACAATGTGCGCGGCGCTAAATCGAGAGTCACATTTTGAAAACGGCCCGCCTTCAATACGTGAAACTCTTGCACATGTTTAACAAGAATGCGCGCGGCGCTAAGGCGAGAGCCACATTCTGAAAACCACCCGCCCTCAATCAGTGAAACTCTTGTCATTCGTTTAAACGAATGCGCGCGGCGTTTAGGCGAGAGCCACATTTTGAAATCGGCCCGCCCTCAATCCGTGAAACTCTTGCACATGTTTAGCAAGAATGCGCGCGGCGCTAAGGCGAGAGCCACATTCTGAAAACCACCCGCCCTCAATCAGTGAAGCTCTTGCAATTTTTTAACAAGAATCCGAGCGGCGCTAAGGCGAGAGCCACATGTTGAAAACGGCCCGCCCTCAATGTGTGAAACGGCTGCCATGTTCCCTACCTAGGCTCTGCCTAGAAGGGTTCTTACTCTATGGGCTTAAAGGGGCCGGCAGTGGAAATCGCCCTGGGCGGTTCCCCCGGCATCCGCCCCGCGGTTCCCCCAGTTACGTCCCCTTAGCTTAGCGTTGCTTATCTCATCTTAGTTCAGCTTATTAGCATGGGCGTAATTCCCTACCTAGGCTCTGCCTAGAGGGTTAGCTTAGCTTAGCATAGCGCAGCGCTGCATTAGCATAGCATAGCATTGCATAGCATAGCATAGCCAAGCATATCATAGCATAGCATAGCGCAGCATAGCATAGCATAGCATATCATAGCATAGCGCAGTTTAGCATAGCATAGCATAGCTTAGCATAGCACAGCGCAGCATGACATAGCATGGCTTAGCATAGCATACCATCGCATAACATAGTGCAGCATATCATAGCATAGCATAGCATATCATAGCGTAGCGCAGCATAGCATGGCAGAGCATAGCATAGCATAGCATAGCAACTAATGCTGCTTTCCTAGGGGCTCCAACTTCTAGGTAGGGTCGCACTGGGGTAATTTTAGTTTCAGGTAACAGATGGTGAGGAAGCCTCAGGCGAAACGCCCGGCCCGCCCCAAAAACTGGCCTCGGGTGCGACATGAAGAAATTATTTAAAAGGAGAAGGAATGGAGGAGGAGGAGGAGGATGAGGAGGAGTCGCTTGAGCCGCAGGGAGCTATCGGGCGCGAGGTTCCTGCCATGTGCTCTTGGAACGTCGGCAATGGCACAGCCTTGCTCCAGGACGCAGCGACCCTTAAGGGGAAGGTGGGCCCCGCTTGACGGTAGCCCAGCGTTCACCACATGTTTGAAACAAACGGCAGGTTCCTCAGCAGCGAGACCTTCAGAAAAGGCACCATTAAGCTATAGTTGGAAAGGGAATCTGAACCCCATAGAATTTAGACAAGCTTAAACAATACCCACGCCAGCGCAATTGCATGAAAACGATGTGAAAAAAGTTCCGCCTCAAATTTGAAAGACAGCGCCCAACATTGAAGCACGGCCGCAGGAGGGGGATCCCGATGGGCTCGAAGCCCCCTGCACCCCTGGAGGAGGGGGAGGGGGAGCAGGAACAGGAGCAGGAGGAGTCGGAGGAGAAGGGTGACCAGCGGAAGGCGGGGGAGGGGAAAAGAACGGGACGGCAACAACGAGGAACGAAGTTCACTGGGGCGAGAGCGCCGTCCTCAGCGCCAGGAGCGAGGCACCGATCCTGAATTGTGGTCAACCTTGTAGCGCGGGCAACATGTTTGTAGGACCGTGAATGATCTGGTCGGGAGACCGTCAACACAAAAATTCCTGGAAATAGGAAATTGGGAAACCGCGCGCGACTGATCTTGGAGTACGCGTGCGCACTGCCAGGATCGAGGGAAGTGTGTATTCAACTGAGTAATTGCGGAGTGCAAAATGTACAGAAGATTCGAGGGGAAGGTTCGATGATCGAGGATCGAACTGATGCTCACGTTTGGTTTGCGTCCGGTCGGGCCCCCGTGGGCCCGCCCCCCCTTGGGCACGGCTGATCGCAGCTCGGCAAGTTGGCCAGGACGGGCCCCGGGAGGGGCCCCGTGAACATTGGTGGCCAGGAAGGGGCAGGTCGGCTAGAAGTAAGAGTGACCCTGGGCCGGAGTGATCTTTGGTGCGGGCCTAATGGGAGGCGAGGCGATGGCGCCAGCTTGTGCGCCTGTGTTTGGCCCCCCAGGCGGCCCCCGCTAGACCGCGCACCAAAGGTCACTCTTACCCAGGGTCACTCTTGCGTGTAGCCGAGCAGGGCACGACGGGACGGGACACGATGGCGCAGCTCGTATCAGCACAGCTCAACGATGTTGAAATCACCGTGCGACAGTTCAGCGTAGCGGCTTGGCGCAGCCAACACGTCAGTTCAACCGAGAGTGGCTGTCATGAGTGCATACGGCAGCACACATGATATACATAGTCGTATGTTAGTTAAGCAGCTTCCGCCGAGTCCGAATCTAGCAGGGATGTTCCAATGTGTAAACACATGTGGGGTGCTGCGCTTCTTCAACTGGCCAACTTCGCCGACGTGCGCCGGCTAGCTCAGCAGATGTTATGTCATTGTTTCGTTTGACGGTGCGTAGGGTAGGACAGGACAGGGCATGATTGGCGAGCATTGCGCAGAGTTGTAGCGCAGTGTAGCTTGGCATAGATCTGGAATCAACAAGGTCATGCTAGCTCAACAGCAAGCTGGTTCGTTTGTGAATACCACCGCTTCAAATATCACAGTATATATCGGCGGAGGTTGTGCATGTATCTTTGCTTGGCTTTTCCCGATGTGGCATGACACTGGTCGCGGTGATTCTGGACATCAAGATAGCAAGCACCAGAGGGCAGCGTGATTCAGCGGAGTATTGGCAAGTAAGGTAGCAGCTTTGTGCTAACAGTGGCAGCAAGATTGCGACACTTATCCGATGGCTCCAAGCATACTGAAAGAGTTGAGATTCAAATGGGTACTGTGGGGAGGACGTACCACCTCCACACATGGCAAGCATGATGCCGCCTCCAGGCTGGGCTGGTCGTTTGCGCGCGAGCTTCTCCTGGCCCTTGCTAATCATCAGGAGTGAGCAGGAATCATGAGGAAGAGGAAGATGAGAAGGAGGAAGAGGAGGCGGCGGCGGATAAGGGGGGAGCAGAAATAGGAGGGAGGAAGAGGAGGAGGAGAAGGACGGGAAGGAGGAGAAGGAGGCAGGCAGAGGAAGCGGAGGAAGCGCAGCACGAGGGGAAAGCCAGGAGAGCAGGTGGAGTAGGGAGAGCAGGTAGAAGGCGAGTAGGAGGGCGATGCGGAGGAGGCTGAGGAGGAGAAAGGAGGAGGAGTGGGGATGGGGAGGAGCAGAACGAGGTGGAGGCAAATGAGGAGGAGGAGAAGGAGGAGGAGGAGGAGAAAGTGTGTGGTTCAGGGGAGGAGGAGGAGGAGGAGGAGGAGGAGGAGGAGGAGGAGGAGGAGGAGGAGGAGGGGAGGAAAAGGAGGAAGAGGAGAAAGTGTGTGAGGAGGATAATTATGGAGGAGCGAAAGGAAGAGGAGCAGGCGAGGGTCGGGAGAGATTGGCGAGGCACGACAGCGGAGTGGCGCAGAGGACGTGGACGCGGAGGAGGACGACGAGGGAGCACGCGAGGGGGCGGCAGCGCAGGCGGCGGGAGCGCGGAGGGGCACGCCTGGCAGGGCAAGTGCGGCGCGAGCGTGGTTCGCCCCCCTCTCTCCAGGAGGGGGGGGCTCTCTCCAGGAGAGGGGGGGAGAGGCAGGGAGGGAGGAAGAACGAGAACAAAAACGAGCGATTCTACGCAGTCGGTCCGATAATTTGGCTGACGAACGACCCAGCCGTAAGCAGCTGCGAATACTGCGAAGGATATGAGACGGAGGAGGGGGCCTGCGGTGGCCCAAGCCCCCTGCGCCGCCACTTTGTCTCCACTGTCTTCCCGTCTCATTGCCCCGGTGATCGCGGCTCTGGGCAGAGCGGAGCGCGGAGTTCCCGCGACGCGCGCCGGTTGCTCCGCAGGGGTCCAGGCGACGCGCGCGGATCGTCCGCTGCGCGGAGCAAAGGGGGCCGAGAACGGACCAAGCGCTGGCCGTTGGGCAGAGCGAGGACGGGCGAGCGAGATGCTGCGCGGAGCGCAGCACGGAGTCCCCGCAACGCGCGCAGGTCGTCCCGAAGGAGTCCCACGCGCGCAGGTCGTCCTAGTCTGGAAGCCAAAAGATGGCATGGCGGCCAGGCGCGCCGCTGCGATGTCCGCAGCGCATCGCAGAGGAAAATGCCCCTCAAGCCAGGCCTCGCGGACAAATTCGGCGAAGCCCAACTCATTGGCAATGGCCGTCGCCCACCTCCTGCAGCGCCTCGTGCGCGCCGCAAACTGATCCAGCTGCTTCCGCAAGCCCTGCGGCGGCCGGGCGAGGAAGAACTCGATGCGCGGCACCCTCATGAGCAGGAGGTCCTCGTGGTGCGTGGCGCGCGAGAGCAGCGCGTAGAGCTCCAGCCACCAGTCGTCGTCCTCCTCCTTGCCGTTCCCGACCTCGTGGCGGCCGCAATCCAGGATCACGCCTGTGCGACGTCGGCCGAGGGCGCAACGCGCCGGGCAGCCCGCCGCCTCGGGCGAGAGTCCACAGTACCGATGGGGCGCGGAGCGTAGACTGCTTGCGCCCAGGCGGCGTGGCCGCGGACTGCCCGCAAGCGCCGTTCCCTCGCCCGGTCGCCTTCTCGCACGTTGCGCCCTTGGCATGCCACCGCGGCGATGACCCTGCCGCGCGAGGAACGGGAAGCCGACGCGGATGACTTTGGAGGCGCGGAAGGCGAACGGTTCCGACACGCGAGGTTCGATGAACACCCGCGGGCCCGTGAGCTCTCCTGTGAGGCTGTTGTCGCGGCGCTCCAGATCGCCCGCGACGGGCGCGCCCGCGCATTTCTCCATGCGCACCCAGGACCCCAGCGGCAAGTGCTTCAGATAGATCCTTTTCTCCCCGCTTCTCTCGGCTTGCTCGACCTCGGCTCGGCCCCGCGCGTCCCCGACGACGTGCACGATCTGCCACTCCGCATCCTTCACGAGGCCGTTCTGGAAGTCGAGCGCCTCCAGGAGCCGGATCCGCATGACCACCTGCACCGGGAGGAGCCCGTGCATGCCGCCAGTGTTTTTCGGGATTGCGCGGTTCATCATTTTTGCGGCGTCTTTCGCGCCCATCGTCGAGGCAGACCTTCAGGACGTCCGCGCCCCGCCGGGCGCGCATGTTCATCCACCGCGCCACGGCATCCCATTCGGATCCGATCATGTGACCATTCTGGAACCTGTCCTCCCGCAGCCGACGATCGCCCGGCTTCAGCTGCATGGCGTTCCACGCGGTCCGGATGGCCGGAGGCACCTGCTTCCTTGGTTTGCGCAGGAACGCCATGACGTCCCAGAGCTTCGGGTCTTTGAAGCGGCTGGACGCCTGGAGCTCGAAGCACTGCGGCGTATTGCAGAAGAGCTTCAGCACGGCCTGGCACTCCGGGGCGAGGTTGATGCCGGCCGCCGCCAGTTCTTCGAAGCTTGAGATGAGGGGCTCCTTGCCCCCCGTCGGCTTCAGCTGCAGCAAATCCCCCAGGTGGATCACGATGGGCATGCGGTCGGATGCGCCGCCGACCTGGTCGCACTCCCGGTCCTCCGCGCCCCATGTGGCCGTGCGTCCGAGTTAGGACCGGAACGCCAGCATGTTGCACAGGCTGGGCGAGATTATTCTCACCAACTCCAAGATCTAGCATTTGACCGCTTTCCACGGGTCGTGTAGCGCTTTCGGCTTGCCCCTGGCGGGCATGTCCTTGTTCCTGCAGGACGGCACTCCGATGACTCCCGCCCGTCGGCAACTGACGGCCTTGTGAGTATCGGTGAAAATATTCGCGGTCTGAGACCACTTCGCTCTTTATGGGGTCACGAAGCGCTGTCCTGGGTGGCGTTGACGCATGAGGCCTGTGCCACTGGAGCCTTCGGTGGGGCTCCCTACGGGGCCACGATCGTATTGTGTGCCGTTGACGCATGCGGCCTGTGCCACCGGAGCCTTCGGTTGAGTTCCCTATGGGGCCACGAAACGCTGTCCTGGGTGGCGTTAGCGCATGCGGCCTGTGCCATTGGAGCGTTCGGTGGAGCACCCCATGGGGCCACGAAGCGATGTCCTGGGTGGCGTTGGCGCATGCGGCATGTGTCACTGGAGCCTTCGGTGGAGCTCCTTGTGGGGCCACGAAACGCTGTCCTGGGTAGCGTTGACACATGCGGCCTGTGCCACTGGAGCCTTCGGTGGGGCTCCCTTTGGAGCCACGAAACGCAGTCCTGGATGGCGATGAAGCAATGAAGCATGCGGCCTGTGTCACTGGAGCCTTCGGTGGAGCTCCCTGTGGGGCCACGAAACGCTGTCTTGTGTGGCGTTGACGCATGCGGCCTGTGCCACTGGAGCCTTCGGTAGAGCTCCCTATGGGGCCACGAAGCGCTGTCCTGGGTGGGTGAAACGCAGGGGTGTGACAAGGTGGATGCGAGGAGGGAGGAGGGCGAGGAGGAGGAGAGGAGAGGAAAGGAGGAGGGACGCGGCGCGTTGTCTCTTCAAAGCGAGGACCCAACACCACAGGATTGGTGGGAAAAAGTGACCCTCTCGCCCTTGACCGCCATGGAGACCGCGAGCGAGATGTACCCCGACCGCGACGAAGATGCCACCTAAGTAATGAGAGCAGGACGACGTCCACCAGCCGCACCACACCCGCGACGACTGTGGAAAAGATTTGCCGGGCCATTCACAATAGTCGCAGCAGATGGAACGCCAACGATCCTGACAGCGCGAAAGTTGAGTTCACCTGAGACCATCCCCGAGGCAATGGGCCATGCTTGCTGTGTTGTCCGCGCGGCCAGCGGGGAACCCAGATGAGTGCCACCATTTGCGTGTCAGCCATGGGCGTCCAGCCCGCCTCGCAGACCGCCGGGGACAGCTGACTCATGGGGAGGAGGAGGACGCGGAGGACGAGGGAGAGGAGTTGGAGGAGGAGGGGAGGGGGGAGGGAGGGGGGGGGTCAAATCTGGTGCTCTGGGGGGGAGGGGCGGGTAGGAGGATCTGGCGTTCTGGGGGTCCCTCTTCCACAACTGCTTCAGTACCCCGAGGTATCTCACACTGCCGCCCTCGTCACCCTCCCTCCCTCCCCCCTCGTCCTCCTAGTGCGATTCGGCCTTCGTACACTACTCGCCATCGTCTTCCATTCTTTGTCCCTATATATAACTCCTCCTTGTCGCACCCCGAGACTGGTCGAAAGGGCGGGCCAGGCGTTTCGCCTGAGACTTCCTGACATGGATGATCTTGAAGCTTGAAAATTGGCAACACACGGATTGAGGCCAGTTGGGTTTCAAATTGTGGTTCTCGTTTTAGCTCCGCGCACACTCGTATTGAAATTTGGAAGAGTTTCACGGAGTGAGGGCGGGTGGTTTTGAAAATGCGGGTCTCGCCTTAGCGTCGCGCGCATTCATTTTAAGATATTGGAAGACGTTCAAAAATTAAAGGCGGGTGGTTTTCATATGTTAGTGTTCGTTTCTGAGGGTTTGTGGTTTTCAAAAAATAACGCCGCGCACATTCGTTTTTAGAAAATGGAAGAGTTTCACGGATCGAAGGCGGGTGGCTTCCAATGTGTGGCGATATTAGCGCCGCGTAAAGTTGTTTAAACCAGTTGCAAGAATTTCATTGGTTCTCATGGTTAACTACTAGGAACGGTGTTGGGGAACGAGTCAGGATTGCCAGGGCACAACAGTTACGTTGATTCGAGGTGTTGAGGCCAGTACGTAACAGACAGGTCCTATCGTGGCGTCGAAGTCCTGAGAATGGGTTTTGGACACAAAGGTGTTTTTGGCACACGTCAAGATGTTCCAACGGTTGTCCCCCGACGGGAGAATACCCTCAGTGGAAACGACCCGTTGTAGGGGTTTGTGAAGAGGGATATTGGAGGGAGGATGCAACATCGCTGATGCGCCTTGGGTTTACATTGGTCCCTCCTCCCTCCTCCTCATCCTCCATCTTCTCCTCCATCCTTTTCTTCGTACACTTGAGTCTCCGTTTTGTGTACCACAGTTGCGTCTTATATTACATTATGATTGGGTGTTCGCCGTTGTGAACTTCCAGTTGTGCTCCGTCGCTGTGCAAAATGTTCCCTCGGAGTGGCGCACTTGGAGTGTCATCTGACCTTTTTCTCCGTCCTTCCCCCCTCTTGGCGAGCACGTTCCATCCGCTGCTTCCCCCCCACCATCCTCCAGTGCCCCCCCCCTCCCCCCTGGAGATGCCACCCTCATCCCCCCTTGAAGGGTCCCAGGGTATCACTTTGAGTTCTCAGGAAAGTGTGTCTGAAAGCCTTGTTTGCGGCGCCCAGAGGTCTTCGACAGGACCAAACATGGGCAAAAGCGGCCACAAGCTTCAGCCTTCAACATGTGTCCCTCCCTTCCTCCCCCTCCCTTCCCTCCCGTCCCTGGCTGTTCCGTCCTCGTTCCTTCCGTCCCCCCATTTCCCCGTTGTTCATCTTTCCGTCCATCTCTTCCCCATCTCCTTCCGTGGCGCAGGCAGCGGCTGCAAGCACCCTCCAAACCCGCAGCATGTGGGCCTCCTGAACGCGGGCGGGGCTTAGGTCCTGTGCGTTCAGCCACCGAAGGGGAAAGCGTTCATCCCTCTTCCCCTCACCTTCCTCCTCCTCCTCCTCCTCCTCCTCCTCCTCCTCTTCGTCCCCCTCTTCTCCTCACCCGCCTCCGCTCTTTCCTCTTCCATCCATGTTCCTCCTCCTCCTCCTTCCTCCCCTCCTCCGTCGAGGTTGTCCACTGCACAGTTGTGCGCTCCTGTGCAACCCGTGACAGTGACATCCTCCGTTTCCTCCACCACCTCCTCCGCGTCATCCGCCGCAGTCTCCCTCCCCCCCCCGCCCCTGCGAGCCTCCTTTCTCCCCCCTTTCCTTGGGGGAGGAGGAGACGGAGGAGACGGAGGGGGAAGAGGAGGAGGAGGGGGAGGAGGAGGAGCCAGACGCGTCTCTTGCGTCTGGGTGTCCCTAATTTGTTCCTGCATGCGAATGGGGTAGCACCCGTACTGCTCTAGAGCCAGCGAGGAGGAGGACAAAGCATTACAGAAGGTAGTATTGTGTTTGTGGGGAGGAGGCGGAGGAGGAGGAGGAGGAGGGCAGAAAACCGAGGATGCATCAACGATGTTGTAATACACCTTGCCGTCCGAGGTTCTCTCTTCAGAAGTCCCTACCTTTATCCCTAGCCTTTGCGTGAAGCAAGCCAGTGAAAGAGGCGACCAACGGGATTGCCACTCTGGCGAGAGCCCTGTTTGGAAAAGGGACCGCCCTTCATCCGTGTAACTGTTGCAGAATGCTACACGTCGGGTCGTAAATGCTGAGGAAGTCTCAGGCGAGAGACCCACTGTTTGAATAGACTCCCTACTTTATGCTCCGTGTGGCCGATGCACCAGTTTACGCGTCAATCTGCAGTTGTCAAGAAAGTCCCAAGTCTCAAGCGAGAGCGCGCTCCGCAGCCATTTTGGCTCAAGACTTCTGCACTTGGGGGCGCCGCGCCTCCGTGCCAAAACGGGATAGCTTTGTTCCCCGAGCTCGCTTTCATCGATTCGCCTGGACCGCCCCAGGCAGAGTGCTGCGCGGCCCGCCCCGCGTAGCACAGCTTCTTGTGAGCTCCTGCAGGAGCAAGCGCAATCAATCACGATGCCGCTCTGGTGGGTCCTCCTGGGCGCGAGCAGCCTCGGCCAGGCAGGATGGCTTCCAAGAAGCCCCCGAGTGGGCACACCCAGCATCGGGTGGCATGGGCGCAGCCCTGGTACTGTCGCTTCTGCTGGGCGCCGCCCGGTGATCGCTGGTGGAACGCCGCTGACCTGCTGGCCTGCAAGCAGTGCCAGCGCTCCAAGGGCCAGCACTTCCACCCCCAGCGGACGCCCAAGTCGCCATCCGTCTCCGCCAAGGACCAGGCAGCTTCTGCCGAGGTGCGCAAGCTCCAGCAGGAGCTCCACCAGGGGCTCAAGCAGGCGCACGCCGAGCGGGACAAAGCCAGGTCGGAGGCAAAGGAGGCGAAGGCAGCGGCTGCCGAGCCCGACCCGTTCGGCATGGAGGTCGACGCCGTGCAGCTGGAGGCCGAGGTCGAGTCGTCCCGGGTCAAGGAGCTGAGTGGTTTGCTCAGCCAGTTCGAGGGCGCCAGCGACTCCTCGGGCCAGGTGGCGAAGATGCGCCAGGACTGGGCGGCCGAGCTCGAGCAGCTGCGGTCCAGCAGATGGGCCAGAAGCCGCTTCCTGTCCAGATCCAGCTGCTCACGCAGCAGATCAAAGGGCTTGAGCGCAAGGCAGATGCCAAGCGCGAGGCCATGGCCAAGCTCCAGGACCAGGCGCGCTCCGCCCAGGCGCAGTTTGACGAGGTGGCGTCGGAGGCCGCCTCCATCCAGAAGGAGATTGCGGCGCTGGAGGCCCAGCGCGCGGAGGTGGCGGTGCAGTTCCCGCAGCCTGCGACTGTCGTTGACGGCGTCAAGGCCTCGCTCGACTCCGTGTTGCCGAGTGTCGGGCTTTCTGCGGCGCAGATGGTCGTGGTGCTTGGGACCTTCGGGGCCGACCCGCAGCTGGCCCAGGAACTGCGTGCGCGGTGTTGCGGTGCGAGCGCAGGCTGAGCGGCAGGCGGAGCTGGAGCGGCAGCGTGCGCAGGCAGCTATGGCGCCAGGTGCGCCTGCGCCAGCGGCGACGCCAGGCGCCCCTCCGCCGGAGGCAGCGCCTGCGGCCGCACAGCCGCCTGCTGCTGGGGCCCTTCGCATCCCCGTGGCATCTGGCGACGGGGCTGACACTCCTGAGGTGCTTCAGGTTTTTCTCATGGGGAATGGGGCAGGAGGTGCCGACCGACGAGGCCGATCTTCGCGAGACGGCCAAGCGCTCTTCCGAGGATCTCGAGAGCCTTGCCGAGCGCCAGCGCCTTCAGGGGCCAGGTGCAGAGGCCTCCGCGTAGACCTGCCATCGGCCTCGTCATCATGATGATGTATGCTGTGGACGCGGTCTCTGCCGTCGACCTCGCGGGCGGCAATGTTGTTTCTGCGCCGAGCCCTGCGTTGCCTCCAAGCACGTGGGCACAGCGTCACGGCGGGCCTCCAGACCGCGGCGCCGCGACGCCCGGCGGGCCCTTGGACCGCGACGCCGCGACGCGCGGCACGGCCGCGCCTGCCCCCCGCGGCGCGCGACCATGATGGTTTGGCTCCTGGGCTTCCCGCGGAGGCAGCGGCACCCGCGGTCAAGGGCCTCGTCTCCTCCGCCAACGTCTCGTCCTACGCAGCGCTGGAGGCGCTGCTGGGGCCCCCGTTCACCAGCAACGTCGCGCTGGTCCAGGAGCACCATGCCGGCATCGGCAAGGTGGAGGCGTTGCAACAGCGGGTCCGCAACCTCGGCTACCACGGGGCGCGAGACGCTGCTCCTCCATATGATGGGGGCGGCACCCATGGAGGCTGCGCGGCGCTGGCCAAGGCGGGCATCCAGGTTACGACGCCGCCGTTGCACCCGACTGGCTGCCTGATCCCAGGGAGGGCCACGGCAGGGCACGTGCATTGGGGCGCGGCAGGTTTGATCGTGATGGTCTTCTCTGTATACCTGCATGACAGTGCCGGCCTGGACGTCTCCAACCTGGAGATCTCGAGGGCGGTGGGCCACTGCGTGCTGGACATCGCCAGCCGTGGATTCGCCTGGATCCTCGGAGGCGATTTCAATATGGCCCCGGATCGGCTGGCCCCGCGGTTCAACTCTGCGGGGGCGGTTATGCTGTCAACGGCGGCGACTACATGCCGTCAGAAGTTACCCGGCCCTAAGCTGGACTACTTCGGGGTGGGCGGCCGCCTTCTAAGTCGCATCCAAGTGCCCGAGGTCTACGAGGCAGCGGACACCTTCCCTCACAAGCCTGCGCAGTACCGCTCCTGGCTAGTGACACGGCGCTCTGGCGCAGGGCGCCGTGGGAACCGAAGGCCTCTGCAGCGATGGCGCCACCTGGCTGCCCCAGGCCACCGGCGTCGCTCTGGCACGCGGTCCAGGAGCAGATTGGAGCTGCGGCAAGCGACGCGGAGCTCAGCCAATGCTGGGACGACGCGCTACAAGGCATTGAGCAGGGTCTGCGTGGCCGTTACGACCTCGTTGGCCAAGGCTGCCAGGCGCAGACGGGCAGAGCAGGCCCGCCCCGCATGCGCTGGCAGAAGTATGCCTGGCAGCCGCCGCGGCATCGCCCCCCTGATCGGGGCACTGCGACTGACGCATGGGCTGTGGCTGCTGGCTGGGCGCGACACCTGCGGCGAGCCAGCGAGAGCCTCAACAATCGCATCCCGCAGCTCATGGTGACGAGGGCTGCGGGAAGGCCGTCGGTGGCGGAGACCTCCAAGCTCGGCGTCTTCCTCCTTCACGACGCGGAGGCTTTCTTCGGGCGCCTCCTGAGGCAGAAGTGGGTGCTCTCGGCGGTGGACCCGTGCGTGGCGGAGTTCTTTGAACAGAGTTTGATGGTGCTCGCCGACGCTAACTTCCATGACATGGTCGACTGTTCATCAAGGTGAGTCGAGGCTTGCAGCTTTCGCGGCTGAGCGAGGCAAGACTTGGACGAAGTGGGTCGAGGCCAGCTTCGTTAGAGGCGCGTCGCAAGCTCACCGGTTCAGCAAGGCCCGTGCCCTGCAGCCTGCAGACGCGGCCCGGACACGAAGCCAGCTATATGAGCTAGTTGACGACTGCCTGGATGACTGGGCCACGATCTGGGCGACCCACGGCTGCGTGAGGATGGAGCTACCGCCCGAGGCGGAGTCGTGGGAGCCTTTGCCGACGATTTCGCAAGTTGAGGTCCGCTCTGCTGTGCGCAATTTTCCTGCCAGGACGGCCATTGGTCCTGGGCGCCTGGCCCCATGCAGTCTGTGGCACCTGAGCGACCAAGCGCTGCAGACGGTGGCGTTCCTCTTCATGTTGTGCGCGAAGTTATGCTGCTGGCCGCGAGGAAGGGTGGCCACGGAGCTGGTGAGGCTGCCGAACCCGGACAAGCCTGGTGAACACAGGCTGATAGCCCTCATGCATATTTTAATTAAAATGTGAGGAGGGTTCGGAGGCCTGTTTCGGTGGAGTGGGAGGGGAGGCATCGCAGTGAGCTCCTGTGGGGCTCCAGTCCAGGGAGTTCCAGTCTCGATTGCGCTTTTGCTCACAATTTGGAGGCTGAGGTCGCTCGGAAAACTGGCCAGCATTGTTTGACAGTTTTGACTGGCATGGTTAAATGTTATGAGTTTGTCTTGTTTCGTACCGAGGGTGCTGCTGTTGGATTTCCTTCTGCGTTTAGCGTGGATGTTGGTGTGTAATTATCAGCAGCCTCGGCGCATCATAGCTTAGCCGTTCCTACACGCATTTTCAGGGGATGTTGTCGGGTTGCTCGCACGCCACCACCCTCATGCAGGTCCTCCTCCTTCGCCTTCTCCACTGGCTCAAGAGGGAGTTCGAGTTTGTGGTTCCCCGAGGCCTCATGGATGATGTGCCGTTTCAGTGGATAGGACGCCTGGCCAAGTACGCTGGGGTCGTTTTTAATGCGGTCACGGCTTTCGCCAGCTATACCCGCCAGCTAGGTTCTCTTGCATGCCTCCAAGTCTGGTTATCTTGCGTCTTCGACGGCAGCAGCTCGTGCTGTGAAGTCGAGAGCGGCCAGGCTGAAGCTCCAGGCATTTCGTGCCGCGCGAAATCTTGGCCACGACACCTTTGCTGGAGGCACCGCCCACAGAGCCCTTGAGAGGAAGAGGTTGGGGGCGGTGCTTGGGAGGCGGGGCCGGCTTGGCGCCCTCAAGAGGGCTCGGGGTCTGCAGGTCAGGGTTCTGTGTCACGGGGGTTTTGCCGTCGGGTAGCCATGGGGCTGGTGTAATGGGCCTCATTGATTCCACTCTCATGAAACTCCGTTTTTTTGCAGGGGAGCTGGTAGGCGCTAGGCGTGGCCCGGCCTCCCTCTGTTACACGTGCACGCAGAAGGACAGGCTGTATGATCCCACTTTTGACGCCACGTGCCCCCTGATCGCCAGGTATGCGTGTTGGCTCTGGGATGGTAGGACTCCCCCTAGTATGTTGAGGATGGCTTGGAGCACAATCCGGGATAAGCTCAGGGTAATTACCTGGAGGCAATGTTTTGGGCCGACTTCTGCGGTGTGCCTCTCCCTTCGCAGGATGGGGTGGAACATGGCCGCTCCCCACCTTCTCACCTCCGACCTCGGAGACCAGATTTCGCTGTATGAATATTCGCCGAGCGAGGTCCACAATTTGTTGCGCGATGGTGTGGAGCGTTGGCTCTGGCGCAGGGTCCCGAAGCGTCGGGCTCCGAGTACTGTTGTGCTCGAGCGATGCGCCTTGCGATTCTGGCCCTCCCCGCGGGTGCCCGGCAGGGGTCGCTTCGTGCGCTCTGGTCTGGAGGATTGTGGCCACCAGCCCGCAAGCATGCGGAAGGGTTGGCCCCGCCCGCTGCTTGCACTTTCTGCCAGGCCCCCCAGGGCACATTGGGCCACCAACTTTACGATTGCTCAAGTGCCTTCGTGTCTGGGGAGGAGGATGCGGGCAGCTTAGGCTTTCCCGAAGATGTTTGGGAGCGTAGGCAAGCCTTGCGGGAGAAAGGGTACGATTTCAACGTCGGTCTTCCTGATTGGGATCGCGTTCCTCTCCTCTACGGGCCCCCCTCGCTCCCCATCGAACTGCTCCCTCCCTTAGCTCGGCCGCCGGTGCTCACCTGGGGTCTCGCGGACGGCCCCTATGGTACGTATAGGTTCACTGACGGGTCGGGGCTGCACAGTGTGGTTCCCGAAGCCACTCGATGTGGCTGGAGCGTGGTCGAGATCTCCGAGGACGGCTGGCCCTTGAGGGCCAGGTTTGGCGGGCTCCCAGGGCGCTTCCAGTCGGTCCCGCGGTCCGAAAGGTGGGCTGGGCTCGACGCTGTTTCCTTGGGGCCTGCTGGAGACAAGCCTCCTGTCATAATTTGTGATCACCTTTCGTTTGTGCACGAGGGGCAATGTTGGGATCCCAACCTGGAGCATGGCCTTGCCCCGCACGCGTCAATTTGGCGCAATTTATTTCGTGCTTGTGCTCGCTATGATACGCACCCCGAGTTCCACTGGACTCCTGCGCACCTCTGTTTGCAGGGGTTAATCGAGCAAGGAGCGTGTGCTGGCGAAATTTGGAGGTTCATGGGTAATGCATGGGCAATTTTTTTCGCCAAGCTTGGAGCCCTTGATGTTGCCGTTGCCGACGTTGCGGCCACGTCCCTCCAGGAGGCCATTAAAGAGTGCAAGTTGTCATGCCAGTTTCTGGCCCCAGCGGTTCAGATTATTTGTGCTCGGTCAGATGTTTCTGGTGCTGCCCCAGCCCCTCCACGGCCGCCCAAGGAGGCAAGGCCGAGGCTGGTAGTTGTCGCTCACGATACCGTGCCCCTGGCTCCGGGATCCTCGGCGTTGCAGTGCAGGCAATGTTTGGCGGTTGCTCGGACTCCAGCCAGTGCTAAGTCGTTGCACAAGCCAGGGGCTAAGTGTGAGCCTGGGCCGATGCTGCGCCAGCTTGCTGCTCTTGCCGAGCGGCTCGGTTGGCGCCAGCATGCCGAGGGGGAGGGTGAGGCTGCCTATGCCGCTGCTGCTGCCAGTTTGGGTGCGGAGGCGGGTGGGAGTCTTCTCGTGTGCGACGGGCACAATATTCACAGGGCAGGGCCCTTCCTGTTCTGTGGGCTCTGCGGGGCCCGAGTTGCCCTGGGCTCGGCCAAGATCGAGGCCCTTGGCGAGCCCTGCCCCATGAAGCCCCCTAACCCTGCCCGCCGGCGAGCCAGGGACTGGCTCTCGGAAGGCAGGCACCCAGCAACTGGGATCAGGCTCGTCTAGTCTAATCCGTAATTTGCTTGGTTTTCCCTGAGGGCTGGTGTTTTATCACCCTTGCCCAGTATTATATAGTCGTCGTTGCGTTCTCGAGTGCTTCGCCGTTCTATGCTGCGTCCTGCGTCAAGCGAGAGCGCGGGCGACTGCGAGAAGCACAATTAGAAAATTGGCCGCCCTCCATGCGCGTAGTTGTTGGGAGCGTTAAGCTGCGGAAGGATGCATGGCGCGAAAATATCAGACGAAAGCCCGGGCCGCCTCGCCTGACCAGCACGCCTGGTGGTGCGGCGAGGAAGAAATCCGCATTTGGACAGAAGTAGGGAGGAGGGGAGGGAGGATGCAAAAGGAAGAGGGAGAATGAGCATGAGAAGGAGGATGAGGAGGAGGAGCAGCAGGAGAGATAGGAGTGGGAGCAGACGATGTTGGGCTCGGCGACTGTTGCAATCGCCAATGTTTTTTTCGTGGCGGCACAGGTCGCACGATACCTATTCGTCATCTTCGGTATTCCCCCGAAGGCGGGAAGCCCAACGGATAATGCAGCTTAGATTAGGCGATGAATTCGGCATGGACCTTATAGAGCGTAGTGGACCATGTCTTGCACGGCTAGGTATGTTAGGCAAGAGGTATGCTTGGAAGTTACGAGTTCGATGCATTCAAGCAGCAGTTAGCGCCTCGTGTGGAGAAGTCGCAGCGTGCCAGCGCATTGCTATACACGGCGAAGTGACGGGACCATTGTCATGTTACAGGGAAGCCGCACGCGTGCAACAGCATCAAGTGTGCACACATGGATTATGCCGTAAGCCCAAGACCCTCAATTGCACATCCGTTGAACGGTCGAGGAAAAGGATAAGAGGGACAAGGATCATACCGCTAGAGGGTGGCAGTGATGGTGAGATGGGGATAAGAGAAGAGCGGAAGGGGACGGACGCAACCTTAACGAGAATTCATTTACGGTACACGGGCTGGTCACATGTGGTGGTGGGAGGTTGAATGGAGGGTGGGGCAAGGATGTGCGCACCGTCACATTCACGAGGACGCGTGAAGAGGAGCCGTGGTTTCGCGACGACGGGTAATCCAAACCGTGAGTAGTTGTTCGCTTAACCGTGAGTGATTGAGTGCACGCTGTGAGCCCACGCTGTGGTTAGCCCACGCTGTGGTGAGCCCACGCTGTGAGTGCACGCTGTGGTGAGCCCACGCTGTGAGTGCACGCTTTGGTGAGCCCACGCTGTGAGCCCACGCTGTGGTGAGCCCACGCTGTGAGCCCACGCTGTGGTGAGCCCACGCTGTGAGCGCACGCTGTGAGCCCACGCTGTGGTGAGCCCACGCTGTGGTGAGCCCACGCTGTGGTGAGCCCACGCTGTGGTGAGCCCACGCTGTGGTGAGCGAGCCCACGCTGTGGTGAGCCCACGCTGTGGTGAGCCCACGCTGTGGTGAACCCACGCTGTGGTGAGCCCACGCTGTGGTGAGCCCACGCTGTGAGCCCACGCTGTGAGTGCACGCTTTGGTGAGCCCACGCTGTGAGCCTGCGCTGTGAGTGCACGCTTTGGTGAGCCCACGCTGTGAGCCCACGCTGTGGGCCCACGCTGTGAGCCCACGGTGTGAGCCCACGCTGTGAGCCCACGCTGCGAGCCCACGCTGTGAGACCACGCTGTGGTGAGTGCACGCTGTGGTGAGTGCACGCTGTGGTGAGTGCACACTGTGAATGCACGCTGTGGTGAGTGCACGCTGTGAGTGCACGCTGTGGTGAGTGCACGCTGTGGTGAGTGCACGCTGTGGTGAGTGCACGCTGTGAGTGCTCGCTGCGAGTGCGCGCTGTGAGTGCACGCTGTGAGTGCACGCTGTGAGTGCACGTTGTGAGTGCACGCTGTGAATGCACGCTGCGAGTGCACGCTGTGAGTGCACGCTGTGAGCGCACGCTGTGAGCGCACGCTGCCTGCCACACGGTGCGAAAGACCGTGAGCTCACGCTGTGAGTGCACGCTGTGGGCCCGACGGAATTTCGAATTGCCTACGCGTTGGATTTCCCCGCGCGGTCGATTTCCTCTGGTTTGTGTGTGTGTGTGTGTGGGTGTGTGCGTTTGCGTATGGTGGTGGTGGTGGGAGTGGTGGTGGCTGTGATTGTGGTGGTGGTGGCGTTGGTGGTGGCGGTATCATTGGCGGTGGTGGGGGTTGTGGTGGTGGGGTGGTGGTATGTGTGTGTGCGTGTGTGTGTGTGTGCGTGTGTGTGTCGGGTGTTGTGCGGAGTGCGGCGCTCGGTGTGCGGTGGGCGGTGTGTTGTGTATGGTGTGTGGTGTGTGGCGTGTGGCGTGTGGCGTGTGGCGTGTGGCGTGTGTTGTGTTGTGTGTCGTGTGTTGTTGCGTGTGGTGCATTGCGTGAGGTGTGTGCCATGTGGTGTTTTGCGTGTGGTGTGTTGCGTGAAGTGTGTATGTATGTGGTGTGTGGCGTGTGGCGTGTGGTGGGTTGACGCCACACGCAACGCCACCACGCACACAAACGCACGCACACACACACACACACACACACACCACAGAGGAAATCGACCGCGCGGAAACATCCAGCGCGCAAGGCATTCGAAACTCCGCCGGCCCCACAGCGTGCACTCACAGCGTGAGCTCGCAGTCTTTCTCACCGGGTGGCGCGCAGCGTGCGCTCACAGCGTGCGCTCACAGCGTGCGCTCACAGCGTGCCCTCACAGCGTGCACTCACAGCGTGCACTCACAGCGTGCACTCACTCGGCCTACGCTGCTGCGCGTGCCCGTCGCGGTGAGCCCATGCTGTGGTGAGTGCATGCTGTGAGTGCACGCTGTGAGAACACGTTGTGAGTGCACATGGCGACTGCACGCTGTGAGTGCCCTCCATGAGCGCACGCTGTGAGTGCACGCTGTGAGTGCACGCTGTGAGTTCACGCTGTGAGTGCACGCTGTGAGTGCACGCTGTGAGTGCACGCTGTGAGCGCACGCTGTGCGCGCACGCTGTGGGCGCGCTCACAGCAGCGTGCGCTCACAGCGTGCACTCACAGCGTGGTTGGCCCACGCTGCTGTGCGTGCCCGCCGTGGTGAGCCCACGCGTGCACTCACCACAGCGTGCACTCGCAGCGTGCACTCACAGCGTGGGCTCACCACGGCGGGCACGCACAGCGTGGGCTCACGGCGTGGGCTCACAGCGTGGGCTCACAGCGTGGGCTCACAGCGTTGGCTCACAGCGTGGGCTTTCGGCGTGGGCTCACAGCGTGGGCTCACGGCGTGGGCTCACAGCGTGGGCGTGGGCTCACCACAGCGTGGGCTCACCACAGCGTGGCCTCACAGCGTGGCCTCACCACAGCGTGGGCTCACAGCGTGCACTCACAGCGTGCACTCAATCACTCACGGTTAAGCGCAACGCTCCTCACGGTTAAGATCGATTCTCTTTCGCGACAGGTCGGTCATGGAGGGGGGACGGCAGGCGGCGACCCAAGATGCAGCTGAGTCGCTAGGAAATGGGAAGAAACCAACGGCCGGGTCGCCGTGAGAAGACCGATCGTTGGCAGAGACATGGAGAAGAGGGCAGGCAGTACCGAGGGCTTGTGGGTGTGCCGTGCACGGCAATTCGTGGCGACATTGCACGCGTTCCTGCTGTCGCATCGGGGGGACTTAGTAGTGTCTTCCTTTGCGGTCGCTCATGCCAAGAACGAAAAAGAGGGGGTTCGCGAACGAAGTTGACATGGATAATCAGAGAGGGCCAGAGAGAGAGAGAGAAGAGCCGTGAGTTTGCGGCGGGACAGCTGGAGAATCTTAAATCGCAACAGAGCGTGCGACCAGAACCTTGGAGCGGCATTTTCGGGACGGTCCGATACCCCCAGATTCGATATTGACGTCGGTTTCCACATGTCCCCTCGTCCACGCTCTCGACGGAAAGGCACTCATCCTTGTCGTCCGTCACTGTGTGGGCCCCCAAGAGGGTTTCTTAGAGGGCCTGGCGGGACGGCATAGGCGAACCAAAATAGAGCACAGCAACGCGAGGGGACCGCCCCCAACGTGGGCGCTCTCGGGACAGTTGGGGCCCCCAAGTGCGATACGGTCGTCATGTTCTACATTGCCCCGCGTCCACGCTCTCGACGGAAAGGCTCCCATTCTGGACATAGCCGTCACTTTGCAGGCCCCCAGTGGGATTTCTGAGTGAGCCTTGCGGGACAGTCGGGGCCCTAAAAGCACGATACATCCAGTTTTCTGGTTTCCCCACGCCCACGTGTTCGGCGATTGTCGTCGCGGCTCTCAGAGGTGATCGGGATGGTTGGGGAGATTCCTCGGGAGCCTCTTTGAAGCGCCACCTGTTGGCATCCGCAGCTTCGTCTCGCTGTGGGTGGGTGGGCCGCCCAGCAGGTCGCATGCTGATGCGTTGGTGGAGGTCATGAGCTAAGTAGTAGCGAATCGGAGGGTTGTCGTGCAACCCCATAGCCACTCCGACGAAGGCGGCTTCGAAGACACGTGAGCGTGGAATTGTGTTTGACGTTTGTGGCAAGATTTATTGTTGAGCTGCACGGCCTATGCATCGCATAATGGGCTCGATGCACTTCGTTGCGGTCTGCAGTAAGAGGGCACCTGTCCAGCAGCCCCAACACAAACACGATTGCCACTCGTATGTTCGGCACCGGCAATGGAAATCACTTGGAGTCCACCTGAATCACTGGTCGAGAAAACCAGTCGAGAACCGTTTCTGTGGTTGCATGGTGTTGTCCCGTAGCCAGCGTTTCTTGGTCGTGAGGCGGCGGCAGTGCTGACCCAGGATCGCAGTGGGGCCCAACCCAAGTGGTGTCCCTCGGCCTCCCGTAATACTGAGCATTTCTCGTTGGATTACTCGTCTAAGTCGCTCACACTCACAATGTCGTAAGCCAGCACCGTGTCGGATCGACGTGACGCTGGAGTCGGAAGTGGTGGGGCGGGTGCGAAGGGACCAGAAAGGATCTCGGGTCGTGGGGGCGTTCAGGGTGATCAGCGGAAAGCGGGTGTGGCGGACTCAGGAGGCCAGTCGTCGGTGTCGGAGGTCGTGGACCCAGGCCAAAGAGGTCCGAGGCCCTGTTGATTTGGGCACCCCTGGGAACCAGGGGAGTCCCGAGAGAACGGAGGCAGGCCGCACGTCTTCTCCCGGTGGATCGTTCGTTCCAAGAGGGGTGGTTGGGCGATGGAACCGAATGCGCGGCGCAGGGTTGTCGGCACGTCGCGGAGGCGGAGGTCGTCGTCCTCCTCCTCCTCCTCCTCCCTCCTCCTCCTCCTCCTCCTCCTCCTCCTCCTCCTCCTCGCCCCCCTCCTTCTCCTCCTCCTTCTCCTCATCCTCCTCCTCCTCCTCCTCTCCTCCTCCTCCTCTCCTCCTCCTCCTCCTCCTCCTCCTCCTCCTCTTCCTCCTCCTCCTCCCCCCTCCTCTTCCTCCTCCTCCTCCTCCTCCTCCTCCTCCTCCTCCTCCTCCTCCTCCTCCTCCTCCTCCTCCTCCCCCTCCTGAATGAGGGGGCGTGGCAGCGGGGGTGGGCGGACGGGTCGTCACGTCGGCCGTTGTCGACGAATTCGTTACCTCGGCCGTCGGCGCCGAAGTGCTCGTCGGGAAGGCGTCGGGGAGACGGGGCTCGTCATCGTGTCTGCCGGCGTTCCGCTCGCTCACCGCATCGCCATCACTCAGAAGTCGCGGGGATGGGGGTCCGTGGCTCGGGGGATGCGGCGGGACAGCGCCCACAGTCATCGAGGAGGAGGAGGAGGAGGAGGAGGAGGAGGAGGAGGAGGAGGAGGAGGAGGAAGAGGACAGGCAGAGGATAGGGGGGGGAGGAAGAGGAGGAAGGGGGTGGGAGGAAGTTGGGAATTTGGGGCACGAGGCTCGGAAGGTTCCCCCGTGTGGTCGGGACCGTGGGGTTCCAGATAGGCCCGCGCTGTTCTGGGCGGAAAGTTATAATCCGCCCGGCCTGGGGAGAGGGATTCTTTGAGGACGCCAGAAATGCCTGGGCTATTGGGGCGAGGTTTCCTGGACGGAGCGATACTCGTGCCCACAAGCGCTGGAATAAGCTACGAGGAGGGATTGATTGATTGCAAGGCAGACCGCTTGCCAGTCGATGTCGTACTTGTAGTTGCCCGGTTGTCGTGGCAGTGGGTCTCCGTGCTTTATCACTCGACTTTGTTCTGTTGAGGCAGGAATTTCTACATGACCACCGCCTGGAGGATCAATTTTCGGGGACCTCGGCAGACGGTGGATACGGACATATTCGGGCCCCTGGGGGCCAAAACATATCCATATCCACCGCCCGCTGGGGCACCAGGACGTCGGCTCCCAGGCGGTGGATGTGGATACATCCCCGCCTCGCAATTCTCAGCAGGTACAGAGCGCGGAGGATCCCAGATAGTAATGTTGGGGAGTTTGGAAGTGCAGTTTCTTCCCCGACACGCATCCCGGCGTACGGTGAGCAATTGTGTGAGCAGTGTTGTTGGAATGTAGCGTATCTTTTGCCACGTCTGATGGGCACATTGTTTCGTTGTATATACCGCGCAGCCAATGACCAAGTTGCTAAGGGTACGGCGGCGGAGTCGCCACTATACAGGTGTAAGAACCAGCAGAATCCCACCAGCCTTCTGGGCGTCGGTGGTTTAGAGCGTTTCCTCTTCCACCCCTCCTTCTTCCCCTTCGGGGAGGGGTTTATCACTGTTCCCTATCAATAAACACCCCCTCCCCCAGGCGACTGGGGGCCAACCAAGGTCCATGACGACACCCCCCCACCATCCCTTCTAAAAAATTAGCCTGGCGAAGAACCCAACCATATGCAGTTGTCAGTACCGCAGCTGCGGGTTTCATCTTCAATGGAACTCCCCATAGGATTACGGAACGTGTGAGGGGTGTGCCGAGATGGGTGCCACTGGGGCATTCGGCGAAGCTCCCTATGGGGACATGAAACACGCGCGGGGCGTGCCGACATGGGTGGCGGAAACGCATGTGCGGGCCGCAACTGGGGCCTCCAGTGGAGCTCCCTATGGGTCCCCGAAACATGATGCTGCTGCGGGGGGGGGGGGCCGGGATGGGTGGCGGAGACGCATGTAAGCGCCGCTACTGGGGCCTTCGGTGGAGCTCCCTATGGGGCCACGAAGCGCGTGAGGGGTGTACTGGGATGTGTGGCGGGGACGCATGTGAGCGCCGCCACTGGGGCCTTCGGTGCAGCTCTCTATGGGGCCACGAAACGTGTGAGGGGTGTGCCGAATTGGGTGCGGGTGGTGACGCATGCGGGCGGCAGCACTGGGGCCTTCGGTGGAGCTCCCCATGGGGCCACGAAACCTGTTGTTGTGAGGGGCGTGCCGGGATGGGTGGCGGGGACGCATGTGAGCGCGGCCGCTGGGGCCTTCGGTGGAGCTCCCTATGGGGCCACGAAACGTGTGAGGGGTGTGCCGAATTGGGTGGGTGTGGGTGACGCATGTGAGCGCCGCCACTGGGGCCTCCGGTGGATGATGGGGCCACGAAACCTGTCAGGGATGTGCCGAAATGGGTGTGCGGGACGCATGCGCATGTGAGCGCCGCCACTGGGGCCTTCGGTGGAGCTCCCTATGGGGCCACGAAACGTGTGAGGGGTGTGCCGAAATGGGTGTGGGTGACGCATGCGGGCGCGGGCACTGGGGCCTTCGGTGGAGCTCCCTATGGGGCCACGAAACGTGTGAGGGGTGTGCCGAAATGGGTGTGGGTGACGCATGTGGGCGCGGGCACTGGGGCCTTCGGTGGAGCTCCCTATGGAGCCACGAAACGTGTGAGGGGTGTGCCGAAATGGGTGTGGCTGACGCATGCGGGCGGCAGCACTGGGGCCTTCGGCGGAGCTTCTACTATGGGGCCACGAAACGTGTGAGGGGTGTGCCGAATTGTGTGTGGGTGACGCATGCAGGCGGCAGCACTGGGGCCTTCGGCGGAGCTCCTATGGGGCCACGAAACGTGTGAGGGGTGTGCCGAATTGGATGTGGGTGACGCATGCGGGCGGCAGCACTGGGGCCTTCGGTGGAGTCCCTATGGAGCCACGAAACGTGTGAGGGGTGTGCCGAAATGGGTGTGGGTTACTGGGGCCTTCGGTGGAGCTCCCTATGGGCCACGAAACGTGTGACGACGCAGGGGTGGAGTGGCACGAAAGTGGGTGTGCCGAAATGGGTGTGGGTGACGCATGCGGGCGCGGGCACTGGGGCCTTCGGTGGAGCTCCCTATGGAGCCACGAAACGTGTGAGGGGTGTGCCGAAATGGGTGTGGGTGACGCATGCGGGCGCGGGCACTGGGGCCTTCGGTGGAGCTCCCTATGGAGCCACGAAACGTGTGAGGGGTGTGCCGAAATGGGTGTGGGTGACGCATGCGGGCGCGGGCACTGGGGCCTTCGGTGGAGCTCCCTATGGAGCCACGAAACGTGTGAGGGGTGTGCCGAAATGGGTGTGGGTGACGCATGCGGGCGCGGGCACTGGGGCCTTCGGTGGAGCTCCCTATGGAGCCACGAAACGTGTGAGGGGTGTGCCGAAATGGGTGTGGGTGACGCATGCGGGCGCGGGCACTGGGGCCTTCGGTGGAGCTCCCTATGGAGCCACGAAACGTGTGAGGGGTGTGCCGAAATGGGTGTGGGTGACGCATGCGGGCGCGGGCACTGGGGCCTTCGGTGGAGCTCCCTATGGAGCCACGAAACGGTGTACTGGGTGGGTGAAGAGGAGAGGAGGAGAGGAGGGGAGGAGAGGAGGAGAGGAGAGGAGGCGGAGGAGGAGAGGAGGAGGAAGGAGACGCGGGGCACCGTCCAAAACGAGGACCCAACACCACAGGATGGTTGGGAACAATACAAAGCACACTCTGCCTCCAAATTCGGAACATGCGCAGCCAACCCGATGCGGCCCCCCCCACCATCCCTGTCAAAAAAAACAAAACAAAATACACTTGGCGGCGGCGGCGGCGGCTGCGGCGGCTGCGGCGACGGCGGCGGCTGCGGCGGCGGCGGCGGCGGCGACGGCGGCGGCGGCGGAGGCACGGCGGCGGCGGCGGCGGCGGTGGCGGCAGCGGTTGCGGCGGCGGCGGCGGTTTGGCAGCGGGGGGCTGCGGCGGCGGCGGCGGCGGCGGCTGCGGCGGCGCGGCGGCGGCGGTGGCGGCGGCGGCGGCGGCGGGCGGCGGCGGCGGCCGCGGCGGCGGCGGCGGCGGCGGCGGCGGAGGCGGCGGCGGTGGCGGCGGCGGATTGGTCCCCAGTAGCTACCCATCCAAAGACGACTGCTGAATATGCTGAGGCTCGGGCCAGACTCGGGTGGTACGTATGTGTCGGGAGGGGGGAGGGGGAGGAGGAGGGAGGAGGTTGGAGGAGGGACGTGGAGGACGCGGGAGAGGGGCTGCGATGGAAGTGTGTGGGGCTGAAGGGTGCCCTGCAGAAGCTACGAAGCGTGAGGCGTGTGGGCGGAGGACTGAGCCCGAGTGAGCGAGACGGCTTGCGGGCGGGGAGGGGGTCTTGATCCCTCCCCCTACCCCCTCCCTTGGGTCCGCGGGTCGTTGGGGCGTCCAAGATGGCCTCGGCGAGGAAGCCAAAATCGCTGATTTTACTGAGGTTTTGGCCCCATGTTGGCCTACTGGGGGGGGCAACGCTAATTCCCAACCCCACCGTGTTTGATAGATCTCCTCCAAGATGGCCCCAAGCAGCGCCCAGGAGGCCCCAAGAGGTCCCAAGATGGCCCCAAGATGGCCCCAAGAGGCCCCCAGGAGGCCCCCAAGCGACCCCCAAGAGGCCCCAAGAGACCCCCAAGAGGCCCCAAGAGGCTCGGGGACGCAAGAGGCCCCCAGGACCGCCAAGATGCCCCACAGACGGCCCAAGAGGCCCCCAAGCTCGCCATTGTGCTCCTCCTCCTCCTCCTCCTCCTCCTCCTCCTCCTCCTCCTCCTCGTTTCCTTCCTCCTCCCTCCTCCCCCATCCCTCTCCTCCTCCTCTTCCTCCTCTTTCTCTTTCTCCTCCTTCTCGTCCTCCACGTCCTCGCCCTCCTCCACCTCCTCCTCCTCCTCATCTTCCTCCTCCTCCTCCTGCTCCTCCTCCTGCTCCTCCTCTTCCTCCTCCTATTCCGACGACGACGACTTCTCCTACATCTTCCCCCTCTTAAGGTATATGGCGGCTTACCCCGCCCTTTGTTCTTCTGCATGCTCCCCCGCTTCCCTCATCACCTCCACTCCCCTGGGGCTCATTTCTGGACGGGCTGGTGGGGATACGCGAAGCGTTTAGAATTCGTCCCAGATCAACCCACGTAGTGGACGTCGAAACCCGAGACGTCCGAGTTACATACATGTGTGTGAAATCTCTGAAGTGGAACCAGTCAACAAATCGATAATTCTATATTCATAGACTATTCCGAATAGTATTGGAACCGCACGTGGTGCATGATGCAATCGTTGCAAGATGTGATTTATTGTTTTGGCGAACTTGGAATTGCGGCGAATGCTGGATACAGGCCTCGAACCTGAAAGTACCACGGGCGTTTTTGATGGCGTAGAGCATAACAATTGGAACATTATCGGTTCCGGCGCCGCTTTCCCCAGAAATATCGTCATCGGACCTATCTCCAGGATATAGATATTCTAGTTTTGGAAAGTAGCGGCGGAAAAATGATTACGACGTTGCGTGGGTGATAAGATGTAGCGCACCAGCCGTCGCAATGCACTTCGGATGGCATTCATCCTGGGGTGTGCCGTGCTCCATGTCGCTCCGTTCATTATCCTCCCTGGTTGCTTGTAATTACGGGCATCGCATTTCATGTGTAATCATGATACGATTATCTTGCCGCAGTGCTTTATTCCCTACCTAGGCTCTGCCTAGAAGGGTTCTTATTCGGTTTGCTTAAAGGGCCGGGCAGTGTAATGCGCCCCGGGCGGTTCCCCCAGCATCCGCCCCGCGGTTCCCCCAGTCCCTTGGGAGGTTTAGTTTTACTTTAGCTTTACTTTAGCTTTAGCGTAGCTTTAGCTTAGCTTTAGCTTAGCTTTAGCTTAGCTTTAGCTTATAGTTAGCTAAGCTTTAGCTTAGCTTTAGCTTAGCGGTAGCTTAGCGGTAGCTTAACGGTAGTTTAGCGGTAGCTTAGTTTTACCTTATACCTTAGCTTTACCTTAGCTTTACCTTAGCTTTAGCTTAGCTTTAGCTTAGCTTTAGCTTAGCTTTAGCTTAGCTTTAGCTTAGCTTCAGTTTAGCTTCATATTATCTTTAGCTTAGCTTCAGCTTAGCGTTAGCTCAGCTTTAGCTTAGCTTTAGCTTAGCTGCAGCTTAGCTGTAGCTTAGCTTTACCTTAGCTTTACCTTAGCTTTAGCTTAGCTCTAGCTTAGCTTTAGCTTAGCGTTCGCTTAGCGTTCGCTTAGCTTTAGCTTAGCGTTAGCTTAGCTTGAGCTTAGATTGAGCTTAGCTTCAGTTTAGCTTTAGCTTAGCTTTAGCTTAGCTTTAGCTTAGCCTTCGCTTAGCGTTCGCTTAGCTTTAGCTTAGCTGCACCTTAGCTTTAGCTCAGTGTTAGCGTAGCTTTAGCTTAGCTTTAGCTTAGCTGCAGCTCAACTGTAGCTTAGCTGCAGTTTAGCTTTAGCTTAGCTTTAGCTTAGTTTGATCTTAGCGTTAGCTTTAACTTAGCTTTAGCTTAGCTTCAGTTTAGCGTCACCTTAGCTTTAGCTTAGATTTAGCTTAGCTTTAGCTTAGCTTTAACTTAGCTTCAACTTAGCTTCAGCTTAGTTTCAGCTTAGCTTCAGCTTAGCTTTAGCTTAGCTTTAGCTTTGATTTAGCTTAGTTTTAGCTTAGCTTTAGCTTAGATTGAGCTTAGCTGCAGCTTAGCTTTAGTTTAGTTTTAGTTTAGCTTTAGCTTAGCTTTACTGTTACTACTAATGCTGCTTTCCTATGGGCTCCAACTCCTAGGCAGAAGGCGTTTCTTTGTGTTCGGCGATGACGGGCGTCATGGTGGGGGGGAGGGCGGGGGGGGGTATGACGTGACGCCCCTCCCCCGCCGTGTATTTCCGGCACCACAATCGCGCCCGCGCGCACGACGAGCGACGAGCGACGACGACGACGCGAGCAGCATGTAAGTGGCGATCTGCCCATTGCGCTTGTGTACAACACAACGCTCGCGTGCACCACACCGCGCGCGTTCACCACAGCGCCTGTGTGCACCGCAACAGCCGTGTGCAACGCACCACCCGTGTATACCACAATACTTGGGAGCACTACAGCGCCGGTGTACATACACCGCAGCAGCCATGTGCAACACAACGCCTGTGTACACCACAGTGCTTGCGTGCACCGCAGCGCCTGTGCACGCCACAGCGCTTGTCTACCCCACAGCATCCGCGTGCAACGCAGCGCTGGTGTACACCACAGAGCTTGCGTGCATAGGACGGGTAGAAGGAGCATGTGCGTCAGGATCTGATGCGGACAACTAAACGCCACGCCAGGAAAGTTTTGATAATCGAATGCGACGTTTTTCCCTCGTCGTTCTCCTCCTCCACCTCCTCCTCCTCCTCCTTGTCCTCCTGCTCCTCCTTCTTACCCCCTGTCGTGCGGCTTGGCGTTACAACGCACGTGCGCATATCAGCGTACACCGCAGAATGATCGATTGAATCGGTCCACTTGGTTCTCGGACGGCCAGTTTAGCTGGAGTTTCCTGGACGCAAGTGGGAGTTAGGGTGATGCGGGCGGACTCGGGGGGACTCGTAAGTTCCAGCGGCGCTCCTTTGTCCATGAGGATTTGTTTTCCATTGTTTTCTTTGGAATGTCACAAGGATTCCTTCTGAAATCCTATACACAACAATGGTGCTGTGTTGTACACGGCTGATGTGGTGCACACAAGCGCCGTGGCGTACACAGGCAATGCAATGCACGCAGGCATTGTGGTGTACATTGGTGCTGTGTTGCGCACGGCTGATGTGGTGTACGGAGGCGCTGTGGTGTACACAGGAGCTGTGCCCGCAGGCGCGGTGGCACAAACTGACGCTGTGTTGCACGCGGCTGCTGTGGTGTACGTCGGCGGCGTGGTGTGCACAGGCGCTGTGGTGCACGCGGGCACTGTGATGTACACAGGCCGGTGGTGCATATCGCCACCTACATGTTCGTGCTACCCGTCCTCCGTCATTCCTAACCATTCCGAAACGCCGCCGGCGCGAAACGTGACGTTATCGACCCCCTCCCCCCCCCAAATGATTGCCGCCATCGGCCCAGAGTTAATTAAAAACATGCTCCAGCTGCGTCCGCGCGCACGACGACGATGAGCGACGAGCGACGGACCACGAGCGACGACGACGAACGACGACGACGACGACGACGACGACGCTTGCGGACCAGACACCCATGCGGATTCCTACGCGGACACCTACGCGGATCCCAATGCGCACGGCGGCAGTGCCCGGAGCGCACTGGGGGGGGGAGCCTTGGGAGCGTTACGTCATGGGGGGGGGAGGAGCGGAGGCCATGACGCCCGTCATGCCCCAAGCAGTAAAGAAATGGCCTCGTAGGGTCGCACTGGGATAATTTGTGTTTTGATTATTCCGTGTAGTAGTGAATGTCCATGCGTTTCGTGCACCATCTTAAATTCTAGACGCTTCGCGTATCCCCACCAGCCGATCTAGAAACGATGTCCAGGCGTTTTGAGATGATCAGCGAACTGCGGCAGTAAAAAGAAAAACGGCCGAACCGTGCAGAGGAGTGAGGAGGAGAAGGAGGAGGTGGATGGAGGGGATGGATGAGGTAGTGGGAAGAAGGAGGATAAGTGGGACGAGGAGGAGGCGGAGGAAGAGGAGGAGGAGGAGGAGGAAGAGAAGGAGTAGGAGCAGGAAGGAGGAATACGAACAGGAGGAGGGGGGCAAGCACAAGGGCCAGAGGTCTCTCGGATGCCTCTCGGAGCCTCTTGGGGTATCTCTTGGGCAATTCTTGGTGGCCTCTTGAGACGCCCTAAACCACCGACGCCCAGAGGGCTGGTGGATTAATTGTCTCCGTTTTGCAGCACTTTTTCTGAGGCCACAGCTTTGGGCACGATTCGCGCGAAGAGCTCGCCGAAAACTAGAGGGCACTAGCCGAGTACCGAAGAGGCAAACTTGGACTGCGCTTGCATCGACCTGCCGCGGCTTGGAAAATCAGCTGAAGAGGTGGAGAACGAGGACGAGAAGGAGGAGGAGGGAGAGGAACGCGACCTCACGGCCCGACTAGCTACAGACCTACCGCTACCAGTTCATCGTTGTCCCGAACATTAAATTGCTTGTCCCCGTGATTCAGTCGTGTGCCCGCGAGCCGCTTGTCCGGCCACGGAAAGAATGGTCAACCACCGAACTTGCTACGCCCGCATTGCTGCGCCTGTGGAAGTGATCGAAAATATAAACACACTCGGGCCCAGGCCGCTTTGTCGCGTGAAGCTTGCGTCTTGTCTCCATGGTTGCCACGACGGGGATCAACACAAAATTGTCGGCCAGCTCGGGGCAGGTGGTACGTTTCGAGGGGGAGCCGTCGGTGGAGAGGAGCCATTGTGGCGTCGACGGCTAGTGCTGGCATTTTTAATTACGGAGCGGTCGGTAGCCAGCATTTCGATATGCCGGCCATCTGCGGGTTCGATATGTGGAACAATTATGTCACATAGGTACATTCGTTCTTAGATCCGAGCGTTTGTTCTCGCAAAACTTTCCACATTCGCTTGAAAGGATTCGAGCGATATGTCGAGATTCGTGACTGAGGGTACGACGCAGCATGAATCCCAAAAGCATCCAATTGTTGTGCACATGCGCGGTTGAATTCATGTTTGACATTAGTAATTATCGCACAGCGCGCTGCATTGTTCGCATGCCGCGCAGCAGGTTCCAAAAAGTAGTATTCTAAACAGTCGAATTCGGGGATGATTTTGTTGTTAGAGAAACAAGGAAACCACAACACACAGTGCGTGCAGTGAGCGTGAAAGAGGTGAAACAAGTGAAACTCGCCGCATTCGCCTAGAGCGAAGAGGCCAAGGCACAGGCTAAGCAGCGCCAAAGGAGGAGGAGGAGGAGGAGGAGGAGGAGGAGGAGGAGGAGGAGGAGGAGGAGGAGGAGGAGGAGGAGGAGGAGGAGGGGGGCGGATGCCCGACTGCTACACGATTTGGAGGTCCGCTAACCCAAGCGTTACCTCTTGTAGCGTCTCTGGGAGGTCAGCATGGTCGCGTAGGACGGCCCGGGCAACCTCTGTCTGCAAGGCGAGGCCTAAGAGGCCCCACCAACGGTGAAGCAAACCTAGGGCCGCACCTTTCTTCACTCTTGGATGCATGCCGCGCGTGTGCGCGAACGCCAGTTGAGGCACTAACCACAGTGATTGTTGTCCCCATCTCCCATACACCTCCGCTCCCAGTGAAAGTAGCTTTCCCAATCCTGTTGAGACGACTTCGTGGTAGGTGTCATTGTTTTCTTTTTCTGCATTCACAAGAAGTCGTCCCCCTTGGTTGCTCGTTCCTGGCCGTGGCGTGCCATTCCGAGAGATTGGAGAAAGTACGGTCACATCACAAAACAGTGGCACGCCATGGGCCACCGCCAGTCCAGGAGCAATTCGCCGGCCCAACGGGCCAGAGGCGTGCTAAGATCTCCGGTAACTTGTTAACAATATTTCTAGTTCGCGCGCGCGGAGCGGCCCCTGGGGGCCCCCGGACGAAAAGTACCCCGGCAAGGTCCCGAGAGAAGCCCGGGAGAAGCCACCAGACCACTCCAGGGGAGGGTATTTTTCGACACCCCTCACGAGGATCGTGGCCTCCGAGGGGGGAGCCGCAATCGACTACCCCCAAGAGCCCCCCAAGAGGCCCTGGGGGCCTCCAAAACGCCGCCAAGGAGCCCCAAGAGACTCCCAAGAGGTCCCCAAGAGGCCCCCAAGAGGCCCTAAAGAGGGCTCCAGGGCCGGCGGCATGAGCGAAGCGATTAAATAATGTCAAGTCGTCGCTGATCGTCTGGCGGGACTGGGACGTGCGTATCTCGGAGCATGCGCTCTACATTACGATCCGGCACACTAGCCCCAGCTTCGCCCAGCACTTGTCTCCACGCAGACAACATCCCTGTGTGTCGGGTATGCAGTCGTCCCCCATCGTTGTCGGCAAGTCGTGAAAAGCCGTGAGGGTCAGGCCCATCGCATGTTACCGCCAATCCCAGTCGTCGCCGCACTGCGCATCGGAAGTTCTGATTTTCAGATGTCGTAGCCGGTGTTGTTGGGCAGACCGTGAACCACACAGTTGAGAAAGGGCCCATGCAGGATTGGACACGCGCTTTTCCACGGGACGCCGCATTTGCACGAACATGCTGTGCGGGAAGCGTTTGTCGTAGGTGGTGGTGCGCAGAGAGTTCTAAAGCATTTGAGGCATGGAATTGCCAGCCGTGGCTCCATTCCCCCAGAGGTATTGGATCTTCATGTGGGTGCGTGGGTTCGGGAGGGCGGAGTCCGGCGGTGACGTCGTGCCACGTGGGTCTGCAGTTCCATCCCCCGTCGTCGCATGTCCCCCCAGCCCGCTCCGCATCCACAAGGCACGTGGGTCCACGAGGCACTTCGTCTGTTCTCATTTGCGCGGCAGTACTTAGGCGGTACAGCATGTTCCGCCCTAAGCCCGGGAACCTCTGCAACAGTTCAGGTAGTGAATCGGCCCAACTAGCCCAAAATGCGGCTGGAGCTGTCCGTGTAGAATCGCGGAGGCCCATCCCTCCAAGTCGCAATGGAAGTTTCGATTGGTGAACCCAGTTGTCATATGGAATGCCATGTAAATCGAAGCACCATTCTGAATTCAGTAGAAGATGCAATGCCGAACGAGCTCCGAAATGTTTGTTGGATGCTGTCGTCGTGAGCGGCCGATGCGAGTTGAGCACGTCCTGGTGGTAACGTTCGAAGTAAGTGATTAATTCGGGGCGCAGCGCAGAAGTCAAGCAAGAGCCATGCAGCTTGCAGGCAGGGGAGCTTAGGAATATATTATAATAGTTTCTCCCGCTCGCAAGCTAGTTTGGCTCCGAACGCTTCCGCGAAAGCTTCCGTCCCAAATGGCGTCCCGAGAATCTTCATACCTCTTTCGTTCGCTGGTTTGTCACACTTCCATGCGCACTGCGTGGTACCAGCCAAATCCCCAGGACACGGTGCAACCGTAGGCCCCCATATTGCGAGTTTACCTACATTGATGTCGATATGGCAAGATGTAGACAGATAGCGGCGTACAAGTTGGAGTACGTAGTCAATTTCGCTTGGGTCGCACACCACATAAATATCATCCAAATATGCAATGACTTCTGCGCCCGGTGGCCACCTGTGGTGTATTTCTTTGAGAGCTGTATTGATTGCCAAACAGAATACGGCAGGCATTAACGCATCCCCCTGCTCTCTGCCATCGCCATGAAGAATTGTATGTGCCTTGCCATGTGCATCCGTCCATCTGAATTTCGATGTAATGCCGTACCACAGCCGTACAAAAGGTATGATGCCATGTAAACTTGGATTAGCGAGTAACGCTTCGAACATACGGGCTCGGCACACATTGTCGAACGCCCCGACCCCATCGATGCTGACAATGACCTTTTCGGGGTTCGCATCTGTGAGATATTGCAGCAGATGCACAGCCGAGTCGGTACCGCTTCTATTGCTTAGGCCGAAATTCAAAGGTCGTACGATATCCCAGAAATTGTCTTGATGTTGTCCTGCCAATGCTTTCGCCGCAAGCCGTCGGAACGTATCTCCTGCAGCTGTGCCTATCATTTTGTTGTTTGCTTTTTTCAAAGCTGTCAAGGTTGACACGTGGAGTAGGTCACGAATATTGTCGGGAACCCGCGCTTGCGCGAGTCTTTCGGCCACATCGCACAGACAATCATATGCAACAGTCTCTTCCATGCATACCTTGTAATACTCGTATCTCCCACCCCAGACTCCTGCACTCCGGCGGCATCGGCGCAGAATCTCTGCAAAGAGCTGCCTGTCCAATTGCACTTTGGAACGTGGTTGGAGCGTGGGAAAGTCTGGAGGGAACCGTTCGGAGGGGGTCGGTGGGCGGAGGGTAGTGTCGCTAAGTTCGTCGACTGTCTCCTGGGTCCCCGGGGCGAGCCCTGGCGAGCTGAGTAAACGAGCCGCATGGCTAAGTTCACACATTTTGATTAGCCCCATGGCCTGGTCGATTTTGGTTTTCTCCGATTGCTGTTGCTGGTTGGATTGCTTGTTCTGCCCCTGGGCAGCCTTGTACAGCTTATCCCACTCCCCATTGTCGAACCAAATGACTCGTTGCTTCAATTCCCGTTCTCCCCCATTTCCTCCCCGCACGGTGTGGTGGAGTAACAAACGAGGTAGTAAGATAAACAATTTCCAAGCTAGCCGACATCGTTCATCCCGTTGAGGATTGACGTCCCAAAGAACATGTCAATATCATGCAACACTTGCGTAAGGATGCGCATCCACGGCCCCCTGATGCACTTAGGGACGCCTTTGCATGTAGGCACGTGATGTTCCATGTACTGGTGCATGTCGATCGTCCGTAAATGTCTCCATCCGTCCAGTACACCAGCAATCGTATTCCGCCCATTCGACCGTCGGTGCATAGATGGTCTGCGATCGTCGGTTCTAGGCTGGCTGTTCGTTCCGTGACCAAGCCATTGGTGCACAGGGGATTTGGAAGACGCACGTTGATGGAGAATGTGGGACAAATAATGTTTGAGGCGAGGCGTGTCATACAGACACACGGCCGACGCCAAGACCCCCGCTTCCACCAGCATGATATCTGCATCCATTGTGCATGTTTGATTGATTATGTAATCTTGAGTGCCTCGGTCGATGTAGCTTCCGATTGGTGCGACTACGGATTCATAACCTTGGGCACGTAACCAAGGGCGGAGCCCCGAAGCGTCAAAAATCCCCAGTTGTCTGAAGGCACGTCGTAAAGCTTGGAACCCTCGCTGTACAGACGCACTTGCGATCGATTCCCCGACTGCTTCAAAAGCACCCCTATGCATGGAGTACGCCAAGCACCCATTGTAGGAGTGGTTCGTCGTTGTCGTCTCCAGCAGTTGCCCATAAGATCGGTAGTAGTACATTGGACCATTGCCGTTGTTTGATAGCATGTAGTGCATCGTCTCTTGAAGGAGTGATTGGGATTTGATCCAAGAGATCTAGAATTCCATGTGCCACACGTTTAGCACCCCCTACCGGCTGATATGCGCGAAGATTTTCAGTTAGTGGATCTGGCCTGGTTCTCCTGCGGGGCAGGTGATCCTTGCTTCCTAATACCCTTTTGTGTTTCACTTGTCCTCCTCTGCTCCTCCTCCTCCTCCTCGACTCCTCCCCTTTTTGAGCGGCAGATTCGGGGGATGCCAGCCCGTCGATTTTGGTTCCCCTGCGGGCCGTTTGTTGTCCCAGCCGCGTGGCCGATAGCGTCGCAGCAAGGGCTGGCGGGGAGCGGCACTGAGCTCAAAATTGTACCGCATCCAAAAAAAAAAAATGCGCGAAGATTTTCAGGGGGCCCATCGGCGAACCATTCTTCGATAGGAGGCGGTGGTTGTGGTATTTCGGGGTCAGGCTTGGCGTCGATTGTGGGGGGGTCGCGGGGTATCCTGTGGGGGCACAGGCGGTTGGTGAGAATGCGGCGGATGCGAAGGCGATTTTTTGTTGATGAGGGGCGTCGTCACGATCTTCATCATCATCGATGTCGCTCATGGCCCCAATATCGCACGCAAGTATACCTGTAGGTTGGATTGTAGAGATCGGCATTGGGATGCGATAAGTCGGTGGGTGGAGGGATAGGGCCAATAAGATTGGGACAATCTATTGAGGCATTAGCCAAACCAGGGAGATCAGCAATTGGAGTGGAAGGTCTGTCAGGGGTAGCCGTATCTGGTGCGATATCCATTTCGCGTAGGGCTGAGGATTCTCGGTCACTTACAATTGCTGGGTGGTGGGGGGGGCGCCCAGATCAGTCCGAATGGACGGGCCAGGGGTCGGCAGCACATTCGGGTAGTGAGTTGAGGATGGGGCCGCAAGGGTCGGACCAAGCATTGTCGGGGTGGGCGGTGGTGGCAGAGGGAGCGATTGGGAAAGGTCGGGATCTTGAATCGCATTTTGATGAAAACCAATGGGGCCTACAATTGCGGTGGTAGGCAGTGGTTCGACGGGGAATGAGTTGGGCGCTAGATGATTCGCAACGCTTCCAAGGTCGTTCTAGCTTATTTCGATGTCCGGGTGATGAGAAACACGAATAGTAGGTCGGGGAATCGTCGTCGGTTAGCTCTGGTTGGGCCGCGGGTAGCGGTGGGCAGAGCTGGTTGGATGGGGACGGGATCGTCTGGCGGAGGCAGAAAGCCGGAAGGGAGGGAGGGCGGAGGGGCTGAAGGGACCGGGGGCGCAGGGGGATGATATTTTTCTCTTCCTGGAGACAATAATTCTTGTGTCAGACTCATTTGATCCCCATATGGACAGTGGAACCGATGAAGCCGTAGTCGGTGTTGCAGGCGAGGCAGTTGCGATATTAACCTGAAGTTCCCGAAGCAGCTTCAGCGCGTCTGCGAGGTTCGTGCATTTTTTTTTCTCCGAACCTCGAGGCCAAATAGGCTGCAATATTACGTATCAAGTATCAAGGTGGTAGCAGTCTCCGCAAGCCTCCGCAATGGTGTCTCCGCAGTAGCGTTTTGCAACGGTCGTTGTTGGGTTGCACCTGCCGGTGTCGGAACGCTTCCCACACGTATACGCTTGCACCATGATTGCTTGCATTCTGCAATATTCTGTCCGTTACTAGTCCCAATACCCGCAATGCTTCGATAAATTCATCCCGAAATGATCTTGGTGCATGGCTTCCCCAATGCGCGTATCATACGGCAAGATTTATACATCGAGATATTCACGCACAAGTGGTAGAAAGCCTGGTCCAGGGTCATAAAAACCAAGTATAGCATTTGCCCGTGCCTTGGAAAGAACACATGGCTTTGCTGCCACCAGCGGGCTGTTGCCGGGGGCGTGCTGAATCCTTTTGGGGACCTCCCACGAACGCAAATTGAGACAGCGCCCTGGTTAGGGGAACTGGAAGTGGTGTAGTCCCCTTCCTCCTCCTCCTCCTCCTCCTCCTCCTCCTCGTCCTCCTCCTTTGACGCTGCTTGGCCCGTCGGCCGCGTCATCCCTCGTTTCACCTGCGTTCAGTTTCGGGGCGCTGCACTTGCCTGATTTCTCGGTCCGATGCTGGGGCGCTGAAAAAAAAAAAAAAAAAAAAAAAAAAAAAAAAAAAAAAAAAAAAAAAAAAAAACAGGGAGCCCCATGGCGCCTTCAGTTTCGAATTACAATTGATCGAAGGCGAACTGTTTGAAAACCATCGTCATAGAGAGCTTCATTTGCAACGTGGCAACAGCGTGGCAACGGAATGTGGAATGTCCCACATCGTTATCGCGTAAATATTGCGTGTCGACAACGAAACTAATGCAAAAAACAGCTATGTAGCCTCGTCGTAAGCGGCTGCATTTGTAACTGATAAAGTTGACGGGGTCTGTTTATTTCGATGATGTGGTTCACCGTAGGGGCAATAAACTAACATACATCGAATAATTGGATTTCGTTATGGAACCACATTTGTTCCCATCTCCCTGAACGCCAAACATAAATATTTCATTACGATCCGCTAAGTCACGTGCCGGTCAGATACCTTACCTCAAAATTGCTAGGCCGGGATGGGCATATCCCCCTCCAGGGCTCCACGCCTGTGGAGCTAGTTGGCCGACCCGACCAAAAGAGACAATGTGTTAACCCGGGGTCGGTTTTTGAAACTTTGTGCAAGATTTGGCAATTCGTTTTCAGAAAACGGATTTTTCTCACATACAGTAAGCTATGGCGCACCTGCTGGTAAAATTTTCAGGGCTCTAGGGGCAATATTACTATCAAAAGACTTGCAGGAACCGACTTTGCCTGCAGTACAGTTTGGCAGGTGACGGTGGTTTGCTTTACTTAACTCGAGCTGTCAGCAAGCTACATACCTCTCACGCACACCAGTCGATGCAAAATGACCTGGCGCGTCACACTGGAAGCTCGAGAGTTCCTAGAAATGGCTGAGTCAGGAGTTATGCTCGAAATACCGTCTCTATGTATGCGTGTTGCGAACGGTGTTTCGATGATAACTCGAGCTGAGTGCATGCTATGCATGCCAGGTGCATTCCAATCGAAGCAGCGACATGCGAGACATCGAATGAGCCTCGAGAGTGCCCAATTGATTAGAATTTTCAAAATTAATGAAAAATATCGATTTGTACAATTTTGTATTTTTTGTGTCGGATGATTTTTTTCTAATTTATATCGATCTATGGGTGACCTAGAGAGTTCTGGTGCATTTTTGTCGACGCAGAATGGTCTCGCGCTCTCACGAGAGCGCGAGCTCATATGAATCCTTCGCGGGGTGGAACTTTGGTAGCCGGCCGAGGCGGACAATGTGACAACTTTTGGGTGGTTTTGCGAATATTTGAAAGATATTTGACAATTCATTTTGAGAAAGCAGATTTTTACGCCGAGCATTGGCATATAAACTTTGTTTCCTCAGCAGCTCAGCTCTCTAGAGGCAGTTTTAGTATCAGTTGACTTCCGGGAACCGACTTCATGTTGACTCCGAAAAATCTCATTTTTACATTTTTCTAGAAAAGCTCCGATAAGCTCTTCGCTTCGATCCTGAGCTTTCTTACGCGTGCAAGGAGCTCTACGAGGTTCCCGGCGGTGACCAGGTTGACGGTTCACCGCCGGCGCCAGTTGCTAGGCCGGGATGGGCATATCCCCCTCCAGGGCTCCACGCCTGCAATTTTCCCAAATCGGATCGTGCAATTGCTTGTCGGTTGATTGCCCCAATCTATGGCCCAACGTTTCGGCATAACGAAGTGGACACGCCAAACGCGTGCAAAAATATTACATAATATGCAAAACATGTTCAGAAACAAATGCTTTAAGAGTGGAGTTTGTTAGCGCTTCAGATATCTTGATGTACATTGTTTTTTTTGGTGTCGCTGAGAAATTTTGCTTGCGCTGAAGGAAAAACTCTGCGTTGGAAATGCGAGAATAATACGCGTGATTTTCAGAACTGTCCGAAAACAACGGGATTACGATGACACCGGGGAGGCATAATTTTCGATATTTTTTGATACCCGTATGGTTCGAATATGTTACCAATGTTATGAAAATTTGTTTTACTTTCTGTGATTTAAACAAATGGCACAATCCCTCCAAATTCTATGCTTACTGTACAATTCTGAACGGCTCCATCTCATCACTGTTGATTTACATCATCACTGCTTTGTCCCAGTTCACATCAAAACATCAAGACTATATTGACTCTCCATTTCTATTTTCGACCTTGAATTTGTTGGCACTTGCAAGCGTTGTGTCGTCGGCATACAAATATATCATTTCATACATCCTTCAATCTATCGTTGCATACATCCTAGAAGCAGGATTTCGCCAAACTGCAACGAGGGCATCGTGTTGAGCTCAGGCGTAGAACGAAAGCATCAGCGGGCATATTTGTTCCTCATTTCCTCGGACGGTGTAACCCAGGACCGCGGATGCCTACACCAACGATTCCGACGCATGCCTCAACATTTATGTATGCTGATGGGCAACCCCAATCCCCAGCTCAATACTAAGACCACCACCTAAGGCCAGTCCCGGGAGCCGCACGCACGCCACCCGAAGACCTTGTGCATGCTCTGGGACTGCCACCCATAGGGCCGGTTCTAAGGAGCAGCCGGTGTACTGCACAGGCAGCGGCCCTTTCCCCACCGGCTGCCATTGCCAGGAAAGGCGGACAATGTACTGAAGCTAAAAAACAGCAAATGGCCCAAAACCGCGCTTATTCTGAACATAACAAATATTCTGCCAATGTAATGACGTAATATTTAAACGGTTCTTCTTTGCTTTCTCATGAATTAATCGATTAGCTCGCGGCGATACACACCTTTCTGCGTGATCTGTCCGGGCAAAGACAAGCGCAGAGATGTCTTGCCGAGGACAAGCCTGCGGGGCCCCAATCATGTCCTCTATCGCCATCATCCTCGTTATTTTCCCATCATCACCCACGTCGCTCATACCACCTACATCGCACGCGAAAAGCGCCTCCGTCGCGGCTGAAGTCGGGGCGCCTTCCGGGGGAACAATCCCGGGGTCCGCAGAGGAACGTCAAATCCCAATGGTGGGGTGGGGAGACGGGTGCTGCCGTTTTTGACCCAGTGGTTTTCGCCCAATGATCCGGTGGTGGGTGGTGGGAGGCCGGAATAGGGATCGGATCGACTAGTTGGTAAGGATGTACATGGGGACAACAAGGACGGGAAAGCGGACCGCGTGGCCTCGTGGTGAATGGTGGTCGCGGTTGTTCTCGTAATGGTTTGCTTCCTCGATGTGGTAACCGATATTGAAAATTTGGTTTGCCGCACATAGTCGCAATGGCGTCTTCATCTCCACTCGCAGATATTCATTCCACTTGGTGGTCCTATTCTATTTCTTTTATTCTGCATCACAATTTGTAAGCCGGCACGGGATACGAGCACAATGATAACGGCAGAATTTACAAATCCTGCTTAAACTGTTCAGGCCACCATGGGTCATTACTATCACTTTTCCCAACCATCCTGTCGTGTCGGGTCTTGGTTTTGAAAAGGCGCTCCCCGTGTCTTTTCCTCTCCTCCTCTTCCTCCTCCTCCTCCTCCTCCTCCTTCTCCTCTTCCTCCTCCTCCTCTATTCATTATTATCCTTATACATAACTTCTTCCCCGAGGCAACTTTTCAGGGCAGGCCGGGCGTTTTGCCTGAGATTTCACACCAGTCGTTTTAAAATTTGAAAATTACAACCATTTCACAGGTGGACGGTGGGTGGTTTTCACAATGTGGCTCTCGTTTCAACGCCGCGCACATCGTGCTAAACATATGCAATGCTTCACGGATCGGAGACCATTCGATTTCAAACTTTGGTTCCCGCCGTAGCGCCGCGCACATTCATTCTAACAAATTGCAAAAGCCTCACACATTGAAGATGAACCGTTTCTAAAATGTTATGGAGACGTGCGCATTGGTTTTTAAATATTTGCAAAACAAATACAGGTAGAGAGCGTTTGTTTCAAAATACGGTTGCCGCTTTAACGCCGCGCGCATTCGTTCGCAAAACTTTGCCTATGTCAACGTACCGGGAACTTTTAGGAACGAATCCAGATTTTGCGAATGCAGCAATCGCGGTGTTGAAATCAGAAAAATCGCCAAGACGCAACAATCAGATCGGTGGCGTTGGCATCTTGCGAACAATTCACACGGATGCTTTCCAACGAAACAGATCCCTCAATGGAAATGGCCCCACAGGGAGCCCCACAAAGAGCTCACCCAAGGTCTTGGCCCCACAAGGAGCCGTACTCAAAATCTTGATGGCTGCGTTCGCATGCCGTCATCCCTCCAGTTTGGCACACCCCTCGTACATTACGTGGCGTCATAGAGAGCCCGCGGAAAGGCTCAAATGGTTGCGTTCACAAGCTGTCGTCCCCTCCATTTTGGCACACCTCTGACACGTTTCGCGGCCCGATAGGGAGCTCCACCGAAGGCCAATGGTTGCGTTCGCATGCCGCCTCCGTTTTGCTGTGGCACGCTCTTCACACGTTTCGTGGCCCCATTGGGAGTTCCACGAGCCCCAACAATTGCGTTTGCACGCCGCCCCCTCCTCTCCATCCTTACACGCGCCATCACGCGTTCTGTGGCCCCATCGGGAGCTCCACCCAAGGCCTTTTGGGCATGGTTCGCATGCGTTTCCCCGACGCATGTTTTTCGCAGTCCTATACAAAAGCCCCATCGAAGGCCACAGTAACGGCGTCCGCATGCGACCCTGCCGCCCAATATAACGTTTCGTGGCCCCGTAGGGAGCCCCACCGCAAGGCACAATGGCGGCGTCCGCATGCGACCCCCCCCCGCCAGTACAACGTTTCGTGGCCCCATATGGAGTTCCACTGAACGCACACATGACAGTCTCCGCATGCGTCTCCCTCACTTGATACAACGTTTCGTGGCCCCATAGGACCCCAACCGAAGGCGCAAGTGGCGATGTCCGCGTGCCTTTCCTTGACCCAATACAAAGCTTCGTGGCCTCATCGGGAGCTCCAACAAAGGCCTCAATGGCAATGTCCGCATGTTTGCCCCCACCAAATATAACGCTCTGTGGCCACGTAAGGAATCTCACCGAAGGCCCCAATGGCGGCGTCCGCGTGCGTTAGCACAAAGCTTCGTGACCCCGAGGAGCTCCACCGACGGCCCCACTGGCGGTGTCTTCGTGCATCTGCGCCACTGGCGGTGTTCGCATGCGACCTCACCCCACTCATTACAGCGCTTCGTGGCTCCATAAGGAGCTCCACCAAAGGCCCCGATTGGGGTGTCGCATGTGCCAACCCCGCTTAGTACGGCGCTTCGTTGCTCACTAGAGACCTCCATTGAAGGCCCCGGTGGCGACTTTCGTATGGCGGCCCCACACCATTTCGGCACATCCCTCACACGTTTCGTGGTCCCATATGGAGCGCCACCAGAGGCCCCCACGGATGCGCCCGCATGCGTACCCGCCCTAATTCGGCACACCTTTTGCACGCTTCGTGGCCCATAAAAAGATCCACAGACGGCGATGCCAACAACGGTGATACCCACAATTGCATATGATTGGGGATTTCGCCAGGACAATCCGACCAGCCTTTTAGGCGACAGGTGGTTTAACGAGACCTCGTCACTTTTCTGAGAAAAAAAAAGATTCTCCTCCCCTGACTTTTTTTTGCTAGTCCGCGGGGACCTTCAAGATTGCCCCAAAAGGCGTTCCAAGAAAGCCCCCCAAAAGCTTTAAGAAGGCCCCAAGGCGGCCCCAGAGGCCTCCCAAACGCCCAAGACGGCTAAGATGGCCTCAAGATGATTCCAACGATGCACCTGAGACGGCTTGCAATGGCCTCTGCAGAAGGAACCCTTTTCGTTGGGGAGGGGCTCCGTGTTCCTTAATTTTTCGATAGGTTTCCTTTAGGTTTTCGATACGAAATCGAAATTCAACTTATGGAAAATAGGGGCCTCGTTCCTTATTTAGGGTTCCTTAGGTCAACGCCTCGACTGTAGGCCATTTGGAGGCCCGGCTGCAAGACGGCCCAAGAAGCCCCTAAAAGGCTTGCAAAACGGCAAGCAACATCACTGACTGACCACAGGGTTTTAAAACAATTTGGCATTTTTTCCGACGGCTCAAGACGACCCAAAAGGCCCCAAACATCACCCCAAAGGCTTCGAATATGACCGTATGACGGCCCAAGAAGCCCCCAAAACAGCCCCAAGAAGGCCCAAGAGGATTGCAAAACGGCCAAGACCATCTCCAAGACGACTAAGATGGCCTTAAAATGTGTCCAAGACGGCTTAAAATGCACCCAGGACAGCCAAATACAGTGTCAAGATGGTGCGAGACGGTTCAAAAGGCCCTCATGAGCTTGCAAAACGGCCGAGAAAGCGCCCAGGAGGTCTTCCAGGAAAGCACGAAGAGCCCATTTTAGCTGGCCGCTAGAATTGCCCATTCTAATTTTGGCTCTAGCATCAACCATCCAGCATCCAACATCCCTATCCTTCTCACCTGAGCTCGCATATTATACTCTCATCTTGTCTGCGAGACCTCCAACCCCGCATCCGCTACCGGGCGCGGCGTGGAGGCACGGATCAACAGTCCTTTGCAGAAAAAATGGATGGTGTCGACATTGAGGCGGGTATCCAGCCGCGCTCTCTCGACTTTTGACTCCATTGGCGACGACATTTTTCCAGGAATCCGACTCCCGGCTGCACAGATACCTCACCCTGAGGCACCAGTTACAATGGGAGCTATGAATACAATGTTCCGGGAATACCTGGCCTCTGTCATGAAGGTGCCCCGGGCAGTGGGGCATGATTTCAAAGAATTTAAGCAAAAGGTGGATGCCAATTTGGAGGAGCAGAACATCCGCATCACGAACATCGAAGACGACATCGAAACAATACAGGAAGAAATGCGCTCAGATTGTACACCAACAGACATTGACGCGCGCCTTGAACAATTCCGGAAAGCAATTGAATCACTCGAGCTAGGTACTACACCGAGGTCTACTGGAGCATTTTCAGCAACGGGGGTACATACCACACCGACGCTTTGTGATCGGAGGGCTGCCGCAAAAGATTGTCGCAGATGCCGAAAATGGGTGGCTAAAGTATTGGAGGATACCCATTGCCCAGGCCCTTTCAAAACATATAAGACAGGACCCCCCTAAGAAGACTTCAAGGGCATGCTGTTCATCGAATTTCCGACCCAAGCATTATCTCAACATGCCTTGCCGATTCTCCAAGATGGGCGTGGGAAACAATATCCAAAATAAGGTTTTCGCCGGGTCTGGTGCAACACGGACGCTCCCATCGAGAAACGGACTGCTACGTCATTATTACTAAGCTTACTTACGCTATATATTGACGCAGTGGGGCGGCTTCGAGAAGAAGTTCTTGAAGGTCGACGGGGACGCCGGCATTCTCAAAGCTGGGGGCGAACCAATGCTGAAAACAACAATGGAGAATTGGAAGCTCAAGCTAGCATGGCTGGATCCAGCATGGGAGGCCTGGGGCGATCTTCAAAACGCTCCAGAATGAAAAGAAGTACAGCAAAAGATCAATGAGAGACTGGAGAAGAGCGCGGCCAACTCATCAAAAGAGGTGGACAAAGGTAAGCCCGCGCAGTGACGATGCCAAAGACGCACAAGTATAGTTTCACCCTCGGGGGACAACAGCATTTCTAAGATACCGAATTCAACGCTGAAGGTTACAACATGGAATGTCAAAGGATGTCAAAGGGTTGACAAAGAGAAATTGGTGGAGATAACAAGACACATGACAAATCACATAATCGATGTATTATGCTTGCGCGAGGCACGACATAAACAAGCGGCAGTCTACGATTCCAATGGGTATGCCATTGTATTATGAGGTGCAGAAGGCGATGCGCAATCTTACACTGGAGTTGGGTTTATTATGTCAGGATCGTTCTGGCAACGTACAAGATCTTATAAACAAGTCTCCGATATAATAATTTGGGTCAAGTTCAAGATGCAAAAAGGTGCGTTCGTAACATTATGTGTGCATGCCCCTCCGAAACCCAAGCACACCCCGGAGAAATTGAAGGTCTATGCTGATCTCGATATGGAATACAGGAAGTGGTTTGCCAACGTTGGGAAAATAATTTTCGGGGACTTGAATGCACGAGCGGGACGAACACGCAATGGAATAGAACATATTATTGGAGATTATGGCTGGGGTAAAGAAGCAATGCGCGCAACGGGCACCCCGAACCGTGATTTGCTGATCGAATTCTGCGATGGTCTCGATTTGAAGATCGCACACTCTTTCTTCAACCGGCCAATTGAGGAGAAAATCGCCTTTATCGAGCCTGCGCGCGAGTTTCATGGGTGAGATCACGGAAAAACAATACAGCATATTAGACATGCTTCTTTGCTATGCGGCTGTGTCATCACAAATACAATATATAAACAAAGTAATCAATCGACAAATACCGTTGACCACAGACCATTACCTTGTCGCCTGCCCCATGACATGCACATTGGAAGCGCCACTCGAACAACAACATGCAGGCGTTGCGCGTGAAGCCCGCCGGGACCACGGACTACGACTACTATATGCAGAAGGTTTTTGGAAATAGTGGAAGATTTTCCGACGATGCCAGAAACGGTAGAACATCTATGGGAACAAGGGGCGTACGCGGCTCAAGCTGCTACCGCTGTACTCCCACCAGCTTCAGCAGAAAAGAAGAAGCCGTGGATGAGCAAACACACATTGGATTTGAAAGGAGCAGGGCCCGAGAAGCGAATAAAACTCCAGAGAAGAAACGTTTACTCGAACAAATGGGAAGATCTTGCAAAGAAAAACAACATCTTGGATTGAAGGGCGCATTGCAAACGGGAATTGGGATGCCATGCGCGCTCATTGCCGAGCACGCCCGCGCAAACAAGGACGCCTACAAAATCTGGCGGGGAAGCTGGTGCGACCAGCACAGTTACCACCGACAGACCTTTTGCGGCCTACATTGCCACTCTGCGAAAGTGCAGTCACAACTCAAGAGGTTAGGGAAATCCCACCAGCTCTGTGGGCGTCGGTGGTTTAGGGAGTTTCCTCTTCCACCCCTCCTTCTTCCTCTTCGGGGAAGGGTTTACCCCTCCCCCTACCCCCTACCCACCGACCTGGACAAAAAGTTTCGCGAGGTGTCAGGGCGTCCAAAACGGCCTCGGCGAAGGAGCCAAAATCATTGATTTTACTACGGTGTTGGCACCGTTTTGGCCTGCTTGGGGGGCGACTCTAATCCGTGAACCCCCCTCCTGTGATCGATCTCCTCCAAGATGGCCCCAAGAAACGCCCAGGAGGCCGCGAGAGGTCCCAAGATGGCCCCAAGAGGCCCCCAGGAGGCCCCCAGGAGGCCCCCAAGAGACCCCCAAGAGGCCCCAAGAGACCCCCCAGAGGCACACAAGATGCTCCAAGAGGCCTCGGCGAGAATGCCAAATCATTGATCTCAACTCCTCCTCTGAGCTTCCCCCGGGCGCCATTTCGCTCGTGGCGAAGAGCGGCGGGAGTCCGAGCCGGTGACCGGGACGAGGGCCTCGTGTCCTTAAAAAACGGGGCACGCCGCCGTCGAGGGGCTGGGCGCGCGGTTCCGCCTTAGAGCTTGCCCACGGTGAGCATGCGGGCGAGCCCTGCGCGGAGGGGCCGGGGAAGGAAGGAAGGAACGAGGAGGGGGGAGGGCGAAGGGGGGAGGAAGGGGTCCACGGTCGGGAACCCGTGCTCAGGCCGTCCTGGCGGCGGCTCCGGCGACACGCTATGCCCTGCAAAGGGATAGCGTGTCGCTCCGCTCCCTGACGGTAGGGAGGAACGGCCGAAGAGAAGGGATCTCAGGAGGGAGCAGGGTCGCGGAGGGGGGAGCGGAGGGAGGGATCCGGAGGGAGGAGGCGGGGGGAAGACGAGAAAGAGGGGGGATGAGGAGAAGGAAGAGGCAGAAGAGAGGAGACCTGGGATGAGGACCAGCTCTCCGAGCGGCTGGCCGGGCGAGGATGGCGCCTGCGGCCAGGATGCCCCGTCAGGCTGCGAGGAGGGGTGGCCAGAACAGAGGCGGTGCGCATCAGGCGCTGTGAAAGCTCGAGGGCGGCTGCGAATCCGGCTTGCATGCGCATCCACACGCGGTCACCGTGCTGCCACGGGGAACGAGGAGCGAGGGACGAGAGGGTTTCCTTGCCGTGGCGAGCGTCGGCCACGGACAGGTTCCCTTACTTGCGTAAATCCCAGGAGCGGCCCGAAAAAACATATATATATATATATATATAGAGAGAGAGAGAGAGAGAGAGAGAGAAAAAGAGAGAGAGAGAGAGAGAGATTGTTTCTTCTGCTCGAGTGTCCGTTAACGCGTATAAGCCATCCACAAGCAATCCTCGCGGCCACAAGCGGCCCGAAAACCAGAGCCCCTCCTGATCCCCAAATGGCCCTTACCTCGGCGTCCTGGCTGTGAGCGGGTGGACGGAGCGCACAGGTACGCTCAGGAGACTGCACGTTGGAGCGGCCTGGGCGAGGATGTCGTGGATCGCTCCTTCCTCCTCCCGTTCCCTCCTCCTTCTCTCCACCTCCTCCGTCTCCACAGGGCCACAGGGGGTCAGGAGGCTGCGTGACTGCATTGGAGGACTGGGTGGGACGAAAGGAACGCCGAATCCGGATCGAAGAGGTTTTCCGTGGCCACGGCGAGCCTCGGTCGCAGGTCGGCTCTCTGCCCTGGGTGTGAGGAACGGCCCGACGACCAGAGCCCCTCCCTGTCCAAACTGGTCCTTATGTCAGCGTCGTGACCATCAGAAGCAACTTAGTGGATCAGATCACGTAGCTGGTCTTCCCGGCGCCTCTCTTCGCCAGAGGCACCCATGTATCCAGCAAAGCGTCTGGCGGCAGGCCCGAGACCAGCTGCGTGCAGCAGATTTCGTACCCGTTTTCCCTATGCCCCACTGTCGTCCGACCCAAAGGGGGCCTCCAGGGTACCGCTCACCACGTTTGATTTCATTGCGCAGAGGAAACCCCGAGAGGCGTTCCTTGAACGGCACATCTCACCATGCGCGAATCCACTATCCACCAGAAGGCGTCAAATAATATTTACACCAGTGGAACATCAAGCCACGGATCCCCCACACCCAACCGTGAGAGCCAATCCTTTTCCCGAAGCTACGGCTGGTCAATTGCCACGCGCGGCTGCCAAGAATAAGATGCAACACGCAAAGAGACGCGAAGGGGGAATGTGGACTAGACAAGGTCGGGAAGATGGGAGAAGGAGATGCCGCCACAGCGTGAAAGATGGATACGATGGCAAAAGAGCCTGCAGAGACACGCAAGGGTTCCGCCTGCGACGAAGAAAAACACGAAGAAGACCGCGAAGAACAAGCCAGCCCTGGGTGCAAGGCAGGCATGCTCATTCCCCGTCGTGTTCCGACGTCCAAGGTCTCAACCCCAAGGGCTCCCTGCCACGGCGGGGACCTCCGCAAGACCGCCTCACGATCCAGCAACCTCGCTGCCCCTGACACCTGGGATCACCTCCGCGACCCGAGCCCATGAGCCCACGTGCACGCATCTACCGTCTGTCTGCCGTGTGCTAGCATCTGCGTCATTGGCAGACCCGCCACCGCGCAAACTTGACCTTGAGATGCAGTAGAATGCCCGTGGACTGCCCCCTGCCCCCTCGAAGCACCCACCCTCAGAGGTCGTCTCCAACACGTGGGTTCCTAGCGCCCCAGGGCGGGACAGGCATAAAACAAGTCGGTTCCTATCGCCCCAAAGCTGGACAAGCGTGAAGACACGTGGGTTCCTAACGCCCCAGAGCGGGACAAACGTGAAAACACGTGGGTTCGCCCCAGGGCGGGACAAACGTGAAAACACATGGTTCCTAACGCCCAAGAGCGGGACAAACATGCAAACACGTGGGTTCCTAATACCCCAGGGCGGAACAAGCGTGGGATGACGTGGGGTCCGAACGCCCCAAAGAAGGACAAGCTTGAAATCATGGGGGTTCCTACCGCGCCAGAGCGGGACAAGCGTGAAAACACTTGGGTTCCTTTCGCCCCAGGGCAGGACAAGCGTGGGATGACGCGGGTTCCTAAATCCCCAGGGCGGGACACGTGTCAAAACAGTTGGGTTCATAACGCCACTGAGCGGGACAAGCCTGGAAACTTGTACAACACATGGGTTCCTAACACCCCAGAACGAGACATTCGTGAAAAAGCGTGGGTGCCCAACGCCCTGGACCAGGACAGACGTGAAAATAGATGGTTCCTACCGTACCAGGGCGGGACAAACGTGAAAAGACGTAAGTGCCTGACGCACCAGAGCGGGGCAGACGTGAAAACGCATGGATTCCTAACACATCCGAGCGGGACATGTGTGAGAACACGTGGGCTTCCAGCCCCCGAGAGCGGGACAAGTGTCCAAACACATGGGTTCTAACGCCCCTAAGCGGGACAAACGTGAAAACACGTGGGCTCCTAACGCCTCAGGCCGGGACAAGCGCGAAGACACGTGGGTTCCTAACAACCCAAAGCGGGACACACGTGAAAAAAGGTGGGTTCTTCACGCCCGGGGCGGAACGAGCATGAAAACACTTGGGTTCCTAACGCCCCACAGCGCGACAAGCATGAAACCATGTGGGTTCCCAACGCCCCAGAGCGGGACAAGCGTGAACACACGTGGGTTGCTAACGCCCCCGAGCGGGGCAAGCGTGAAAACTCCTGGGCTCGAGCGGGACGGCGTATGCCCCTCCCCCCTCGGCACGTCCCGTGGCTCGTCCTCTGTTGCGTTCCCTGGCTCGTCCGTTGGCGCTTTCCCTGCCCGTTCCGTGGCGAGTCCCTTACCACTTCCCCTGACACGTCCCGCGGCGCATCCCCTCGGACACCCCTGGCACAGTCAGTGGCGCGTCCATGCGCCCTGCGCCCCGTCTCTTCTCGTCTCGCTTTGGAACTGAATCGGATCTTGAGCTCGAGCTGTTTGAGCGTCCCCGACGTTTCGACCGCAACCAGTTCTAGACCAGAATTTGGCACCGGCAGCTCTAGCTTAAGATCCAGATCACTTCGGTCAGGATTCGGATGCCAAGGACGACTTGATCCACAACATTAAAAAGCACAACGCAACTCATTGCAGCATGACACATATGATTTCCGCACGGCACAACAAAAGACAATGTTTGGCACGGTACATCGCGCTCAATACCTTGAGCATTGCAATTGCCTGTCGCCCAAAACAGGGGTCTTGAATCTCCGTTCTCCACGTTTCTAGAACTCCATTCCGGGTTCGTGGGCCGATCATGCCGTAGCGCAGTCGTGTTACACGTGGAACACTATGTGTCTTCAAGACACCGTGCCATTACTTCGGTTGTTTACATCCACCAAGACGTCTGTTAATTTCCCACCCACTGTCGAAGAACACATGACACATCCCATTGTGTGTTGAAACCACCTGGTGCCCATAACAGATATCACCCTATCGTGCGTACCTTTGCGATTCGCACTCGCCTAGGCCAAGTCAAACAAGCAATGAGGCCGTCTCAAGCGAAACTAAGCCAAAACGAAGACAAATCAAGCAAACGTTGAGGACGTCTCCGGCGAAACCAGGCCCAAACCACGGCCAAACCAAGGCCAAACCAGGAACAGCTCGATGACGTCTTGCGCGAAACGGGGCCCACACCAGGCCAAACAGGGGACAAAGTCAGGCCAGACGGGTGGCCGAACTGGGCAGACCCTGATGACTTCCCAGGCAGAATCGCCCAAACCAGGCTCTGTGCACCCTCCTGAGTAGAATTACAGTCGAGGCGTTGACCTCAGGAACCCAAAATAAGGATCGATGCCCCTTTTCTGCATAAGTTAACCTTCGATTTCCTGTCGAAAGTACAAGGAAAGCCTGAGGGCAAGCTGTGAAACACTTAAGGAACACGGAGCCCCTCCCCAACGAAAAGGGTTCCTTCTTCAGGGCCCCGACTGTATGATAAGAGGAGTGGATCACCCGAAGGCCCCCCCCCCGCATGCGGAAACCGGTTTGGGATTATCGGGCTGGGCGCTTGGGCCGCGCGCGCACTCGGCTGCGGCCTGGGTCGGGCGCGGAAGGCTTCATTGGTCTGTCGGGTGTTGTTGGGGCTTGGGCGGGGCATTCGGAGAATTACAGTCGGGGCCTTGACCTAAGGAACCCTAAATAAGGAACGAGGCCCCATTTTTCCATAACTGAACCTTCGATTTCCGATCGAAAGCCTAAAGAAAAACCTGAGGCACGCTGCGGAACACTTAAGGAACGCGGAGCCCCTCCCCAACGAAAAGGGTTCCTTCTTCAGGGCCCCGACTGTACTTCCGATCTTGTAGTTTGCGTTGATTGATAACCATGTACTTGTTCATATTCCTGGTGCTCTTCACGGCCAACAGGCCAACCGAGAAGGTCCAGAGGAAGCCTGGCAAAGCTGAGAGACGGGTCAGAGGCAACCCGAGATGGCTCAAGAGAAAAAGAGAGAGAGAGAGAAAGAGAAAGCCAACATTCCCCAACACCTTTGAAGAGGCCCAAGGACACACAAATAAATACACACACATCCCAAGTTCCCCCATATTTTTTCATATGTTCTGGGGTTTCGTCTTTCCCCCTCACTTCCCACATTCATATTTTCCGGGGAATCGACGATTAATTGTGTCTGCGCGTTTCTTCCCCTCCTGAACCTTTCCAGGAGGGGAGGGAGGCGGAACGAAGCTTACATGATGACCAGCGCATCTGGGGTGCTGCCTTGGCGACTTGCCAGGCCATGCCAAGGGGGGTCGTCACTCCGGAGGTCGCCACTCCCTCGAGGAGACGGAGCCCGCCCGACCACCCCGGATGCCCCATGGCACCGAAGACGCCCAAAGCCTACCAATTGCTCGATCCTGGTGAACCTTCTAGAAGCCGGGATGGTTTCTAAGAACCCCCCCGCCTTCTTGGAAGCTCACCCCCCCTCAGGCTGCCCCGCTCGGGCCACCCCCTGGTGCGTGTGGCCAAATGTCTGGTGCCAGCAGAAGTTTCCCTGACCGCATGGCCCAAGGATGCCCCAGCTGTTCAAGGCACGCTGTTCTGCCTAGGCTTGGCTTCAAAAATGGCGCAAAGGCCTATTCCCGGAACGCCCACAAGCCCACCGTGTGCCGCCAGAATGTCTATATCCTCTGCCGCGGGGTCGTGTCCCGGGGGCCCGGGGAGCGGTGGACATCGATATCTCCCCGCCCAAGCGGGCGAGCAGATGCCCATATCCACCAATCCTCGAGATTCCAGGGCACGACCCCGGGCAGATATCCATATCCACCACTCCTCGAGATTCCAAGGCACGACCCTGGCGGTGGACACCGTCAGAGGACTCCCAGGACTTCCAGTACCACTCCGACGGGGCCGCAAGGACGGCGGCGAGACTCGCCCAGACGACCCAAGAGCGGCTCCGCCGAGCCTTTTACGGAGAGCCTGGCAGGACCAATGCGTCCAACCTGTCCCCGAGGACCTTCCCCAACAAGCCTCCCGAGATGCCCCGAAGGCTCCCGAGGGCTACCTTCCTTGGGCGAACTTGGAATACCCTTGGGATGCCTTTGGGCCCTCTTGACGCCCTCGTGGGTGGTCTTGAGGCCATCTTGGAGGCTTCTTGGGCCGTCTTGAGTTGACGGAAGCCCGAAACAGTGAGACTGCAAAAACCAGTCAAAAACCTAAGGAACAACAGTGATGTTGGTCTCTGGCCTCGGAAAGCCGTCCAAGAGGCAACGCGGCAACCATGCAGCGCGGCGGCGACGCCGCGCTGCCGGGTCGCGGGGGGCGGCAATAACATCGGCGCTTGAGCATCGTGTAACCGATCCCCATCCCGACTGGCATGGCCTTGGCCCACTGGCCGATCTACCCTTACATGGGGATGTACGCTGTTCCCTTCGGGTCTCGCGGAGCACGTCCCCGACTGGGCGGGTGACCTGGTGGGGCTGAGATATCACGGCCCAGCGGGTTCGGTGGCAACTCGCGGGAGCCTCCCATACCATCTTGTTGGTTCTGGCGAATCGACGCCAATCGCCGCGAAATCGGCGCTATCTCGTTGATTTCCAGACGCTAGTCGACACGAGTGCACCCTGAAGACGGAATTGCGATGGCACGCATTGCTCCCGTGATTTGCTGCCGAAAGCGGGGATGGGGATAGGTTGGACGACGCTGACCAATGGCACAACCAGTCTGCATACGCTTCGATGCTGCGCTGGTACGGTGGCAACGACGGCGTTGACAACATCGGCTCGGGCCTGCCGGTGCAGGCCCGAGCCGTCGCTGGCATAGAACACGGGAGCCCTCTTCCAGCTCGTGCCCCGTGACCCTCCTCCTCCTCCTCCTCCTCGTCCTCCTCCTCCTCCTCCTCCTCCTCATCATCATCATCATCATCATCATCATCATCATCATCATAAGCCTCGTCGCTGGCGTGGTCGACTAGCATCTCCAGCACCATCATCAGCAGCATCACCATCACCATCGCACTCATCATCAACATCATCAGCATCATCATCAGCAGCAGCACCATCATCATCATCATAACCACCACCACCATCATCTTCATCATAATCATCATCACCATCATCACCATTATCATCATCATCATCGTCATCATCATCATCATCATCATCATCATCATCATCATCATCATTACCAACATCATCGTTACCAACATCAACATCGTCGTCGACGTCGTCGGCATCATCACCATCATCAACACCATCTCATCAGCATCCTCATCATCACCACCATCACCATCGTCGTCAGCATCAGCATCAGGACCATCATCATCAGCATCATCATAGTGACCATGCTCATCTCATCAAAAGCATCATCAGTATCAGCATCATCATAATCAGCATCAGCATCATTATCATTATCATCAGTATCATCGTCACCATCGCCACCACCATCACCATCATCACCATCACCATTGCCACCACCATCACCATCATGATCGTCGCCATCGTTCTTATCAGTATCATCAACAGCATCATCATTAGCATCACCATCAGTATCATCACCATACTCTGCATCACAATGATCGTTGCCATCATCATCGCCATCATCATCAACAACATCATCATCACCAGCATCATCATGATGATCGCCACCATGCCCATCATCACCACAATCATCATCAGCATCACCCTCACCTTCACAATCACCACCATCTCCATCGTCATCATCATAATCACCATCACCACCACCATCACCATCACCAGCTGTATCAGCATCATCATCACCATCACCATCATCATCATCATCATCACCATCACCATCGCAATCCCCATCCCCATCATCATCAGTAGCATCAATAACATCAGCAGCATCAACAACATCACCGTCATCAACACCATCATTGCCATCATTTTCAGCACCGGCATCACCATCACCATCATCACCATCGCAATCACCATCACCATCATCAGCGGTACCAAAAACATCATCATCAGTACTATCATGCTCAGCATCATCACCAGCATCATACTCAGCATCATCGGAAGCAACAGCATCAGCACCAGCACCACCATCAGCATCATAATAATAATACTCATCATCAGCGACACCATCGTCATCGGCATCATCATCATCAACACCATCATCTCTATCACCATCATCATCGCCACCATCTTCATCGGCATCGTCATCAACATCATCAAGATCATCGACACTATCGCCATCATCATCGCCATCACCATTAACGTCACCATCACCAGACATCATCATCGTCATCGTCATCACCATGACCATCACCATGATTATCACTATCACCATCACCATGGCGACCACCTGGCAACATCACCAGTATCATCATCATCATCATCATCATCATCATCATCATCATCATCATCATCATCGTCATCACCACCACCATCATCATCAGCAGCAGCAGAATCGTCATCATCATCAGCAACAGCAGCAACAACCAACACCCCTCGCTCCCCTGCTTTCCCTCCTCCTTCTCCTCCTCTCCCTCGATCCGCTCTCCCTCCCTCTCTCACTTGCGCCCTCCCTCCTCCACCGCCTCCCCCCTGCTATTCCCATTCCCAAGGTCCTCAACTTAAATGGACACCAACTGTACACCTACCCCGATCCTGGTCCATTAGGCGTTACCGATTCTGGAGTTCGCTGCTCCCCAGGAGGTCTCTGGAGCCCTCCCGGGGTCCCGGGGGCTCTGCAGGTCCCTTGAAGCCCCACGAGGTCTCCAGAGGCACAACACCAAGCATAGAAACGCCCAAACACCTGCGCCCCTTGTGGATTTCGAGCCATAACTCGGGTCTCTGGCGGCCGTTCGGGACGATCCTGGCACCCCCTGAACGCCTTCGGCGAGACGCAGCTGCTGGGATGCATCCGACGGCTGCAAAGCTGCCGTGAGCCAACGAAATCGTCCGAAAACCTCGAAATTCGAAAACCTCAGACCTCAACCTCGGACCCAGTCCCTCTCTCGACGAGGGTCAGATGTGTAAGGCGAAAGCGGCCACCATCGGCTCTCCCCTATCTCCTCCTTGGCGCGCACCAGATCCTCCTCGCTCCCTCCCTCCTCCTGTTACTTCCTCTTCCTCATTATCATACGCTTCATAGCCATCATCCTAATCCTTGCCACTGGTGCTAATCCTCTCTATCCTCCGTCCTGCATCCTTCTTCTTCTTCTCCTCCTCTCGCGTCCTTCATCTCCTCACGCTTCGTTCCTCATCGATATCACTCATCACCATCACCATCACAATCTTCACCACCATCATCATCACCATCACCACCACCATCAGCATCACCATCACCATCACCATCACCCTCACCATCATCATCATCATCATCATCATCATCATCATCATCATCATCATCATCATCATCATCATCATCATCATCATCATCATCACGGCCATCATCACCACCATCATCATCACCAGCACCACCACCATCAGCATCACCATCATCATCGACATCATCATCATCATCATCATCATCATCATCACCATCATCGCCATCCTCACCATCCTCACCATCGCCATCATCGTCATCATCATCCTAATCCTCGTCATCACCAACATCATCATCAACATCACCATGATCGTCGCCGTCGTCGAGGTCATCACAATCCTCACCAGCACCGTCATCATCACCACCATCATAATTATTATCAGCAGCATCATAATCATCATCATCGTCATCATAATCATAATCATTAGCATCATCATCATCATCGTGATCACCACCATCACCATCACCACCATCATCATCATCATCATCCTCGTCATCATCATCATCACCATCGCCATCACAATCATGATCATCATGATCATCATCATCAGCAGCAGCATCAGCAGCCATCATCACCACCATCACCACGATCACCACCATCAGCACCACCACCATCACCATCACCACCACCGCCACCCCCACCATCACCACCCCGCCTCCTCGTCCTCCCCGCCGCGCCCAGCGCCACGCGTGGGCCCGAGTGCGGCCGAGGCCCGCGCTTGTTCAGCTCCTGCGGGCGACGGGCCAACAACGGCGCAGGAGCGACCCCTGGGCAGGAGCGACCTCTGGCGCGCGCCTCTCGGGGGGCGCCCCTGGGGCCAAGTCCCTGAGCGCACGCCAGTGCTGCGGGGGTGCCCCTCGGAGGTGACGATGGGGGCGAATAGCCCAGGGGGGAGCAACACGTGTATCCAGGAGCGCCGATGGCCCATGCCTTTCGCGAAGCTCTCGGGCGAATGCATGTAATACCCGACCCCGGGCTATTCTCGGGCGTTGGCGGAGCTGGGTTTAGTGGGACCTGGTTTAGTGATGTGTACTGGGGGGCGCCCCCCCGCCCCGTTCCACTAACCCGAACTGCCGTCACCCCAAAAAACACCAGCTACGGCAGACCTGGTTTAGTGATTCTGGTCAATTTAGGGGGCTCCGGGGCCCTACCACTAACCGGGTCCCCGTACCTGAGGTCCTGGCTATATCCGATATTCGCCCCGGTCGTCGCCTGCGAAGTGGGCCCGCACAAAAAAGTCACTCCGGCGTGGGGTCTCTCCTGCGTAGGGCCGAAGGGGGGGACGGGGTGGCGGTGCCAGATTGGCGGCGAGGGCCCGCATCCACCCCTACGGCGGCGGCAGGAGAGCAAAGTCAGCCAAAGAGGCCTCCAAGAAGGCCCGAGAGGGCTTTACGAGGACCCCAAGATGGCCTCCGAGAGGCAACCACGTGCGAGTGTGTGTGTGTGTATATGTGTATGTGTATGTGTATATGTCTGTGTATGTGTATGTGTTTATGTATGAATGTGTGTATGTGTGTAAGTGTATATGTGTATGTGTGTATGTGTGTATGTGTATGTGTGCATGTGTGCATGTGTGTATGGATGTGTGCATGTATGTATGTATGTATGTATGTATGTATGTATGTATGTATGTATGTATGTATGTATGTATGTATGTATGTATGTAGGGAGGTAGGTAGGTAGGTAGGTAGGTAGGTAGGTAGGTAGGTAGGTAGGTAGGTATGTGTGTATATGTATGTATGTATGTATGTATGTATGTATGTATGTATGTATGCATGAACGTATGTATGTATGTATGTATGGATGGATGGATGGATGGATGGATGGATGTATGTGTATATGCATACATGCATGTATGCGTGTATGTATGCTTGTAAATATGTTCGTGTGTGTGTATGTGTATGTGTACATGTATGTGTGTGCGTCTGTGTATGTGTACGTGTACGTGCGTGTATGTGTATGTGTCTGTGTATGTATATGTGTAGTTGTATGTTCATGTGCATGATGTCTATGCGTATGTATATGTGCATGTGTATATGCCTGTGCCTGTGTCAGTGTATGTGTATGTATCCATATATGCATGTGTGTATATATTTAAGTCGGTGTGTCTGTATGTGTGTATGTACGTATGCGTGTATGTTTGTTTGTAAGTATGTATGTATGCACGTATGTATGTATTTGTATATTTGTGTATGTATGTGTATGGATGTGTATGTGTACATTGATGTATGGTTATATGTAGGTAGGTAGGAAGGTAGGCAAATATGCTTCTAAGGTGTTCAACTCAGTGTATCGAAATCTAGTCTTCGAACTTCCAACACTCCAAGCTGGCGGTCCTCAAGAAACTCACCGCAGAAGATGCCACCCTGCGACCATTCGCTGACATTCATTCGAGGGCGGGCAAGACCCCCCTTAGTAAAACGCCTTTTAGTGAACACGCTCCGGGACCAGACTAAGTGCCCTCGGTGGAGCTTCCTAGGAGGCCACAACACATGTGTGGTGTGCCGAAGCGGGTGCGACGCCCACATGTGGACGGTGTCACTGGGGCCTTCGGTGGAGCTCCCTACGAGGCCACGAAACATGTAAAGGGTGCGCCCTCAAGGGCGTGACGCCCGCAGGTGGGCGGTGGAGGCGCCTCCGTCAAGTGGAGCTCCTTATGGGGCTACGAGGGGTATGAGGGGCGTGCCGAAACGAGAGTGATGCCACCATGTGGATGGTGCCACTGGGGCGTTAGGTGGAGCTGCCCATGGGGCCACAACACGTGTGAGGAGTGTGCCGAAACAAGTGTGACGCCACTGTGTAGACGATGCCACTGGGGCCTTCGGTGGAGCGCTCTTGGGGGACACGAAGCGTGTGAGGGGTGCGCCGAAACGGGTGCCGCCACCCTGTAGACAGTGCGACTGGGGCCTTAGGTGGAGGGTGGAGCTGCCTACGGGGCTACAAAACGTGTGAGGGTTGCACCGAAACTGGCGTGATGCTATCATGTGCACTGTGCCTCGGGGGCCTTAGGTGGAGCTGCCTATGGGGCTACGAAGCGTATGCGGTGTGCCGAAATCGAGTGTAGGAGTCACCATGTGGACGGTGCCACGGGGGCCTCAGGTGGAGCTGGGGCCACGAAGCGTGTGAGGAGTGTGCCGAAACGGATGTGGCGCCACCACGTGGACGGTGCCACAGGTGCCTTAGGTGGAGCTCCCTGTAAAGCCTCGAAACACATGAATCGTGTGCCGAAGCAGGTGCGACGGCACCATGTGGACGATGATAATGGGGCGTTAGGTGGAGCTCCCCATGGGGCCAGGACTCGGGTGAGCGGTGTGCCGAAATGGGTGTGACGCCCACATATGGACGGTGCCACTGCGGCGTTCGGTGGAGCTCTCGGTGGGGCCACGAAGCTTGTGAGGGGTGTGCCGAAATCCGCCACCGTGCCCCCCGGCACGTTGAGGCGTGGAAGAATGCCAGGAGCTGTCCGGTGGATTTTCGGAAATGTAAGAAGGGACCGCATCCCTCTACCAGCGGACTGTTGCATGCATCGCCCCTCCTTTCCGAGGCCACTTCCCTCATGCCCGCTCAAGAACGGTGCATTTCCAGCATGGCAGCGAACGCCCAAACCCCCATTCCACGCGTGCCCGCTGGAGGATGGTGCACTTCCACCATGGCAGCTAATGCCTGAACTTTCATTTCATGTGCGCCCGCTCGAAGATTGTGTACTTCCCGCATGGCTGTTCACGCCTAGCCCTCTCATCCCACGCGCACCCGCTCGAGGACCGCGCACTTACCGCATTCCCAGGCCTTGAAAGACAGCGCAAAATGCCTCCAAGAAGGCCCAAAAGTGCCGCAAGAGGACGCCACAGGCCCGAAGAAGCCACACTCATTGATTCCCTCAGATAATTCAATGGTTTTCGCATTCTCGCCTTTTCGGGCTGCCGTTAGCTCAAAACGGCCCAAAAAGCCTCCACGATGACCCCAAGACAGCCTACGAGGGCCCCCAAGAGGTCGTATGGCCTAAGAGGCATCCAAGACGGCCGCTAAATGGCCTGAGAGGGCCTCCCGTGGGGCCCCATACGGCCTGGCCAGGCTTCTCGACGGCCTAAGACGTCGCCCAGACGGCTGGCTCTACGAGGGCGCCAGACACCTACACACCGGCAGGAGGGCCCCAAGACGGCCCCAGAGAGCTTCAAGGGTATCATAAAGGCCCAATAGGGCAACAAAAGATCTCCAAGGCTGCCTCACAGCAGGCCAAGGAAAGCCAAGAAGCCAACAAGACTGTTTGGGACTATTGTTATTCCAAATTCTTGCCGTTTCGAGCTTGCGCCGGCAACGGATGATGTTATACGTCATGCGCAGCGGGACTGCAAAGCGCCTCTCCAGACTATAGCGCCGGAGCCCAAGAGAGCCTGCATTTGGATGTCAAATTGATCAGAACCCTTGAAGATCGCACACCAGATGACTCAAGAGGACCACACCACGGCCCCCAGCCAGCCCAAGAGAGCCTCAAAAGACAACCAAGACGGCCTTTGAAGGCCATTGGAGAGCCCAAGACGGCGCCAAGACCCCACGACGGCCCCCAGACAACCCCCATACCGCCAAGAAAGCCCCAAAAATGGCCCAAGAGAGCCCTAACACTGCCGAAGACAACCCCAAGACGGCCGAAGAAAACCCCGGGACGGATCAAAGGGACCTCCAAAACTCCCCCGAGGCCAAGACAGCCCAAAGACAGCCCAAATGAGTTCCATGAAAGCTCGTCAAGCCATGAAGACAGAAGGTGTCAAATGTGACGGCCTTCCTCTTCCTGCTCGTCCTCCTCCTGCTGTTCCTCCTCCTCCTCCGCCTCGTCATCGTCATCATCCCAATCATCCTCATCATCAGCAGCAATATAGCTATCCCAAACCTGCAGATACAAGGTGTCACGCGTGACGGCCCCTCGTGCTCCTCGAACAGTCGCCACCAAGCTGGGCTGGCACAGTGGCGGGACTTGCCGCCAGCAGCTGGATGGAAACAGGCGGAGGGTGATTCGGAGGGCAGGGGCAGGGGTGGGGAGGAGGGGGGAAGGTGGGGAGGAAGGTGAGGTGGGACGCGAGGCGCTGTTGAAAAGCGAAGACCCAATACCACAGGATGGTTGGGAAATACCCAATGCTGATCGGCAAAAAGTATGCCAGGTGCCTTCAATTTCTGCGCGAACGCGCTTCCTCACCATCACCCTCATCACCGCCACCGTATCACCGCCGACATCGCCATCGTGAAGCGCAGCCACTACCGCCATCATCACCCAATCGCTATCTCCGACACATGCCCATATGATTGCCATCGTCACCACCAGCATCAGCGCCGTCACTGGTCTTGCCGTCGTCATCCTCATCATCCCCCTACCCCCTACCATCGTTATCAACATCGTTGCCGCCGCTGCCAACGTCATCATGACATCGCGCCCGAGCGAATCACCCACACGCACTGACGTAGCGCGGAGTCTGAGACGTTCTGGGAAGTTCCCATCAGCAAGAGCCAGCGCGGCAGCAGAGATGCACCAGCCAGCGCCAAGCATATTCGCAATCGCGGCCGCATGGATGTTGAAAAACAGGTTGCGGTGGGAGGGTGGGATGGTTGCGAGAGCAGTGGAGTTGGCAAGTCATTCGCCGACGCTAAGTAGTTGCACCACATAGCTTGCACCACATAGATTGTAGACCACAGCTTGTACCACATGACTCGCACAGCATGGAGTGCACCACATTGCTTCGCCCCACATGCTGCACCACATACATTGCAGTCCACAGCTTGCAACACATAGCGTGTACGCATGTACCACATAGCGTGCACTACGTATATTGAACAACATAGCTTCCATCACCTTGTGTGGACCACGCAGAGTGCAATACATGTATTGGACCACATAGACTGCGCCAAGTAGCTTGCGCCGAGAAGATGGCACCACGCAGCATTCAGTACACAGCTTGCACCAACGGCCTCTGGAGGCTTGTGGGGACATCCTGCACACATTCTACAGAGAACTAGCGTCCTCCTCGCTCCCCCTCCCATCCTCCGCCCACTTACTCCTCATCATTATTGTTCTCCTCCTCCTCCTCCTCATTGAGATATCATCATCGGCAACGCCACCATCACTATCACCATCTCCATCACCTTCGCGAAGGTCATCTTAATCGTCATTACCATCGTACTTGCAATAGTGTGGCCGCGCGCACAGGGGGACAGGCAGGGGGGAAGGCTTCTTAGGAGGAGGCTGTTTCTTAGAAGGCGCTGGCCCTACATCTGTAGACAAGGCCCGCGCCTTCTAAGAAGCCGAATAGTTGTAGTCACCATCACAACTAACATCAAACTCAGCATAGTCATCATCCAATGCCGCGCGTCATCTTCCTATTTCGTCTGGGACGTCTCACGATGTACGACCATACAACGCTGCACTTCCAGCATGCACGCTGATGGAATGTAACTCATGTGCAGAATTTGTTTCTCGCAGTAATAAGCGCCGCGGACATTCGACTGAAAGACTTCCAATACTTACGCGATTACGCGGATCTCCATTTTCAACTGTGCTGTGCAGGTTCGCCGTAAAATCATCCAACAGCCACGCAGGTCGAAGGCGGCCCGTCGCCAAAATGCGGATCACGCGACTCGCGGAGAGTCTTGAAGGCGGGCAGAAGGGCTCGATCTCCAAAAGGAAGGTTGGGCCGTTTCTAAACTGAGCGGGATCGGAATGAGACCACGAAAGGTTCGGACATCCTTGCCGCCTGTAATTAGCAGAAATACCGCGTTAGCCACACTGCCCCAGCCCCTTTTCGTCCATCTGTCCCTGCCTCCTCCTCCTCCTCCTCCTCCTTCTCCTCCTCCCTCTTTCTCCTTCCTTCTCACTCTTCCATCCGCCCGTGCATCCCGCCCTCTCCTTCCTGTCACCCCGCCTCCCCAGAAGGAGGAGGAAAGAGCAGGACGAGGGACGACGAAGAAGGCAGCGACAGAGACAGCGACGGCGACAGCGACGACGACGACGGACACCAGACGGTCGCTGCCCGCCCGCACCGTCGCTAGCGCGCATGCCCGCCAGCGCCGCCGCTGCCGCAACCGTCGTCGCGATCGCCGTCGATGCCGTCGCCGCCCGAGGGCACGGCAGCGCCGCGGGCTCTGGCAGGCCGCCACGGAGTCGGGGACTCTGGCGGCGGCGGCGGCTCCTGCTCGTTCCAGGCCGCCGCCGGCTCCGGCACGGACGCAGCCAGCGCCCCGTACATCGCCGCCGCGGCGGGCGCGGCGCCGCGAAGGGCGGTTGCCTGGCTGTCGGGGCGGGCCGGGCAGGGCGGCGGCGGCGCCGTTGGCGGGGACGACGGGGGGAGGGGGAGGTGGGGGGGCGGAAGGCTGAGAGGGGGAACGGAGGAGGCGGAGGACCCGTGGAAACCGAAGACTCATCAACGATGTTGGAATAAACCCTTCCTCCAAACTCCCTCTTCACAGGCTCCTACAAGGATTCATTTTCACTGAGAGAAGTGCCCCGTTGGGAAACAATCGTTTGAAGACCCTGAAGCGTGCCAAAACAACATTCTCGGGACTCCAATGCCACGAATCAAACTGACTGTTGCGTCTTGACGATCCTGAATCGCACCAAAACGCCATTCCTGGGACTCCAACACCGCGAAGCAACGTAATTTACTGTTGAGCCACCGCGAAGCAACGTAATTCACTGTTGCGCCAAGGCAATCTTGACGCGTTCCGAAACGCCAGTTCTGGTACGTTCACCATGGGAATCCGTGAAACTCTTGCACATGTGTAAGACAACTGTGCGCGGTGCTAAGGCGAGAGACATATGTTGAAAAGGAGCAGGCCTCAATCCGTGAACGTCTCGCGAATGTTCAAACCGAATGTGCGCAACGCTACGGCGCAAACCACACTTTGAAAACGGCCCGCCCTCAATCCGTGAAATTCTTGCGACTGTTTGAAGTGAATGTGCGCGGCGCTACGGCGAAAGCCACATTCTGGAAACCGCCGCCCTCCACCTGTGAAGCTGTCGCCGAGTTCCAAGCTCCGGGGTCATCAGTGGTGAGGACGTCTCGTGCGAAACGCCCGGCCGCCCTTTCGACCGACCTCGGGGTGCGACAGGGAGGAATCCGTCGCCAGGAAGAAGAATGGAGGAGCAGGAGGAGTGGGGACGGGAGAAAGAAGGGAGTGGCGGGAGGGAGGGGGGGAGGGGCCAGGGCGAGGAGGACAGGAGGAGGTAGAATGGAGGGGAGGGAGGGGTTGGAGAGCGGAGGGGAAGCAGCACGAGGAGGTAATGATGAGGGGGAAGAAGATTTACGGGCCCTGGGACACCCAACTCAATACAAACAAATCCTAGGGTTCCCGATATTTTCCTACATGTTCTGGGTTTGCGTTTGTCCCCCCATTGTCTATATGTTCCCATATTCCTTGGAATCGACGATTAATCGTGTCTATGTGCTTCCCCCCCCCTGAAAAGAGCAGGAGGGCGAGGAGGCGAGAGGGCATGGGGGGGGAAGGGGGAAGCCCCTTTTCGCCCAGACCCACTCTCGCGGGGCCTCCAGGGGTCCCTGGAAGCCCCTGGGGGCCTCCAGAGAGCTGACAGGTGGCCAGAAACCAAGCAAGCTCCTCCTTCTCCTCCTCCTCCTCCTCCTCCTCCTCGTTCTCCTCCTCCTCCTCCTCCTCCTTCTCCTCCTCCTACTCCAACTCCAGCGAGGCAGAGTCCCTCATCAAGTCGAACCACTCACGCTCGCGCGATGCACGCTGTCATAGCCTCTTGAAGCTCCTCCTCCAACACCCCCCTCCTCCATTCCCAATCCTTATCCTTTTAAATAGCTCCTCCCTGTCGCACCCCGAGGCCGGTCGAAAGAGCGGGCCCAGCGTTTCGCCTGAGACTTCATCACTATTGACCCCGAAGCTTAAAACTTGGCAACAGTTTCACAGGTGGAGGGCGGGCGGTTTCCAAAATGTGGCTCTCGCCGTAGCGCCGCGCACACTCGTTTTAAACAGTTGCAAGAGTTTCGCGTATTGAGGACGTTTCTTTCAAAATGTGGCTCTCGCCTCGGCGCTGCGCACACTCGTCTTAAACATTTGTAAAGATGTCGCGGATTCCCATGGACAACGTGCCAGAAGTCGTGTTATAGAGGACTCAGGACTGTGAGGGCGGAACAGTTACTAATAGTGTTTAGGCACACTTCAGGGTCTTCGAACGGTTGTTCCCAACGGGGCACTTCCCTCAATTGAAAGGAACCCTTGTACGGGCCTGTGAGGTGGGAGCTTGGAGGGAGGGTGTATTCCATTATCGTTGATGAGTCTTGGGTTTGCACCGATCCTCCTCCTCCTCCTTCTCCTCCTCCTCCTCCTCCTCCTCCTCCTCCTCCTCCTCCTCCTCCCCCTCCCCCTCCTCCTCCTCCTTCTTCTTCTCCTCCTCCTCCTCCTCCTCTCCTCTCTCCTCCTCCTCCTCCTCCTCCTCCTCCTCCTCCTCCTCCTCCCCCCTTCGCGACCCTTGCTCCCCGGGCGCCCGGGGGCGGGGGGGGAAGGGGCAAGCAGCGGTCGCCTCAGCGGGCTTCCCCGTCGAGGACACGAAGGCCACGGCGTTCAGGAGCGCCTGAGCCAGCGGAGGCGCAAGTCTCTCTGCAGGGCGTGGCTGCCCAAAGCCAGAGCTATGCTGTCTCTCTCTCTCCGAGGTCCGCGCGGACTTCTTAGACCGGCGCTGGGGCCCATCTCCTCCTCCTCCTCCTCCTCCTCCTCCTCCTGGGCCGCCCCTGGCGCCGCCCGCGCTCCGCTCGCCGGGGGGTACGGGAAAAGATGGGGCCAGTTCTGCGAACGTGTGTGCGTTTGTGGCGGCTCTTCCCTCTCCCCTTCCGGGTGGGAGGAGCTACGGGGGGGACGACGATGACGATTATGATGACGATGACGTCATCGTCATCGTCATCGTCACTGTTATCACCGTCATCGTCATCGTCATCAACGTTAACGTCATCGTCATCGGGGAGCAGCGTCAGGGGGTGACAGGAACGGCGGCTGCAGTGTGCCAGTGCCACATGATGCTGGACCATGCCAGTGCCACGTGATGCCTGCGGCCAGGACGCAACGCAGCGTGTCAGACCCTGGCGGTATCACAAGTGCCTGCCGGCGCAACGAAATGCCTGCGGGCACCAGCAATAAGCCTTTGAGCCATACAATATCCCGCGAACGCCGCAACATGCTTGCGAGCACCACAATGTGCTTTTCGCAGCAACACCGTGCGCATGTGATCACCGCGGAAGCCTGCTAGCGCCACGACGCGCATGTGAGTGAACGCCACAACGCCTTTGTCGTCACAAGACGGGGAAGCCACAGCCTCCGAGTCCAGGCACATCGCCGGCGCTCGGCTGCACGCATCGTGCATCATGCGCTTGCGCATGTGCACAACTCGTGCATACGAGCCTGTACACACCAGCACAAGCCCGTGCACACCAACACTAGCCACGCGCGCCACCACCAGCCTGTATGCATCACCATCACCACAGTCACGTGTCACCATTATGCGAGAGCTTGAGACAGCAAGCGGAGTAGCCACCGGGCCTCTCCGCAACGACGATAACGGAATCGCAGACAGCGACGACGACGACGACGGACGGACGGACGGACGGACGGTCGCACGGACGCATGACGGCGGCGGCTTGACGACGACTGCGACGACGGTGGTGGCGGCGGCGACGGCGGCAGCGAAGATGACCACGACGATGACCACGAGCACGGGCACGACCACAAATACGACAACAACGATGAGAGCCGCGGCGACCCCAAACCGAGATCCACGGGCCCTCGCTCTGCAGGCAACCAGGCTGCACAGATGAGGCTTCGGAGCTCGAGCTGCCCTGTCAACGTGCCTCCTCTTCTACAAAGACGGCGCTCATGCACCAGACATGTTTGGATTCCTTTCAGGCCTCGCTCCAATGCGGTACGGTGCATACGTTTTTTTCTGGCTCTACGGGAAGAGCAGCTATGTACCGTACCATTCCTGGGCCGAAGATCGACGACGCCTCGGGAGACGCCAATGCGGTACGGGGCACACATATCCTCCGCGGATATTCTTCCTCCTTGCCTGTGAGTACAACAACTTCGAGTACTACAACTTGCCTGTGAGCGCCAAATATGTGTTCTTGACCGCCAGACGGCGAAAGAAGGCAGACCCTGCCAGTACTGAAATAGTGTCGCCGACCCTGTCGGCGTGTGTCGGGTGTCTGTCCGGTCCCGTCGACAGGGAGCCTTCATTCGCCCCCTCATTCCCATCCTCCTCCCTCGAGAGAGAGAGAGAGAGAAAGAGAACCCTTCCTCGTTCGGGGAACGGGTTCGCAGCTTGTGGGAATTCCATCCACGTCCTCATTACGTCAAAGGGAAACCCTTCCCTGTCCCTTCCCCGGCAGTGGGGGGGTCCCGGGGGGGAGGGGGGGGGTCGGATTCGCATCGCCTCTGGGGGTCCTCCTCTCCCACGCCGGTCCTTCTCCAGCGCGCCGGTCCTCCTCGGGTCCTCCTCCCGAGGTGGGGAGGAGTCCCAAGGGGGGGAGGGGAGTCAAATACGCATCCGTCCCTGGGGGTCCTCCCCCTCCCCTCCCCTCTCCCACGCCGGTCCTCCTCCGGTCCTCCTCCCCACGGGGGGGGGTCCCAGGGCGGTCCTTTTCCTCCTCCCTCTCCTCCTCCTCCTCCTCCTCCTCCTCCTCCTCCTCCTCCTCCTCCTCCTCCTCCTCCTCCTCCTTTTCTCCGCCTCCTCCTCCTTCCCCTCCTGGTCGTCGTCGATGTCTTTCAGGGTCGGCGGCACCGGCCGTCAGGCCTTCACAATTATTGTGTTCGAGTGCGCAAGCCCCACATGGGTTCGCAACAGCACGCTTGACGCTGCAAGCGCCACAAAAGCGCGCGAGCGTCGAAACAGTTGTGCTACCGCAGGGGGAGAGGGTAACACCCGCCCGTGAAGCACGAAAGGGGAACACGATTACACCCGCCTCGATGATCGATGCCTGCTTTGGTGTTCTGAACCTTAGGGCGCCTCTGGAAGTCTCCGGAGGCTTCCTTGGCACCGCAGGCCTCCAGGGGGCCTCTGAGGACCTCCGAGGACCTCCAATGACCCTCGGACTTCGGGCCTCGGGGCGCCGCAAATCAGAAGAGAAACCGACATTCTGATGACCCCGTCAAAGGGTTGAGCGGAAGCTGACGGGCGAATTCGCGCCGTGCCAAGCTGAACAACCCCACGCTCCTCCGTCTGCACCGCAGCGCTGCTGTCAATCAGCAGGGCGGTGCAATCTGGAGCCGCGAGGACCAGGGCGGAAGACGAAGCGGAGGAGGAGCAGAGCCGAGCAGAACCTCATGGAATTCCCATCCAGGTTACAGACATCGGCACGGAAAAAACTGAACTGTACTATGGGAGGGGTCCTTCAAAACCACATAACTTACTATGCGAACCATCCTACGACCTACAGCACAAGCTGCGCTGGCCGACTGGCGCCCAGCGGGGCAGGCAACCCCAAGAAGGGGCCAGCACTTGACTAGGCGCGACGACCCCATCGCCCCCCACACCCACCAGAGCTCACCCCCCACCACCCCGTCTCAGAGTGTTGACCTCCTCGGCCACGATTCGAAGAGGGTGCGCCGCTGGAGGTTAGGACCCCCCCCCCCCTTCCCCGATACGTCGTCGGGCCCCCCCCCCCCTTCCCCGATCCGTCGTCGGGGACCCCCCCTCCCCCCCTTCCCCGATCCGTCGTCGGGGACCCCCCCCCCTCCCCCCCTTTCCCCGATCCGTCGTCGGGGACCCCCCCCGCCTTCCCCCCTTTCAAAAGGGGGGGGGTCCGACCCCCCCCCCTCCCCCCCTTTCGCCACGCCGCCCCCTGACTCCGGAACCCGACCCCCGCCCCCCGCCCCCTACCCCTAGTCCTCACCCCAACCCAACCCCCTAATCCTAACCCCAACCACTATCCCCAGCCCCCAAGAGTACTCACTACTCATTACTCACTACCCACTACTGACTACTCGCTATTCGCTACCCACTTCTCAGTACCCCCTACTCACTACTCACGACTCACTACTCACTATCCACTACTCACTACCCACCACCCACTACTCGCTACTCACTACTCCATATTCACTATTCCCTCCTCCCTACTCGCTACTCACTACTCACCCCTGAATACCCACTACTCACTACTCACTAAGCACTACTCACTACTCCCTACTCACTACTCACTAATCACAACTCATTACCCACTACCCACTATCCACTACTCACTACTAACTACTCATTGCCCACAAATCACTACTCACTACCCACTACTCGCTACTCGCTACTCCCTACACAATACTGACTACACAGTACCCAGAACTCACTACTCCCATACTCACTACTCACTCCCCGCTACTCACTATTCACTACTCACTACCCACTACTCCCTACTCACTAGTGACTACATAGTCTCGTCACTAGTCCGAACTCACTAGTCACTAGTCACACACAAGTCACTACTCACTACCCACTACCCACCACTCACCAATCGCTACTCACTACCCACTTTTCCCTACCCACTTATTACTACTCACTGCTCACTACTCCCTACTCCCTACTGACTACTCACTACTCACTACTACTCGCTACTCCCTACTAATCACTACCCACTACTCACTAATGACTAATCTCTACTCACTACTCACTACTCACTACGCCCTACTCGCTCCTCACTACTCACTACCACTACCCACTACTGTCTATTCATCACTACTCACTACTCACGACTCACTACTCACTACGCACTACGTACTACTCAGTACTCAGTACTCACTACTCACTACTCACTACTCACTACTCACTACTCGCTACTCACTACTCACTATTCACTACTCACTACTCACTACTCACCACTCACTACTCACTACTCACTACGCACTACGCACTACCCGCTACTCACTACTCACTAATCACTACTCGCCACCCACTACTCACTACCCACTACTCACTACCCACTACTCATTACTCCCGACTCCCTACTCAGTACTCACTACTCGCTACTCGCTACTCACTACTCACTACTCATTACTCGGCACTCACTACTCACTTATCAGTACACACTACTCACTATTCACTACTCACTACTCCCCACTCCCTACTCCCTACTCCCTACTCCCTACTCCCTACTCGCCACTCACTACCCACTACTCACTACCCAATACTCACTACTCACGACGCAGTAACTCACTACTCACTACTCACCACTCCCTACCCCCAACTCCGTACTCCCTAATCGAACGGGGGGGGTCCGACCCCCCCCCCCCTTTCCAGCGCCAAAGGGGGGGGGGGGGGGTCCGGACCCCCCCCCCCCCTTCAAAGGAAGGGGGGGGGGTTCGGGACCCCCCCCCCCCTAAGGGGGGAGGGGGGGGGGGGGTCGGACCCCCCCCCCCTTGAAGGGGGGGGGGGGGGGGGGTTTCTGGACCCCCCCCCCGTAGTGTATTCAGGGAGATCCACTGGCGCACTTTCCGATTCGAAGGCCGCGACCCCCTCTGGAAGATCAGCTGAAGGCCAGTGCGAGAAGAAGAAGAAGAAGAAAAAGAAAAAGAAGAAAAAGAAGAAGAAGGATAAGAAGAAAAACAAAAAAGAGGCCAGACAGCTACAACTCGAGGTGCGGCGCTCTGCATTGTACAAAGTATTCGCCAGGGGAAGACGTAGCACTGAATAAAAAAATGGGCCCTGCCACCGCATCGTTTCCCGTGCTGTCCGCGCGTCCTAGGCAACGAGCGCACAGCCTTGAACGGGCGCACACTGCGCATCAGATCAGGCAGCTGATCACAGCAGTGATGACGATGGAAGACGCGTCGTACTTGGTGGTTTTGGACGCATCATACTCAGCGTCAATGGCCCACTGACCGCCGACACCGGCTCCCACCGACTCAGCGGGCGATGTGTGTTCATATCCGTCGGGAGCAGGTGATGGAGCAAGCGTCGGCACCGCGCCACAATCGCAGCACGCTGTCGTTGCGTCGTGCCCCAGGTTTGAGTGACCACTAAATGCACCCCGCGAGGAGTCCCACCCTGGTCCATAGCCACCGGATCTCGTGCATCAGACCTTATATAATCAACACACCGGTACTGGGTACCAGGCGTGCTGTCAAGCTAGCCCTTTTGCACGTCGACGCAAGCTGGCGTCGGTGGTGGAGTGGGCGTAAGCGGCGGAGCTGGTCTCGGTGCAACGTCTTTGACGTGCAAATCCAAGTTGTACGCGGCCCCAAAGGATGCGCTACTTTGAAGAGTCACTGTTCCATTGACAATCCCCTGGTTGATACAAACTGTACTTGCCGCCGTGGTCAACGCCGTATTCGAATGCCAAGCAGTCGGCGTCAACATCGCACAACACCGCACAATTGTCAACACTCGTGCCAGAATACTTTATCATGTTATCTCCCCGGACGCAAGCGGGCGATATGTGTTCAGATCCGTCGGGAGTTGGTGTCGGTGGTGGAGCGGGCGTCAGCGGTGCTGCTGTTATCTCGGAGTCCTCGTCCTAGTCAGTGGTGGACTTCAGGCGGCGCCCGTCAGCCGTGGTGGTGGACTCGTACTCGAAACAATCGTCGTGGAAAGCGCAACAGCGCCACGCGAGCAGCAGGGAGACCGCCGCCATCGATAGGCGGCTTTTGTCTGAGCAATGTTGCCACATTCTTGAGGCAAAATGGCATTGCACCGACCTTGCAGACGTGCTGCAGCAAATTTTCGCGTGTATTTCTGTCAACGCTGAACCCCGAAACGGCGAGTGAAAAACGAAGTGAATGTCTCGTGGATTTTTTAGGCTTCGTTCCTGGCCTCAAAAAATCCGCGCGAAATTCACATCGAAATCTGCAACGAAATTCTCCAGGACACTCCGGGCCCATCCCATCGTCTTCCGAGCGAAATCCGCTCTGCGATGCTGGCGCCATGGAAAACGGCCTCCGAAGCAGGCGAGTAGTTCTGGGGCCCCGTGAAGTGGCAGCGCGAGTCTTCTGCGCGAGGCGGGCCTCCCGAGGCCCAGACGCCGGCGACAGCCTTCCTCCCAGGCGCGTCGCCACTCAGGCGACGGCTGCCACTAACGCGGACTGGCCTTCACCAGAATCTCAACAAGTACGTGCACCATCTGGAGGGCAAACAATGCACCCCCATAATAACCACCCCGACGCGCGAAGCCGTTTACCAAACGCCCCCACCGAAAGAATCGAACAGGGCAGGGCCGTGTAGTAAACGCCGCAGGCCGTTTAATTAAACGCCATTTGTCCGGTCCAGGTGGTTTTCGTCCCTTGACAATAGCTGTGAACACTACTCTCCTCTCGCCCCTGACTCTGTCCCGAAAGTGTCCCGCACTGTGCGCGCTGTTTTTGACACGCAGAATTGGAAAAAGGTGTTCTTGTTCCCAAACCATCCTGTGGTGATGGGTCTTCGTTTTGAAGAGGCAGCGCCCCGCGTCTCCTTTCCTCTCGTTTTCTTCCCTCCTCCCATCCCTGCCTCTGCCCTCCGCACACGTCAACAATCTCGGCACACCCCTCACACGCATCGTGGCCCCAGAGGGAGCTCCACCGAAGGCCCCTGTGGCTGCGCTCGCATGCGCCCACCACACCAACTTCGACACACCCATGACACGCTTTGTGGCCACATAGGGGGCTCCACCGAATGCCCAGTGGCTGCGTTCACCGCACCCATCCCGAAACACCCCTCACACGTTTCGTAGCCTCATAGGGACCTCCACCGAAGGCCCCCGTGGCTGCGGTCGCATGACGCCCACAAGGAGCTCCACCGAAGAGCCCCCAACAGTGGCTGCGTTCGCATGCGCCCACCGCACCCATGTCGGCACACCCCTGAAGTGCTTCGTGACCCCCATAGGGAGCTCAGCCGGCAACCCCAATGGCTGCGTTCGCATGCGCCCATCGCACCCATGTCGGCACACCCCTCACGTGTTTCGTGACCCCGTAGGGAGCTCAACCGGCAACCCCAATGGCTGCGTTATCATGCGCCCACCGTGCCCATCCATGCATCGCACGCTTCGTGGCCCCGTGGGGAGCTCCACCGAAGGCCCCAGTGGCGGTGTTCGCATGCGCCCGGCCCGCCCATGTCTGGCTCGCCACTCGCACGTTTCGTGGCCCCCCTCCAGTGGCGGTGTTCATATGCGTCCGCCCCATCCGTTTCCGTACATCCATCACACATTTCGCGGCCCCAGAGGGAGCGCCAGCGAAGGCTCCAATGGCGGTGTTCGCATGCGTCCGCCCCGCCCATTTTGGCTCGCCACTCACACGTTTCGTGGCCCCATTCCAGTGGCGGTGTTCGCATGCGTCTGCCCCACCGTATGTTGGTCGTACCCCTCATACGTTTCGTGGCCCCATAGGGAACTCCACCGCAGACGATACTCACGAGTGCGTTGCTCACAACTGCATATGGCTGGGTCCTTCGCTAGGCTAATTCTGGATCAAGTGTTTGACACTCCGATTGCTTCGGCTTCTCAAGATGGTGCTACCGCTGCAGCGTGGGCCTCCAATTCGGATCGGCGCGTTCCTCAAATCGTTCAGAAGGGCGCTCTCGCCTCGGCGCGGGCCACTTTTCTGGATCCGAGTCCTTCCTCTTCGTTGCCGCCCCCCATCCTTTCCCCTCCTCCGCCTTCCCCTGGTCCTCCTGCTCGTCCCGCTCCTTCCAGTCTAGCTGCTGCTGCTGCTGTTCGTCTTCGTCCTCATCCTCGTCCTCGTCCTTCTCCTCCCTCCTCCTTCTCCTCCAGCTCAGCTGCCCATTTCCGATTGCGCAAAGTGTCTTGGCGCTGGGCCGCACGAGTTGCGAACCACACGCCGACCCGCTGGACTCAGCGTGCTCTCAACTGGAATTCCGAATTCCATGCGACGCAAGGAGGCGACGACAGGGTGGACAGCAGAAGAGGCGGGACAACGACATACGAAACTATGTGCACAGCCTGTAGCTACCGTCTGGCGGCGAAGCGGAACAACACAGCACTGGAAATACAGAGCAACCCGCGGGCAGCGGCAAGATCGCAGTGCCACCAACGACGCAACATGGCTTACGACAGCATCGGACAAGGCCTGGTGGCAAATGCAAGAGGATGGCTTTGTCAACACGTCTGGATGGCACCGTGAAGGAACTCATTAAGCTGATGGAGCGGGTCACGGCCGCCCCGCGCAGGCCGCTAGCTGGCCCGTCCCCTTGCAGGGACGACTCGCGCGTCGTTCTTTCCTCAAGCCTTCTCGTCCCACATTCTTCTCCCGCATCGTCATCCTCGTCTCCTTCCCTCTCTGTCGTTCTCCCTCCCACTTTCCCTCCTCTTGCCATCACGATCGCCCCCCCCTACCTCCTGAGCCCTGGCATCGCCTGTCCTGCTTGCCTGGACGGGCTCCGTGACAGCCGCGGGGCCAGAGGGCGGGCGGGCCGGGGCAGCAGCCCCGGACGCCGCACCCGGAACGGGGACAGGGGGGCAGGGGGGCGAGGCTGGACACTACGGGGCCCACGGAGGAGGCACACCTCCGACTGCGGAGCCGCCGGCGAGAAAAAAATCGGAGGTGCGCCGCTGCGAGGACAGGCGCGCCCTCCCCCAGGACATGTGGGGGAGCCGGGGCTGGTTCGTGGCGGGGCGAGCTCTGGTCTGGTCCGATGATCCCGGCTTGCTACCTCCTGCCGCATCCATGTGGTGCTCCGCCTGCCCCCTCCTCTCTCCTCTCTCCCTTCTCCATCGTCGCTCCCTGCTCGTCCTCTTCCTCCTCGTCCTCCAATTCCTTCCTCTCCTTCCGGATCCTCATCCACATCCACTTCTCCCTGCTCCAGCTCCTCCTCCACCTCCAGTTCCTCCTTCACCTCTATCCCCTCCTTACCCCCACGTCTTCCCCCCCCTCCACCTCCGCCTCCCACTCCTCCTCCCCCACGAAATCTCTGAAGTGCCTTCCATTGACTGCGGGGGGGGGAGGGGGAGGGGGGAGCCTGGGCGCCCAAACCTCCACCCCTCGGCGGCGCGCCGAGGGAGGAGTGAGAGGAGGCATGTCTTCTCAGCAGGCAGCGGGGCATCTCAGAGGCCCCCTGGCCTTCTGAGAAGCCTCTTGCTCCTTCGGGGATGGCTTCGAACGCTCTCCAGAAGTGGTGGGCCTGTTTTCCACCACCACCACCACCACCACCATGAGTAGGAGGGGGCAGAATGGGCATCAAGTTGGCCAAGAAATCAGTCGTCATGCGCAGCACGCCCTCTGACGCCCATGCAGTTGCTCGAGCAGCTAGGCGGCAGCGGTATCCAGTCCAGGCATGTCTGCAGGCGCCGTATTCGGGAGTGGATTTCAGCTGTGGGAGACGTGGCAGGGCAACGCGCACTGAACGCCAGACCAAGCATGCCCTCATGTCTGCCAAGATCCGCCGTTTTACCCGTGCCACGAGGCGCTCCCATGTCATTATGATATTAGAAAGGAATGGCGGCCAGCCCACAGGAACATACGGATTTCAAATGCATGGAATGGTTGGGAGTCAGATACGTGCTTGCAGGCGACGCTTGGGTCAGATATATTCAGCAGGCACCCGTGGTCGGTGCCTTGCGACAGTTCTCGACTTGCGAGCTCCTGGCAGCGACCCTGCAATAACCTACCCAACCAAATGCATCGACCAGTGGCTCAGCAACTGGCAGCTGCAGCCCGGCCTCCGCAGAAGCATCCGCTCGGCCTGGCCGAAGGTGCTTGCCAGTCTGCGCGCCACTGAACCTTCCCTGCAGGTCCGAGCAGTGCGAGGGCCGATTTCGGCAACCATCCTCACGCTGCTGCGTCTCCAGTGGAACCCAGCAGAGGTGGATCATTGGTCGTTCACTTCACTCCAGGGCACCAATGAGGAGCGGCAATTCCCTGATAGCATTTTCACGGGCAACCCGCAACTGGACACGCACAGGGAGCTGCTGCAGGACATCAGGCGGTCGGCAGAGCTGGTGGCCTGGCAGCAGGCGGCGCAGCACTACTGTGGCGGCGGTCTGGAGGAAGGAGCAGACAACACATCATTCCGTCTCCTTAAGCAGGTGAGCCAGCTGCCCCATGGCTCCAAGATGTCTGAACTCCTTGTCAACATTGCAGCAGGAGGGTTTTGGACCCGCCACCGCCGCCAGGATGGGCTGAAAAAGTAAAGGGCAACAACTTGTGTGAAAGATGTGGGCTCCACCCCAAAACGCCACTTCATCGTTTCTGGGAGTGTGAGAAAAATTGCGATGCCCTGCCGTACCGAAGGTCAGCGTCACTCATCCCCGAGGCGCTGGCCCAGCACAATACGGCAGAGTGCTTCTGGCTGAGGGGCCTCATCCCTCAGCAGTGGCTGACGGTACCTCCACCCGCAGATGACCCTCCTCTGGAGTTCACAGGTGTCAACGGACTGGAGCAGGGCGTGTTTGGTGCTGGCACTGCAAGGCCAGTCGAGATGTTCGGGGACGCTAGTGGTGGTGAGGACTCAGCGGTGCCCCGTCTGCGCAGAGTCGGCGTCGCCATTTTATGCTTTAATCAGGTACTCCCTGAGATCGAGATCAGGGGATCAATGTTCGGCCCGCTGGGGGGCCCGCGTCAAGTCGTGGCACGAGGTGAATTATATGCCTTATACCTTGCGAACTGGAGCACCACTCGTTAGTTAACGTATGCCAATGATTGTGATTATGGTGTGGCTGGGTGGTATAACCGTGTATACTTGCATCCCGCTGGCGAGGATGCTGATCTCTGGAATAAAATAGGCCAGCTCATGCGTAACAGATGCCACAAAGCGATAGCCATCCTGTGGACGCCATCCCATATGACAGCCAAGGATTTGGCCGAGGGCAAAGCGACCAGCTACTTCGTGCTCGGTAACCTCGTAGCCGACGAGTTTGCTGTATATGATGTCAATCTCGCTCGGCTACCCGCCAATAGCCGAACAAAAACCCACCTCATCAGACTCCGTCTTGTGAAGGCCTCGCTTGATAGCATCCGTGCAGGTGCAAAGCTGGAGAAAGAGAGGAAGAGGAATGAGCCCCCAGGCCACAAGGGCACCCGTGAGACCCCTCCGCCTCCTGCTCCCCCCTCTGCTGCCGCTGTCTCTGCCCTGATGTCCCAGCACCGCCTGGCCGAATGTGGTCGGCGCTGCCTCCAGTGTTTTGGCTCCGCTACCCTCGCCACCACCACAGAATTCGTGAACTCAGTATGCCCGAAACTATTCCATGTCGATGGGTTGATCCTTTCGCCGATCCAGGGTTCGCGAATTCATATCGCGGGGGGGTTGGGCCCATCATTCGCACACCTTAAATGTTCATACCACATCAAAGCTTTGGTTATGTTCTGAGTGTGGGGCGATCGCCGATGACGTTCTGCGATCGCTCAAGTCCCCCTGTTCCCGAAGGACGTCAGCCACAGGCCGAGAACACCTCGACGAGATAGCCAGGGGTTTGCCACCCAACGTCCTGAGCCGTGCTGAGCAGACAGCAAGGCGTTCGAACAATCTTCGGCCGAAGCCTTCGTGAAGCATTGAACCTGCTGCGCAGCGGTGTCCACTCCACTCCACTCCACTCCACTCCACTCCACTCCACTCCACTCCTCCTCCTCCACCTCCTTCCCCCCTCCAACTTATGGTGGTGGTGGTGGTGGTGGTGGAAAACAGGCCCATCGAGAAGGCCAAGGACCACTTGCGCCTTCCGAGATGGCCCGCCCCCTCTGCCATCCCCCGTCGGGCGCGCCGCGGAGACCCTCCTGGGGGAACATAAGGATACCCACACCGCTGCTTCGCGGACCTCCTCCCCATCCTCCTCCTCCTCCTCCTCCTCTTCCTCCTCCTCCTCCTCCTCCTCCTCCTCCTCCTCCTCCTCCTCCTCCTCCTCCTCCCCATCCCCCTCCTCCTCCTCCTCCTCCTCCTCCCTCCTCCTCCTCCCCTCCTATTCCTCTCCTCCTCCTCCTCCTCCTCCTCCTCCTCCTCCTCCTCCTCCTCCTCCTCCCCCTCCCCCTCCTCCTCCTCCTCCTCCTCCTCCTCCTCCTCCTCCTCCTCCTCTTCCTCCTCCGCCTCCTCCTCCTCCTCCTCAAATTATGATTGTTATTACTAGCTTTCGAGGCGAAACCAGCTGGGGCAACTAGGAAAGGCAGCGGTATCCGTGTACAGCCGACCCGTAGCAGAAGGATTCGCGATAAGGATGCCAAGGGCCTTGGACGCCCATGTCGAAGCTTCTCGAGCGGGGCGCGACCAACGAAAGCGGCCAAGGATGGGCCGAGGAGGCAAGGATGTAAGGGTGGGAAGGTTGCCCATCCTTACCGTGCGGGTCGACTGTGCTTGTCTCCTCTGACCTCCTCTCTGGGGCGCGCCAGCGCCACGGCGCCGAGGACCAGGGACGCGAGCGCGGGCGAGCGCGCCATTGCTGCCGGCGGATGGCACGGGGGGTGGACGAGGGGCGCGTCGCGGTGACCGCTGCAGGAGGTGCCTTCTCGCTCGGCGAAAGCGAGCGGCAGGAGTGCGGGGATGGGCGAAAGGAGGGGGGAGGGAGGAGAGAGGAGGAAGGACAAGCCAGGTGCGCTCGTGCAGTACCTGGCATCCTGCGGCATCCTGCGCCATCCCACCCATCCTTTCCAGCGGCACTGACTTGTTATCCATCCGCCGGCGGGCGTCATGGCGGACCTGGACCCCCCCAGAATGACCTTGATCGTGTGATGCGCAATTAGAAAAGGGGATCTGTGTACATTGGAAGAGAAGAGGAGGAGGAAGAGAAAAGGAGGTGTCGCATGAGCAGGAGAATTGTCGTGAGGAAAAAGAGGATGAGGACTGATGCGAAAGACGAGGAGGTGGAGGAGGAGGTGCAGGAGGAGGAACATCACCAGCAAGAGAAGAAAGGAAGGAAGGAAGTGCCGTCTAAGGCCCGCGGGGGGCGGCACCGATAAGGTGTTCAGTAGAGCCTCGTGGTCCAGTTCACGAAGTCGTCGTTGTATGTGTGCCAAAGGTGCCGGTCCTGCGCCACAGTCTGCCACTCGCCCATACCATGTTCGATACAATATCTCTTCAAAGACCCCTCGAACTTCATCCATGGCCGGTGAGATGGCCTCAGTGGCCTTTGGGAGTCGTTTGCGAAAGACGCCTGCCACGATGAATCCCGCCACCTTGTCACTCTTCCTGCCCATTCCCCGTAAGGCATTCGGGCGACGTGGCCTGCCCACCGCCACTTGCGCTGAAGGTGTGTTCGCGGCCACTCTTGCACGCCAGACTGCTTCGCTGACGCCCGGGCCTTGCTGGTCGTTCTCTGTAGCCACTCGACCCATTGCTCCTCCGGCCTGCGGCTGCAGCGCACTATCCGCCGCAGCATTGCCCTCTGCGTGGACTGAAGTCGTCTGAGTTCTTCCACGCGGGGAGACCATGACTCCGAGGCCCCGAGGACAGTCCCAGACACAGTGCTTTCAAAGAGGCGCAGCCTCTTCTTCACGGAATACGAACGTTTCAATAGCATCTTTTTCAATGCCCAAAACTTCCTCCAACCTGCAGCGATCCTGTTCTTCACTTCCGCACCTGTCACGTCCTCCAATGACAAATGGATCCCGAGTAATTCTAAGCATTGGCCTTGTTCGAGGACGTCCACAGACAAATCCGCATCCAACTTGACATGCCCCCGCTGCACGCGGGTCTGAAGCCTCGTCTGCACCTTGCATTTCATCGGGCGTAGCGACAGCCCCCTCTTCGACAGCGACTCCCTCGGAAACAAAATCACCCTCTTGAGCGACAACCAACTCCTGGCGAAGAGCGTCTGGTCGTCGGCGCAAGCAATGTGTGTCAGACGGGGGCTCAGTAGGGCGTGCCCCGCTGCGGTGCCGCACCCGCGTTTCTGCCAGAGTTCGTTGCCCTCTTTCAGGGCCCCGTCTAGAATCAGATTGAACAATATTGGCGACAAAGGGTCACCTTGTCGAACGCCCCGGCTGACTGCAAAGAATACGCTGTCTTGCCCTGGCCAGAGCGACGCAAGGCCTTTGACTCCAAAGTACAATCTGCGAAGCACCCCAACTGCCGACGTACTCACACCATTCTGCAGCAAAGCATCGAATAGGGCCTTGCGATGCACTCTATCGAAAGCCTTTCCGACGTCCAGCGCTGCTATCCAGAGCCCCCCCCCCCCCCCCATTCCAATGATTTCTCCACCGCCGCCCGCAAAATGTGAAGCGCATCGGCACAGCCGCGCCCAGGGCGGAATCCGAACTGCTCACGCGATAGCTTCTTATCTATGGATGGGGCCAAGCGGTTGTACAATATAGCGCTGAACAATTTGGCCATTACCGGGGGGATGAGGTCATTACCGGAGATGGTTCCGCTGGGCCGGAAGGGGAGCGGAAACCGGAACCGGAAACCGGAAACCGGAAAACGGAAACCGGAAAACGGAAAACAGCGAAGAAGGAAGCGGAGGCCGACGGCAGACGACAAGAATCGGAAAACGGAAAAGGGAAAACGGAAAACGGAGAAGAAAAACGCGGGGGATGACGGGAGAGCACCGGAACCGGAAAACGGAAAACGGAAAGCGGAAACCGGAACCAGAAAACGGAAACGGGAAACCGGAAAGGGGAAAACGGAAAACAACGAAGAGGGAAGCGGAGGCCGACTGGAGACCACCGGAATCGGAAAACGGAAAACGGAAAAAGGAAAACGGCGCAGAAAGACGCGAGGGACCACGGGAAAACACCGGAACGGGAAAACGGGAAACGGAAAACGGAGACCGGAACCAGAAACCGGAAAACGGAAAGCAGAAACCGGAAAACAGCGAAGAGGGAGCTGGGAGCCGACGGCAGACCACCGGAATCGGAAAACGGAAAACAGAAAACGGAAAATGGCGTAGAAAGACGCGGGTGCCCACGGGAGAGCACAAGAACCGGAAAACGGAAAACGGAAACCGGAAACCGGAACCGGAAAACAGAAACCGGAAAACGCAAAGCGGAAAATGGAAAACGGAAAACGGAAACCGGAAACCGTAAAACGGAAACGGAAAACGGAAAACGGAAAACGGAAAGCGGAAACCGGAAAACGGAAACCGGAAAACGAAATCGGAGGAGGAGGAGGAGGAAAAGGAGGAGGAGGAGGAGAAAGAGGAAGAGGAGGAGGAGCCTCCCTTCCTCCTCTCTCCCTCTTGCCCCCCCCCCGCCCCTCCTCCCTCCCCGTTCCCTTTGCCAGGCTTCCTCCCTCCCTCCCTCCTGCCTCCCCCCTCGTTGATCCTGCCCTCACCTCCCTGTCTCCCTCCTCGTTCCCTCCTCCTCCTCCTCGTCCCTCTTCCCGAGCGGAGCCGGCGCGCGGGCTGGCCAGACCGAAGGACAACGACGATCTGATTTCAAGAAGTCCCCAAAACGTTCCAAGACTGCTCCAAGAGGCTTCCGAGACCTCCAAAAAGGCCCCCAAGAAGCCAAACTCCTTCAAACACCAAAAGAAAATGAATGATTTTTGCTTTCTCGCCTTTTGGTTTTTGATGGCCATCCGAATCCTCAAAGTGCATCCAAAATGGCCCAGGAGAGCCCCAGGAGAGGCCCAAGAGAGCCCCAGGACGGCCCCAAGAGCGCCCCAAGAGCGATCCAAGAGAGGTCCAGGAGGCGATTGTCGGTGCTCCCAAGGGGGGAGGCAAATTTAAGCTCACCTTTTTGTGATCGATGTCCTCCAAGATGGCCCCAACAGCGCCCCTAAAGCTCCCAAGAGCGGCCCAGGAGGGCCCTAAGAGGCGCTCAGGCAGCCCGAAGATGCCTCCAAGAGGCTCCCGAAAGACCCTATACGAGGCCCCAAGAGGATCTCCGAGGTACCCAACTCTCCCTCCTTCTCCTCCTTCTCGTCCTCCTCGTCCTCGCCCTACTCCGCCTCCTCCTCCTCCTCCTCCTCCTCCTCCTCCTTCGACGACGACGATTCCTCCTCCATCCTCCCCCTCCTGCGGTATATGACGGCGTCCCCCGCCCTTTGTCCTTCTGCATGCTCCCCCACTTCTCGTATCATCTCAACTCTCCTGGGCATCGTTTCTGGATGGGCTGGTGGGGATATGTGAAGCGTCAACAATAGCAGCGCGTTCATCGATTACCGATGACAAATCCCACCAGTCCTCTGGGCGGAGGTGGTCTACGGCGTTTCCTCTGGTAGCTTTCCAGAAACCCCTCTCCCTACCCTCTCCCCTGGACCTCGCCGCACCCCCTGCAATATTCTGCAAAAGAGGGGTGCAAAGATTCCGTGCTGACCCTGCAACACCCTGCAATACCTTGGAAAACGACCCTGCAAACCAAACCCCTGCAGTACCATGCAATACCCTGCAAACCACCCTGAAATACCCTGCAAAACGACCGCGCGCCCTCTGGGTGGAGGAGGTCAGAAGCGGTTCCTCCGCACGCTTTCTAATCCCCGAGCCCGCTGGGCGTGAGTGGTCTAGCAAATTGCCTCTTCCAACTCCCGTGTTTCGCCTTCGGGGAGGGGCCTATCATTTTTTCTCATTAGAATGATACCGGAGAAAATACCCAATCAGGGCTATAGGGCTAGGGGGCTATTGAGCTATAGGTCTATAGAGCTATAGGGCTATAGAATTGTAGGGCTGTTGGGCTATTGGGCTATAGTGCTTAGGGCTCTAGGGCTATAAGGCACCCCCGGGCACGCCCGGGCCCCCGGGCCCCCTGGCCCCCCCGGGCACCCCCAGGCACCCGGGCGTGCAGCGAACATCGGCGACAAACCTAACCTAACCATATGAGTCCGCTATGACCCCTACAGAAGCAAGCTCTGATTGGGGAATAAACACCCCCTCCCTGGCCCGACTGGCAGCCAATCTGGATCCATAACGACACCCATGGCAACACCCCCCACAACATCCCTGTCAAAAGCCATACAACATAAACTTTGCCTCTGGAACCTGGAGCATGCGCGGGCATCCCACGACCACTTAGCATGGGGTCTTGACAAGGACGGCGGCGGTGCCGGCACATTGTTCGCCGCGCGCACACCCGCACACAACAAGCCCGCCGTCATTGTGTATGGTTTTTGACAGGGACGGTGGGAAGGTCGACGTATTACCCAATGTGGCGCACCTGGTCCGCGTGGCGCAGCTGACATGTGCGGCCATCTCGCGGGCTTCGCGCACCTGGCTGGCGTTTGCATTGGTCCCCGATAGCTGTCGATGGTGGCCCCTGTCCATGCTGAAACTCGGGTGCTTCTTATGTGTTGGGAGGGCGGGTGGGAACAAGCGAGACGGCTCGTTGCTTGTGGGTAACTTAATCACTGTTCCCTATTAATAAACACCCCCCCCCCCAGGCGACCGGGGGCCAACCCGAGTCCATGCCGACGCCCCCCCCCGCCATCCCTGGTAAAAAAACAACAACATACAAAACACACTCTGCCTCCAAATTCGGAACATGCGCAGCCGACCCGATGCGGCCCCCCCCACCATCCCTGTCAAAAAACGATACAGAGTACACTTGGCGGCGGCGGCGGCTGCGGCGGCTGCGGCTGCGGCGGCGGCGGCGGCTGCGGCGGCTGCGGCGGCGGCGGCGGCGGCGGCGGCGGCAGCGGCCGGCGGCGGCGGCGGCGGCTGCGGCGGTGGCGGCGGCGGCCGGTGGCGGCAGCGGCTGCGGCTGCGGCGGCGGTTTGGCAGCGGGGGGCGGCGGCGGCGGCGGCGGCGGCGGCGGCGGCGGCGGCGGCGGCGGCGGCGGCGGCGGGCAGCGGCGCGGCTGCTCCCGGCTGTCTTGGAGTCCAGGGGCAAGCCGGTTGACGAGCTTCAGGAGGGAAAAAACACAGTCACAATTAATTGTCGATCCCCCAGAAAATATGGGAAAATATGGGAAGTGTGGGGGAAGACAAAAACTTAGAAAATATTATCCCGGCGAAGCAACCTAACAGCGATGTGTAGGAGCATATCTGGGAGCATTCCCCTTAAGATTCAGATGAGAATCCAGTTGTAGAATTCTGCTGTTCTCGCAGTCGTAGTCGCATTCGCGATGACAGTCGCAGTGGCAACGGCAGTCACAGTCACAGCCTCAGCCTCAGCCTGCCTCAGCCTCAGCCTCAGCCTGCCTCAGCCTCAGCCTGCCTCAGCCTCAGCCTCAGCCTGCTTCAGCCTCAGCCTCAGTCTGCCTTCAGCCTCGGCCTCAGCCTCAGCTGGCCTCAGCCTCAGCCTCAGCCTCAGCCTCGGCCTCAGCCTGCCTCAGCATCAGCCTGCCTCAGCCTCAGCCTCAGCCTGCCTCAGCCTCAGCCTCAGCCTGCTTCAGCCTCAGCCTCAGTCTGCCTTCAGCCTCGGCCTCAGCCTCAGCCTGCCTCAGCCTCAGCCCTGCCTCAGCCATCAGCCTGCCTCAGCAGTCAAATGTGGCCCGGGAATGGAGTTCTGGGAACTGGAAGAACACGAAGTGGCCTACAGTTGGCTCCGGGCATTCAAAATCATGCCCAGGAATGGAGTTCTGGGAACTCGAAGACCACGAAGTGGCCTACAGTTGGCTCCGGGCATCCAAAATGTGGCCCGGGAATGGAGTTCTGGGAACTCGAAGACCACGAAGTGGCCTACAGTTGGCTCCGGGCATCCAAAATGTGGCCCGGGAATGGAGTTCTGGGAACTCGAAGAGCACGAAGTGGCCTACAGTTGGCTCCGGGCATTCAAAATGTGGCCCGGGAATGGAGTTCTGGGAACTCGAAGACCACGAAGTGGCCTACAGTTGGCTCCGGGCATCCAAAATGTGGCCCGGGAATGGAATTCTGGGGACTCGAAGAGCACGAAGTGGCCTACAGTTGGCTCCGGGCATTCAGAATGTGGCCCGGGAATGGAGTTCTGGGAGGTCGAAGAGCACGAAGTGTGTGACTGTTGGCTTAAAACGACTTCTGCGGCACCCTGTCCGGCACCCGCCCAGACCCCCCTGTGGAGTCATTTGCTGCTCTCTTTTGACCCCACTAGAAACCTATCAGAACAATCTGTTAGGTAACATGAGAATATAGGGAATATGTTTATTTGTGTGTGTGTATTAATTTGTGTGTCCTGGGGCCCCTTCAGAGCTGGTCGCCTGCGTGTGTGCTCCTGCGGCCGGGATCTGCCAGAGGTCGAATGGTCGTCTCTGTGCTTCCCACCGTTTGGCGGGAGATCCAGCGCCGTCTCGCGTTCGGCAACGCCGATGTGATGCCTGGCGCGGCGTGAACAGCCAAGCGCGAACGCCACCGCCACGAACACTACCACTGCTACCACCAGCGCGGCCACCACTCCCACCGCCGCGACCACTACCAGCTCCGACACGACCACCACCACGGGCCCGACGACCATTAGTACGGCCACAACCACGACACGCCGCGATTCCCATGACGGCCTCACCACGACCAGTGCGGCCGCGGTGCCCGACGCGACCATTGCCGCTCCCGGGCCCGACGAGCAGTCGCACGACCACCGCCGCGACCATTGGAGCCTTTTGTGGAGCTTCCTACGGGGCCATGAAACGCGTGAAGAGTGTATCGCCTTGGGTGCGGGGCCGCCATGCGAACGCAGCTCCTGGGGCCTCCGGTGGAGCCCCCTTTTGGGCCGCGAAGCGTGCGAGGGTCGTGCCGACGCGGGCGCGGTGCCGCCTGGCGAAAGCAGCCACTGGAGCCTTCAGTAGAGGCCCGCCTAGGGCCACGACGCTTCTGAGGGGTGTGCCGAAATGGGCGCGGTGCCACCGTGCGATCGCAGTGGGGCCACGAAACGTGTGAGGGGTGCGCCGACATGGAGGTGGAACTGCATGCGGATCCTGTCACTGGGGCCTTCGGTGGAGCACCCAATGTGGCCACGAAGCGCGTGAGGGGTGCGCCGAAATGGAGGTGGAACTGCATGCGGACCCTGCCCTGGGGCCTTTGGTGGAGCACCCAATGTGGCCACGGAGCGTGTGAGGGGTTCGCCGACATGTAGGTGGAACTGCCTGCACGCATATAATGATGATGAGGACATGCGGAGTGCAGAGGCAAGAGATGAGGAGGAGGAGGAGGAGGAGGAGGAGGAGGAGGAGGAGGACGAGGAGGAGGAGGAGAAGGAGGAGGAGGAGGACGAGGAGGAGGAGGAGGCGGAGGCGGATTGGCCCCCAGTAGCTCCCCATCCCAAGACGACTGCTGAATATGCTGAGGCTCGGGCCAGACTCGGGTGCTACGTATGTGTTGGGAGGGCGGGTGGGATTGAGCGAGACGGCCTGCGGGCGGGGAGGGGGTAACTTAACCCCTCCCCCCACCCCCTCCCCTGGACCTGGAATGGAGGTGCCGCGACCGATTTGAGCGTCCAAGAAGGCCTCGGCGAGATTCTACAAATCACTGATTCTCCTGAGGTGTTGGGGGGTGGGGGGGGAGAGGCTAAGAAGGACCCCCCTTCTTTGATCGAGCTCTTCCAAGATGGCCCAAAGATGGTCTCCAAGGCTTCCAAGAGTGCCCCAGGAGGGCCCCAAGAGGCGCCCAAGCGGCCCCAAGAGGCCACAAAGAGGTCCCCAGGAAGCTCCCAAGAACCCCCCAAGAGGCCTGAGGTACCAAGACGCTGCAAGAGGGTCCTGGGGCCGCCAGGACGCCCCCAAGACGTCCAAGCAGGACTCCAAGAAGCTCTCAAGAGACATACGAAGAGATTCCGAGAGGCATGCAGGAGGCCTCTGGCCCTTCTGCTCACCTCCTCCTCCTCTTCCTCCTCCTCCTTCTCCTATTCCTCATCCGCCTATTCCTCCTCCCTCCTCCCTCCGCCCCCCCCCTCTCCCTCTCCCTCATCCTTCTCCTCCTCCTCCTCCTCCTCCTCCTCCTCCTCTGTCCTCCCCCTCTCGTTGTATGACGACTTCCCCAATCCCTTATTCCACTGCGTGCTCCTCCGTATCCGGGATCAGGGCAACTCGCCTGGACATCGTTTCTGCATGAGCTCGTGGAGTTACGCGAAGCGCCTAAAATAATATCTTGGCATCTGCGGGCCTAGGGGGTCGGCGGTGTGGCGTAAGCTAGTGAAACATATGTCCAAGAATTCTCGCCGACACCACAGGCAGTGGAAGGCAAGAAACTGAAGCACGCGGGCATCATTACAGACCCTCCGCACAAATCTTTCCGTATTGCTCTGTCTGACCTGGCCAATGCCATCTTCTGAAGTAGCCTCGCGGGACGAGAACTCGGAGAGGGTCGATCCCAGCCTTGGTTAAGTTTCGGCCGAACCTCTCCATGAATGACCCCCGAGCTGTGACCCACGCGCGGCTGGCGAACTCCCACTCGTGGAAGTCAGGCCCTGCTTGCGAGCACTGTTATGGCCTGCTCATCGTCACCGAGCGCGAGAACCAGCTAAGCCCCAAAGGGAGAGGCGGTTAGGCTCTCCTCGCTCCCGCCATCTGTGTTCGCCAGCGGTGCTAGGTGCCCATCGGCGCCCCCAGGCCACTTTCTCTGGCGCTTGCCGAGGAGAAGTGCAAATCTCCCAGGCCAGAGAACGACCTCTGGCCCCTCCTCCTGCTCGGGCGCGGCCATATCTGCGAACGCGCGGATCAATGCAACGCATCCGTGGACCTCTTGATCTTTGCCACATGAGGAACGAAATCCAAGTGAACAGGGCACACCGAAGTTGAATTGAACCCCAACTCCGCGGGAACAGCCCCCCTCGGTGCATCAATCTTTGACTGGGGAGGGAAGACTGTTGGTTGGCGGGGGGGCAGGCGGTAAGCAGCAAACACGGGGCGGGGGAGCTCGGCGTCGGTTCCAGACATCCTCTAATACAATCGGACCCAAGACTGAAGAACATCCCACAAGAACACGGGGCCATCCGCCGGCCAAAACAACCCAAACCATACGATCACTCGAGAATCTCATCCCCCAGGATGCCCCCAAAACATCCCACAAACTGTTTTTTTGCGTCGGCGGCTAGGCAGAGTAACTGCGCTGGCGGAGAGCTAACTAAACGGGGGTGCCGTTGTAGCGAAGTGCGCCGCCACGCAGGAGAAGGGGGCAGGGCAGAGGAAGCGGCCGAAGGAGGGGGCGGGAAGGGGGCGAGGCCTCTCAGGGGGACGGGCCACGCCCTGAGCGCGTGGAACATTCCACAAACACGAAGAACAATAGGTTACCCTCCACGAGCCGACCTCGATCTTGTACCTCGGTCCGGCTGTCTGATTTTTTGTTCAATCCGCGACCCCCCAGCAGCTCCCGACTCCTGCCCCTGGGGGTAGTGCCTCGCCCCGTGGATCCCATGCTGGTGGCCCCGAGGCCCGAAAGACGGGCCCCAGAGGTCGAGATCGAGGGACACGGCCCAGATCGAACAAATCTTATCGTCGCTGGCGGCCCGCTGAAGCCGCCGCGTTAGGCCGCTATGCAATCTCGCGTAGGGCCCGCTCTTGATCGTGGAAAAAACGCAGCGTGCCGCGCTCGCGTCCCGCGCAAGCTGTGGCGTAAGGCCGCTGTGCCATCTCGCGTGAGGCCCGCTTTTGAGAGCCGCTCGTGTGGTCGTCCAGCTTCCCCGAGCTGTTTCGGGGCCCCTGCCATCGAGGCGGAGCCCAGAGATCCGGGGTTCCCAGTCCCAGCTCTCATTGGCCATGCCGCGGAGAACCCACGAGCTGGCCTGGCAGGGCCGTCCTGCCGCACCGCCCGAGCGGCAACGGCCAGGCCGCCCGGCGCAGCGAGAGAGGGTCGGGGGGACGATCAGCACCGCCATCGGCTCGCGAGGCTCTGGCCGGAGACTCCGGACCCTCTGGCGCCAACCTGATCGGACAAGAACGCAGAGCGCCGCGTTTGTCCGTTAGGCTCGAACGTAAACCAACAAAAAGAAGTGGGCGACGACAAAGAGGCCGATGACGAGGATGACGGCGTGGATGACGGGGAGAGTAGCGAAGCTCTGGCCGGAGAGTCTGGACCTTCTGGCGCCAATCCGCCGGTGCCCGTGGTGCCGTACAGTCACCAGGCATTCGAATGCAACTGTCGACCTTTTGACTTGTGCCCTGGCAAATGTTGAGCTCGTCTGGACGAGGCGTGCCGAAAGTAAACTGAAGCCCAACTCCACAAGAACGGCCCCTCGGTGTACCAGCTTTTGACGACAAGAGGGGGGGGAAGCCTGTGCTGGGCGCGGGCGGCAAGCAATCAAACGCAAACCAGAAAACGGACAACGGAAAACGGAAACCGGGAAACGGAAAACGGAACCCGGAAACCGGAAAGCGAAAAACGGAAACCGGAAACCGGAAAACGGAACTTCGTTTTTTTGCCCAAGCCGGGAACCGGAAAACGGAAAGCGGAAAACGGAAACTGGAAAGCGGAAGCCGGGAACCAGAAAACGGAAACCGGAAAACGGAAAACCGGAAACCGGAAACCGGAAAACGGAACTTCGTTTTCTGCCCAAACCGGAAAACGGAAAACGGAAACCGGAAACCGGAAAACGGAAAACAGAAACCGGAAACCGGAAAACGGAAACCCGAAAAAAGAAAACGGAAAACGCAACTTCGCTTTCTGCCCAGACCGGAAACTGGAAAACGGAAACCATGGAGCGGAAACCGGAAAACGGAAACCGGAAAACGGAAAACGGAAAACGGATTTTCGTTTTCTGCTCCAGGGTTCTGTTTTCCGTTTCCGTTCCGGTCCGGCGCGCCTGCTGACCAGAATCATCTGCGGTGGTGTTCTGGGGGGGATGGCGATTGGCCTATAATTCTTCGGCAATGCAGGATCTCCTTTTTTAAACAATACTCGGAATTTGGTGGTGGTCGCCATTCCCCCGGCGGCATCAATCGGCCCTGGGGGGTCCGAGTAAAGAGCTGCGCGATGACGCGCGCCAATTTCCCATGACCTGTTCGCAGCATCTCTGCCGCGAGGCCATCGCCAACGCCCGTTCTTCCTCGCTCGAGTTCCCGGGTCGCTTCTCGCAGCTCCTCTTCGCCCACAATGTCGCCATTGAAATCGTTCTGCAGCAATCCTTCTTCAATGATGTCATTCTCTTTACGCAACTCCTCATAAAATAAAGCGAAGACTTCAGGTATTGATTCAGGATCTGTCTGCGATATGCCATCGTTGTCTATAATGCTCGTGGTCCGACCGATTCCCTGCTGTGATTGTTCAAGACGTTTTAAGAGCTCCATGCCCGGCCCCACTGCAAACCAAAGCTTCGATGTCCCCGTCTTGTCTCTTACGGCGGTCCCGTCGTAGTGCTCGCCATACCTGCTCTAACAAATGTTTCCTCGTATCTGGGCCCGTCTCGTTCCTACGCGCCCCCATAAGCGCCATCGTCTCCTGACTTTGGCAGCGGCGAGGCCTCTGCGGAACGCCCCCCGTCGAAGAAGCAGCTGTGGCCACGGTCGCGGAGGGATCTGTCGACCTGGCCATATTCCCCAGCGCGTCATCCAAAGCCTCGTGGAAATTGGAAGGGCCCCCCTCAAGGTCTAACTGCGGGCTCCATCCTATCAGTGTCCTGGTTCGTTTGCTTCTCCATCGTTTCGGCTTCCCCTTGAAAACGAAATCTGCGACGAATGCTCGATGATCAGATTTCCCACCCAGCTGCCCAAATATTGACCAATCAACAAATGCTTTCGCAACAATCTTGTCGACGAAGATGCAATCGATTTGTCGCCGGAGCCCTGTGCCCGAGAGCTCGCGCGCCCATGCTTCGAGGGGGTCCTTCTCGACGCGCGCGGTCACAACAGACAGCCGCGCCCCGCGCAGCCGCTCGACCAAAACGTCTCCTCTAGCGCGCCGGCGTCCCAGACCGTGCAGACCAACAATGCGCGGGCTGTCTGCGCCTGTTCTGGACCCGATAGTGGCATTCGCATCTGCCCCCAAAATGCTCGCAGATCCCAGCCGCCTGCCTTCCTCCACAACCTCGCTGAGCAATATCAGATTGTCGACGCACTCGGACCCCAGGTCTGCAGCGCGCGGGAAATGCGACGCGATGAAGCGCAGGCGCATAATGCCACAAGACGTGTCTACAAAAGCCGCCCTCCGCCCGACTGCTGCGAATGTCAGCGCGGCGCCCATATCTAACCGTCGTTTGTGGATCACAACGGCCGCGCTGCGATTCCAAAGCTGACAAGACCCTACAAAGAAACGGTGCCCCCCATCCAAAATCTCACGCGCATCTTTCTCCACGAAAGGCCCTTCCTGTAGAAATGCAACACCCCGCGCGGCGCCCCCATCGAGTAAAACAACCACGCCCCAAACTGCGCCCTCCTCCATGCCGTTTGCGCTCCAGCAACAAGCTCGGGAAAAGAACACTTGTCTTTCATCTGGTTTCCCTTTCATCTCCATTCTGCTGATCTCAACACTCTGCTTAAAACGAAACGGAACATCACCGCCTATGCTACTGGACTTCCCTCTTCCTCCCCCGTAGCCGGTCGGCCCATCATCCCCATGCGTGCGCCGGTATCTCTGTTGGGCTCAGCGTGCCCTATCCCTCCGCCAGCAACTTATCGTGCTGTTTCTGGAATTCCGTCGCTGCTCCCATCACTTGCATCTTACCTTGGCGAACGTCCCACTCTGTAACTCGGCTTGGCTATCCTTCCACCACACCACCCTTTAGTATAGTTGGTATCAATATGCTTGTTGGTTTCGTTCTCCATCCCCACCCGCATTATCGATGATCACCCGCGCCACCTTCCGCACCGCATTCGTCTTACATGGGTCGGGGTCGTGCATGGCGTCTGGGTTGGCGTAGACCTTGACCCCCATAACCTCATGCTGCAGTTTGCCCCTGTCGTTTGCGAAATAACTCCACATGGCTGCTTCGGTCCTGAAGCGCACCGCACATCTCTCGGCAAACTTGCCAAACAAAAAAACCTCCTCTACATGGCCCTTCTGATCCTCCGCCCGCTTGGTCAGGTGGTCCGCGATGATGGTTGCAGGGGTGTCTTGTGGGAACTTGCCGAAATAGACCGTGCGCGACCTCCTCGGCGGTGAGGCCCCCCTTGCCCGACCCTTTCGCTGACTGTGGACTTCGTCGCCGCGCCCCCCGTCCTGCTGGTCCTCCTCCGCCTTCTCCTCCTTCTGCTCCCTCTGCCCCCTTTGGATCCTGATTGAAATTGCCCTTCACCTCCTGCTCCACCGAGAGGGCCCTTCACCTCCCCCCTAGTAACCATCGGCCCCACGTCCGCCCGCAGGTTCGTGATATCGATCTCCAAGTCCCCCACCTTCTCTCCAACTTGCTTCGCAATCTCCTTCGCCTCCCGCCTCCCCCCTCACCTCCTTGATCAACTGCTCGAGCTTCCCGACCTTCTTTGTAAGTTTGTTGGGGCGCTTGTCCTGCCGCTCTTCGAACTTCTTGAACCGCTCCGGTCTTCGACCGCGGCCTCGTCGACCGAGACGCCCGAACCGCTCGAAACATCCTGGGTGGCTTCCATGCGCGCCCTTTGCCTTTGGGGCGTCGAACCCGCATTGCTGCTTGGGCCGCGCTCGGGCGTGCCGGGTGCGTCGGCCATGGGCGTGATCTTGACTGTGTTTGCGATGCGTCTGAAGGCCCACTTGAGCCCAGGCGTCTACCAGAGCCAGAAGCAGAAGGATCGGGAGAAGCCGAAAGACCAGGGGAAGGCACACCGATGAAACGGAAAGGGGGAGGGGGCGACAATGAGGAAACACTCGGCCCCAAGAATGCGGCCCGCGCCGGGGCGAGAGCGCCATTTTGGACGCCGGGGGCACAGCGCCGATCCTGCAGCGAGGCCGACGCTGCAGCGGAAGCATCAGTGTCAAAATCCCAAACTGTTACGAAAAAATCAAACGCGTGACATGATGCTTGAACTTCTGCGTGTATAAACACGGCGGGAGAAAAAGGGGGCACGCCCAGGGCCCCAGTCCAGCTATCCCTCCTGTCTTCCCCAACACCCCTTCCAGCCTCTAAGACCAAAACCCAACATCCTTGGATCGGCGCTGGATCCCCCTCGCTGGTGCGCGGAGAGCGCCAGGGGGGCCCCGTCGCCGATTCAAGAAACCCGCGCGGAGTTCCAAAAGTGTGCGCGTGTGTCTGCGTGTGCGTCTGTGTGTGTCTCTGTGTGTGTGTGTGTCTGTGCGTGTTTGTGTGTGTGTGTGCGTCTGTGTGCGCGTCTGTGTGCGTCCATCGCTAGTGCAGTGGCTCTGCCTAGCCGCCGCAAAACGCGCGCGCATAGCGCGCCGAGATTTCGTCGACTCTTCACATCCCCCGCCGCGGTTCAAACGCGTGCCAAAATCCCTGCCGCCGACGGCGCAGACCAACCGGGGGGCCGCGACTCTGGCGACGCGAAACCGAATCACTCGAGCCCCGTCTCTCCTAACCACCAGGACCCGCCAGACGCCGACTTCTCGGCTGAGGCACTGAAAGCTGGCCGTGCCCCCCTTCCCTCCGCAGTCGCCCGTCCGCCAATCCTCCTCATCCCCCGCCCGCTCTTCCAGCTATTGCGCCCAAGGGCAGCTGCGCGCTGCGCAAAAAGAGGAACGCGAGTAAGTTCGCGCTCTCGCGCCGCCCCCCCCCCCCCCCCCCACCTCCCCCAGGAGCGAAGGAGAGGGCGAAAAGGATGAGGAAACGCAACTCGCGAGCCGCGAACAGCTTCGCACCCTCGTGGCGGCCCTTGCTTACTCCTTCTCCTCCGCTGCGGGGCGCCCAGCCGCTCGCGCCAAATCGCGCGAGCCTTCTTTTCTCGTGGGCTTCGCGGAATCGCCAGTGCACTGTGGCCCCCGCAGGCTTGGAACCCGCGCACGGCTGTTACCGGCCCTCCAGACTGGAGCCCAGACGGCTACAGAGAGGAATGCGATATAATGGTTACCCCTCCTACATGCCCTAGCGCCTCCTATGGGCCGCGCCCACTTTCGCAAGTCTCTCTGAAAAGCTCTCCAGCGCCCTGGTTCGAGACACCCGCATGCCAGGAACCCGTTTTCCAGCTCGCTTCAACACGTCGTGGAAACCTGGCCTCTCAAGATGACTCCTCAGAGCATGTTCCACAACGCCCCTGAGTTCAGGTGCGAATCCAAATGTCAGCCAGCAGACCGATCCAGCTTGTCTCGAACTGCTGTCCGGCTCAGGATTCCTAGAACCTCTTTGGGCCCTCAACCCCTCCCCGATGGGCATTGCAGAGTCTTCGAATTTAGAGCGATATACTAGGGGCAACCTGTGTCGAAATTCCGCCGCCTCGGCATATAATTGCTTGTTGGAACACAAAAAACTCACGTAGCCCAGTCTCGCTTTGGGCCACTGGCACAGGCAGAGCTTCGGGTGCGCGCTATCTAGTCCCAAGGGGATCGCGAGGGAAGTGGGCTTGAAGCGAGGCTTCGCGGCGACTTTGCCGTCCACTTTGCTCGCGTGCAGTTCCAACCGCTCCACTTCATCGCTCGGCGGCGCTTCGACCTCCAAGCGAAAATATCCAGCGCGGGCTCGGAGCTCCCGCGCTACAGATCCCCCTGCGCGGGCCCCCCGAATTATCATAATAATATCGTCTTTGAACCTAAGATGCCGAGGAACCGATTGGCAACTAACCCGAGTGAAAACCAGATTGCGATTATGTTCAGTAGGGCCAGGTCTGCGACCTCACCGCCGCGTGGAAGGCCCGCCCCTGTCGAGAAAGTGTACTGATTGTCCAAAAGGATGAACAGAACCCCTTGCACTAGGTGCTGTTCTTGCCCCTCAAAGCTGATTCCAACGTCCTCCACAAGTTAGCGAACGCTCCCAGACATGAAAAAATCCAGCACATCGGTCGTAACAAATCTGTCCTCCGGCACCATTGGGAAATCCATCAGTCGCTCCGCTGCCTCGCGAGAGTCTTTGACTACATGCCGATGCTGCCGGATCTTCTCGCGAAGCGTCCTGGCCAACTAATGGCTCAGTCTTGCAAAACAGTACCTCCCCGCAGAATGCACATTCCTGAAGGTTATGGTCCTTCGTGTTTGTGGGATTTGCATGTTTTCATACGTCGCAATTTATAGGAATGCCCCGGGGCACCCAAAGAGCGCATGATATCCCGATGCATTGGACAACCTCCATAATTAATGCTCAATATCTTTGGCAATCGCAGAATACTCCTTTGCAGTCGCATGAACATTTATCGGATCAACGCTGCATTCGTCGTATTCTTTGCAATCGAGGATATGTTCGTCGATGCGTGCGTCATCGTATATCGATACAAGTGTATATCCAGCTTCATTATCGTTTTTGCTTGGTTTGAGCCCCGAAGCATGTAGCCAATCGAACGCCTTGCGAATCAAAAGAAAAACGTTGCCTCGGCGGCGGTGTCGAAGGCTCCGAAGCCGCTGCCGGCATGCACTGGAAATAGAACGCTTCAGTCCATTCAACCATGCTGTGAGCTCTGCGTCGGGAACCTCAGTGAATGCTGGGGTCCTCCACCCTTTAATTCGATATGCAAGGCGATTCGGGTGATCTGACTCCCCCAGCTTCCATTTCCACAATAGTTAGGTACAGAATTGCTGAAGGGTGTCGATTATGTCATGCATGTTTGGGAGAACGCCGAAATTGAAAATGCGCTCGCGGTGGAAGGCAGTAAGCAGCCGCTTCACATGCCAAGGCACGTCTTCTGGCTGGAAGATGGATCTGTCAGTGCTGTCGTACATGTATAGACAACTACTGCGACGATGGTATGTCACTATTGATAACCACGCTTCCAGGCTTGCGCCTTCCTGCTCCATCCATCGGCCTTGCCACCGCTGTTCTTGGCGAAGCCTCCTCCTCTGCCTTTGGTTTTGCCCCCAAACTGCGAATATTTGCCTCCTCCTTTCTTTCCTCCTCGGCCTTTGCTGCCCCCTCTGTCGTACGTCTTGTCGCACCCCTTTCCTGGATACCTCTCCGTGTCTTTGCCCTTGCCTTTGTCTTTGCCCTTCTTTCCAGTCCTGCCCTGTCGCATTTGCTGCCCATGCCATCGCCACGGTGCTGGTTGTTGGCCTGGCCGAAGTCCTTGCCATTGGGTTTCTTTTTCTTCTTTCCATTCCCCTGGGCTCCCCCGGGGGTGCCGCCTTTTTTTGTAGCAGCCGTCATGACGTCCTGGAACGTACCAGGTGGCTTCTCCAGGTCCTCCATGGTGGTGCGCAGGCCATGCTCGTCCGGCTTCCTCTCCATGGCGTTGTTTATGACCGCGGTGAACAGCTCCTCGGGCTTCGACTTGAAGGCCAATTCGTTGTCCTTCTTGTTTTTCTTAATGCTCTTCTCGATGTTCTTGAATCGGGTCTCCTCGTCGCGAGCCTCCTGGGCGACAGCTTTCGCCCATAGCCCCTCGACCTTGTCTTGAATGATCTTCGGCTCGACTGGACGCACCACCGCGCCGTCCAGGCCGAGGTTGGTTGCCCTGTCCTCGGTCATGGTGTTGAAGATCTTGGTGATTTCCTCTGCGAAGGTAGCCTTGCTTCCTGCCCGTCGCACTGCCTGTTTCTGCTCCTCCAGACCTTCTTGAGTGGCCTGCTTATGGAACAGGGTCATCTCGTGGTGCATGATTCTCATCGCTTCTCGTCTCGACGTGCCCTTCGGAAAAGGAATGGTGAGCGAGCTGTCGTTGTGAAGACACGCTGACATGACCGAATCAAGTTCCACGTGCGAGTCGCCGGATTTGAATGCCCTCACCCCGTTCGGGTATTTGCTCGAAGTCTTGTCTGACAGGATCACGATGTCGGACTTGCACTTCTCTATGGCGATGCGATTCTTGGCAACCTTCGCCAAAGTTTTTCTCCACTCATTTGAAAATCGGTCCAAGTGTTTGTTTATGTGCTCAGGGATCTTCTTGGTGTAGTGGTCAGCAGGGGCCCCGCTCCAGGCGTGGCTCCCTGGAGTCTGGGGTCGGGCGTCCCTGGCATTGGCCCCATTGCTGGTGCCCGTGCTCCTGACCCTGATGCAAGCCCTGGCGGCAAGTTGTTTCGCAACCAGTTCCATCAACATCTTGTTCTGCTCATTCTGGTCTTGCATCGTTTTCTGCATCTGCTCCATCATCTTCTGTTGTGTGTACCAGTGCGGTAAGATCGACCTCGTGTATACGAGGTCGCTTTTCTCCATCGTACTGGCCTGCTCCCTCGACACCGGAAGCAGGAAACGCTCCAGATGCACTCCGTGCTGCTGGAACTCCTGTCAAGGAGCCCTCTCTCCGCAATCTGTGCGGCGAAGGTAGGATGCTGCTCACCTGCAAGCACCATCGCGAAGAAATGGGATAAAAAGTGACACCTCTTTTCTCGTGGGTTTCGCGGAATCGCCTGTATACTGTGGCTCCCACAGGCTTGGAACTTGTGTATGGCTGTTACCGGTCTTCCAGACTGGAGCCCAAACGGCTACAGAGAAGGAGAGGACGAAAAGGATGAGGAATCGCAACTCGCGAGCCGCGAATAGCTTCGCACCCTCGTGGCGGCCCTTGCTTACTCCTTCTCCTCCGATTCGGGGCGCCCAGCCGCTCGCGCCAAATCGCGCGAGCCCTCGGGGATGGCACGGCGGCTGAAGACACGGGGACTGTGGGCGGCGACGACGACTACTACTACTCCTACTACCACCACTACTACCACCACCACCACCACCACCACCACCACCACCACCACCACCACCACCACCACCACCACCACTACTACTACTACTACTACTACTACTACTACTGCTACTGCTACTGCTACTGCTACTGCTACTGCTACTGCTACTGCTACTGCTACTGCTACTCTACTGCTACTGCTACTGCTACTACTACTACTACTACTACTACTACTACTACTACTACTACTACTACTACTACTACTACTACTACTACTACTACTACTACTACTACTACTACTACTACTACCACTACTACTACTACTACTACTTCTGCTGCTACTACTACTACGGCTGCTACTACTACTACTACAACTACTACTACTACTACTACTACTACTATAATTCGAACAATACTAAGGCAATTGACGATACATTACTACTACTACTACTACTACTACTACTACTACGACTACTACTACTGCTACAACAACAACTACTACTACTACTACTACTCCTGTTACTACTACTACTACTACTACTACTACTACTACTACTACTACTACTACTACTACTACGACTACTACTACAACTAACACGGCTACTATTACTACTACTACTACTACTACTACTACCACCACTACTTCTGCTGCTGCTGCTGCTACTGCGAATGCTACAATTATTACTACTACTACTGCTATTACTACTACTACTACTACTACTACTACTACTACTACTACTACTACTACTACTACTACTACTACAACTAATACGACTGCTATTATTACTACTACTACTATTACTACCACTACCACTACCATTACCACTACTACCGCTACTACTACTAATACTACTGCTGCTACTACTACTACTACTACTACTACTACTACTACCTGCGACTACGACTACGACTACGAGTGCGACCCGACCAAACATACTCTGCTTACAGCTACTTCTATGACTACGGCTGTTTCTAACACTACCACCACCACCCTCACCACTACTGCTACCGCTACGACGACTACGACAAGGGCAACTACTACTACTACAACTACTACTACTACTACTACTACTACTACTACTACTACTACTACCACTACTACCACGACTGCTACTTCTACGGCTGCTACTACGTCTACGGCTACTACTAATGCTACTACTACTACTACTGCTACTACTACTACTACTACGACTACTACTACTACTACTACTACTACTACTACTACTACTACTACTATTACTACTGCTACCACTACGATTAATACTACTACTCGAACTACGACGACTACTACTACTACTACAACTACTATTACTACTACTACTACTATCACTACTACAACTAGTGCGACTGCTACTGCTAGTAGTAGTACTACTACTACTACTATTACTCCTACTACCACTACTGCTACTACTACTACTTCTACTAAAAAATAATACTATCACTACTACTACTACTACTACCGCCACTACTGCTACCACTATTACTACTACGACTGCTGCTACTACTTCCACTACTGCCACTACTACTACTACTACTAACTACTACTT
>CAUYUJ010016982.1:918361-924218 GCA_963575745.1 Prorocentrum cordatum
CGACGACGACGACGACGACGACGCCGACGCCGCCGACGACGACGACGACCACGGTCACGACGTCGACGACGACGACCAAGATGACGACAGTAGCGACCACGACGACGAAGACCACGCCGCCAATGACGACGACGACGACGCCGACGACCACGACAACCACAAAAGCGGTGAGCACGTGGAGGATAAGGAAGACGCAGAAGGGAGGGGGAGAGGTGGAGTGGAGAAGGAGACAGAGGGAGGGAGCGGAAAGTGGAGGGAGAAGGAGGAAAGGCAGCAGGAGGGAATAAACCTTTGGGACCTCCTTCGCCCAGGCACCAGGTCGTGCGGGGAAGCGGGGGCGGGAGGCAGGGAGAGGAGGGGAGGAGGGGGCACGATGGAGGACGAGAGGAGGGGCAAGATGGCGCGGGAGGCGAACAGAGGGAGGGCAAGGAGGGCAGGAGGGAGGGACGGCGGCAAGGGAGGGAGCGGAGGGGAGGGCAGGAGCAGGCCCCGCCGCCCGAGAAAACAGGAAGCAACCGGCGCCCTCCGCGCCCCCCGCGCGCGCGCGACCACGCCGGGGGCCGCCGCTGCGACTCCTCGGCGAAGCCACGCGGCCGCGTGGCCCGCGGCCGCCCGCCTAGCCCCGGCCGCCTCGCGGGGGGCGGGGATGGGCAGCGCAGCGCCGATGGGACGACGACGGGGTCGAGGACGAGGACGAGGTCGAGGTCGAGGGCGACGACGCCTCTCCACGCACCCGTTCCCGCCGCCTCTGACAACGGCGGCGCCGCCTTCCTCACACCCTCCCCCTCCCCCTCCCCCTCCTCCTCCTCCTCCCTCTCCTCCTCCTCGTCCTCCTCCTCCTCCTCCTCCTCCTCCTCTTCCTTCTGCGTTGGCCAGGCCCTGAGCAACTGAGCTCGCAGCGTCAACGTTCCTCCTCGAGACTCCAGACTGCGGGCATATAATCCACAGCGTGAGCTGCCCTGGAGTCCTCCCGACGGCCGGCGGGCGGGCGAAGAGAACCAAGAGGCAAGAGAGAGAGAGAGAGAGACAAAAAAAGAGGGGAGACGGCGATGACGATGGCACTAATGTGGGAAGGGGGTGAGGGAAGGGGGTGGGTCACTGAACTCGGGCGCTGTGCGAGTGCGGCGATGGACCGGACGGGAACTCCACCTTCCCGTGGGGGGAGGGAGAGGCCCACCTCGGCGCACCTCTCCTGGGGAGGGGGCCCGCCTTCCTGCCAACCCGAGGTCCGGAGGTCAGAGAGAACCCGTTTCACGGGCGCTCGCCTTGGGAACACTCGGCGGCGCGTTTCAAACCGGGGGGTGGGCCCCCCCCCAACACTCGGCGCCGTCGATCAAAACCAAGGGGATCCCAGGAACCCCCCTCCCCCCAACCCACCCCGTCCCGAACCCCCCCCCCTCCCAAGGGGGGGAGGTTCGGCGCCGGCGCCGGCGCTGGCGGCCGCCAGCAGCGCCCACGGCGGGGACGTAGCGACGATGACCAGAGGCAGCCCAAGGGGGGGGGAGGGGTTTCACCCCCCCCCCAAGGGGGGAGGGTCAACCCCCCCCCCTCCCCCCGTCGGCGCCGGCGCTGGCGGCGGCCAGCAGCGCCGGCGCTGGCGCCAGCGACGGCGGGGCCGCAGCAACGAGTACCACAACCACTACCACCACCGCCATCACTACCACCACCACCACCACCACCACCGCCTCAACCCACCACCACCACCAACAACAACAACAGCACCACACAACCACCATCACCACCACCACCACAGCCACCACCACCACCGCAACCACCACCGCAACTCACCATCACCACCACCACCACCACAAAAACCCAAAACCACTACCACCACCACCACCACCACAATCTACCACACCACCACCACCACAACCGCCACAACCACCACCACTACCAGCAGCACAACCCACCGCCACCACCACAAACCACCACACCACCACCACCACCACCATCACCACAACAAACGTCCACTGACCACCGCCACCACCACAACCCACCACCACCACCACAAACCACCACCACACCACCACAACCACCACCACCACAACTCAACATCACCACCACCACCACAAAAACCCACCACCACTAACACCAACACCACAATCTTCCACACCACCACCACCACCGCCACAACCACCACCACTACCAGCAGCACAACCCACCACCACAACCACCACAAACCACCGCACCACCACCACCAAACCGCCGCCAGACCACCACCACAAGCACCACCTCCACAAAACCACCGCTACAACCACAACCCACCACCACCAATTCCCACCACAACCACCACCACACCACCAACCCAAACCACCACCCACCACCACCACCGCCACAAACCACCACCACACCACCATCAAACCACCACCACCACACCACCACCAAACCACCACCACCACCAGCATCACCACCACCCACCACCGCAACCACCACCACCACAACAAACCACCACACCACCACCACTACAACCACCACCACCGCCACCACCACCACCACCACCACCACCCACCGCCACAACCACCACCACCACCGCCGTCCTCGTCGACGCTCCCCGCCACCGCCGCCCGCCGCCGCAGGCGCCGGCGCCAGCCAAGAAATGGAAATCGTCGTCCCCGCCGCCGCCGCCAGCCGCCGCCGACGCAAGCGCCGGCCCGAGGAGAGGGGAAGCAGGGAAGAAGGGAGGGGGGGTCGAACCCTCCCCCTCCAACCACCCTCTCCGTCACGGGATGGTCCCCCCCCCAACCAGGGGGAGGGGAGGGGGGGGGGCCAGTTCCAACCCCCCCCACCCTCCAAGCGAACACAGAACGCGCTCTTTCGGAGGTCAGAGTCCTCCTCCACCTCCTCCTCCGCACCCCCTCCAGAAGCGGCGGAGGGGGGGCCTCCCGCGAAGGCCGGCCACCTCGCCCTGTGTCCCGTCTGCGCGCCGCCACGTGCAAGGTAGTCAGCACTCTTGGAGTACGAGGAGGAGGAGGAGGACGACGGCGACGACGATGAGGAAGAACATGGGGAGAACTAGCAGGACGAGGAGGATGAGGAGAGGCCGTCTGGCATTTCATCCCCCCTCGCCGTCAGCGCTGCGCATTCGAGGTAGAGCGGTGCAGTCAGGCAGGCTCCTCCGTACACTTGGGTGATCGGTGGCTCCCAAAAGCATATCGGCGCCTTTCTCTCCCCTCATGCCGCCTCCTCCGCCTCATCATCAGCCTCCCTCTTCTCCCCATCCATCTCAATCCCCCACCTACACCCTCCACTCTCTCTCTCGTGTTCCTGCTCCTCCTCCTCCTCCTCCTCCTCCTCCTCCTCCTCCTCATCCTCATCCTCATCCTCATCCTCATCCTCATCCTCATCCTCATCATCATCATCATCATCATCATCATCATCATCACATCACATCATCATCATCATCATATCATCATCATCATCATCAGCATCATCATCATCATCAGCAGCAGCATAATAATCATCATCATCATCATCAGCATCATCATCATCATCATCATCATCATCATCATCATCATCATCATCATCATCATCATCATCATCATCATCAGCATCAGCATCAGCATCAGCATCAGCATCATCATCAGCATCATCAGCATCAGCATCAGCATCATCAGCATCAACATCAGCATCATCATCATCAGCAGCATCATAATAATCATCATCATCACCATCATCATCATCATCCTTCTTCCTCCCTCCACTCTCCTCCCTACCTCCCTCTCCTGCTGTTGACCCTCCTCCCTGCAACAGGGCACCGGGGCTCCGAGCCTCAGAGCTTGCCCACGGTGAGCATGCGGGCCAGGCCAGCGACGAAGAAAAAGACGAAGAAGACCGAGAAGAACAGGCCAGCCCTCAGAGCGTGGAGGCGGAGGGGAACGCGGTGGCTTTCAAAGGTTTTGACAGCTGTCGGCATCCGTCGAGCGGTTTTCGGATGTTTTCGCAAGTTGCGGATGGCCTCCCGAAGTTTCTCAAAAAGCTCTCCGGACCCATCTGGACAGGGGAGGCCGCAGGGAAACGGTAGGGCAGGAGGCGGGGCAGGAGGGGAAAGAGTCGGACCTGCCTTCCTCTCCACACCGCCAAACGCTCTATCGATATCATTGCGTCCAAGGATGGAGATGAAGGTGAAGAGAAAAAGGAGAGGGTGAGGAAGACGAACGAGCCGTAGAGCAGGGAGCCGCCGAAGCACACGCCCCATACTCTTAAGAATCAGGGTGACGCCAACGCAAAAGCCAAACGAGATGGCATCAGATCTCGCCTCCTGTGGCTGGGTGCATGCCTGCTGCCAACCAATCGCGGGCGCGGCGACGAGCAGAGTTTGGCGGCCTGTTGCGGCACGGGACGCCAAGGGCCCCAACCTTGGGCGGGCCGAGGGCCAATCGTGCCCCACAGAGCCCGCACAACCACAAACCTCCACTGCGGTGGAGGCGATGGCCATCTCACTCGAAGAGACACCCTCCCGCATCCGCCCCCATAGTAGCAGCAGTACCAGCAGTGGTAGCCTCCACCTCCAAGCGGTCGCCTCGGCCAGATGGCTGACCATGTCGCTCAGCGCGCACCTGGCCCCAGGCTTCTGCAACGACTTGCAAGTCGTTGGGGTCCTTAGCAATCGCCAAGCAGCGTCTGCACTGGATCGCGTCGGACCGAAGAGCCAAGAGCACGGTGCCGTGAACCATGAACATAAGAAGCGGAACCACTTTGGACGGTTTGGGAACCTGTGAGGTCCCCAGCGCATCCTTGGAGCACGAGGCCTCGGATTTGGCACACATAGTGTGAACCGCTCGGGACAGTAACTGGCAAGACAGCTTGCACTCTCTGATGGCGGCCTGGAACTCTACAGCAGCAGCATCGGCGACAACAGTGTCCTGAGCACCTGGCTTGGCCAAAAACAATACGCCCATGCACTGCCCATGAGCCTCCAAATGTCACCAGCATCGGCCCCGCTCTCGATGCACCCCTCAAGCGTGCGGTGCGCGGGGGCCCAACAGAACGAAGGCCGAACGGCCTGGTTCGGGCGCACGCGAAACCTGCTGCGCCAGACCGCGTAATGCGAGGCTAAGCCGATCTTCTCTGCCCTTCATGCGCAACACAAGCACGACCGCTGATGATGGCAGGCGGCTCGCCGCCCCGCGGGCACCAACGAGACCGCTCGGGCCCAGCCCATCTTTCGCCGCGCAGAACAATCCGAAACCTTCCGAAGCGACCGCCGAACTTGGCCGTCAAAGGCCACCAGCCCGCTGCAATCTCGACCACGCTCCAGGCACATCGACTGGCGTCGGGCACAGAATTTTGAAGACAAGAATTGACACTTGTCGGCGCTGGCTCCACAACTCCACGGGCCGTCAGCAAGCCTCCGAGTGAACACAGGCGGCCGAATCAAGGGAGGGGAATTGAACGGGGAGGATCACTCCCACGGATGCCCAACTTCTCCCCGACCCCATTGTCCAGCATGGCCTGCCTGTGAGCCCACGCGTCACCAGGAAACCCTCGACTGCCGCCGTTGTCCTATCCCGAGGCTAATGCCCGAGGACTATCATGAAAGTGGTGGCCCTGCGTGCCTGGCGGGGCTTGACTGGAAGAGAAAGCCGCCCAAACCCACCAGCCCACTGCGCCCAGGGCGAACCCTGACGAACACCTGCTGACGGGCCGAGGCGACCAAGAGCATCGATCGAGCCGAACAAAACCCGTAACCAAACACCTCGGGCCAGTGGAAAGGAATCGCGGCCTAGATTGCGAACTGACTTCAAAAGGCTTGAGTTTGAGTGGGGGCGCGCGGGCCTTCGCGGCTCGCGACGCCAGACGACGACGCCAAGTATCCTGACGACTAAACCTGCATCAAAAAACCTAGCGCAGGGGGCGC
>CAUYUJ010016983.1:0-15000 GCA_963575745.1 Prorocentrum cordatum
TAGTAGTAGTAGTAGTAGTAATAGTAGTAGTAGTAGTAGTAGGAGTAGGAGTAGGAGTAGTAGTAGTAGTAGTAGTAGTAGTAGTAGTAGTAGTAGTAGTAGTAGTAGTAGTAGTCGTATCAGTAGTACAGCAGCAGCAGCAGTGTTGGTGTCATCGGTGGTGTGCGAGAGGATGTTTGGTCGCATGTATCATGTTGCGCCTGTTGGCTTGCGTGTTTTCCCCAAACATCTTTTGGTGTTGGGTCCTCGCGTTGAAGAGACAGCGCCTTCCGTCTCACTCCGTCCTCCTTCTCCTCCCCCCTCCTCCCATCCTTGCTGTTGCCCTCCACACAACCGTGTCGGCACCGTTTCTGCATACCCCTCGCGCGTCTCGTGCCCGCGTTGGGCTAGCTCCACCGAAGTCTCCATGGTGTCTTCGCGCGCGTCCGCACAACCCCTCCCCGCACACCCCTCAAAACTTGTTGTGGTCCCATCGGCGGCTCCACCGAGGGCCTTCGCGGTGAGTTCGCACGCGCCCGCTCGGCCCATGTCGTCACACCCCTCACACGTTTCGTGGCCCCGTCGGGGGCTCCACTGAGGGTTTTCGTGGTGAGCTCGCATGCCTCCACCCGACCCACCCCGTCACACCCATCAAGCGTTTCGTTGCTTCTAGCTACACCGAGGGCCTCCGCGATGTGTTCGCATGCGTCCGCCCGGCTCATTCCGCAACATCCCTCACACGTTTCGTGGTCCCATAGGGAGCTCCACCGAATGCTCCCGCGGTGAGTTCGCTTGCGTCCGCCGGACCCCATCCCGCACACCCCTCGTACGTTTCGTGGCCCCACACGGAGCTCACCGAAGGCCTGCGTGGTGAGTTCGCGTGCGTCCGCCCGATCGATGTCGGCACACCCCACACTCGGTCCGTGGCCCCATAATCTCCCACCGAAGGCTTCGGCGGTAAGTTCGCATGCGCCCGCCCGATTCAGTTCGGCACACACTTCACACGCGTCGTGGCCCCATACGGAGTTCACCGAGGGTTTCCGTGGTGAGTTCGCATGCGCCCGACGGGCCCATGTCGGCACACCCCGCACCCGCTTCGTGGCCCCGTATGGGGCTCCACCGAGTGATCCCGTAGTGATATCGCATGCGTCCGCCCAACCCATGTCGGCACACCCTTCACACGTTTCTTGGCCCCTGCAGGGAACTCCGCCCAACGTATTTCGGCACATCCCTTAAACGTTGCGTGGCCACATAGGGAAGCCCACCGAAGGCCCCAGTGGGGCAGTTCGCATGCGCCCCCGCCACCCATGTCGGCACAACCCGCAAACGCTTCGTGGTTCCACAGGTCGCCACACCGAAGGCCCCTGCGGCGCAGTTTGCATGCGGTCCCCCGCCCACCACATGTCCATTTCGGTGCACCACTCGCACGGCTCGTGGCCCCGTAAGGAGCTCCACCCGAGGCCCCAAAGTCTGGGTTCACGTGCGGCCCCACGCCCACGGCATGTCCATGTCGGCACACCCCTCACACGATTCCTGGCCCCATGGGGAGCTCCACCGAAGGTCCCCAATGCCGGGGCTCGCATGCGGCTCCCCACCCGCCGCATGTCCATCTCGGCACGCCCCGGTTCGTGGCCCCATTAGGGGGGTAAGTTTCTTCCGTCTCGTTTGTCACGCGGTTTATAAACCTGCATCTGGTTCGATTGTTCGCCAGGAATCGGGGGCGGAAAAGAGGGGGGTGATGACTAGGGGGGGGTGGATATCATGGCGCGGGCCATGATATTTCCCCAGATTTCATGGCGCCTCTTCTTATTTCATTACGTCCCTGGCCCCCCCGCTGGGCCGCGCACATGCCGCCGGTCATGATTTGCCCCCCCCCCTCTTTGACGCCCCCCTCTTTGCCGCTCCCGAAGGAAATGTGTTCGGTGTTTGCGATGCTGGCTGTCTGCTATTGAGTTTGGATTCTGATGGTTGCGCGACAAGACTTGGTCAGCACCTACCAGGGAAGATCAAAGGGTGAGGACGGGGGGGGAGGCAGCCGCAGATAGCGGGTCCGGAAGACAAGCGGTGAGAGTGAGGAAGATCAGCATGGCGAGTGGGGGGAGGAGGAGGTAGCGGCTCCGAAACCATGGGACAATCGAGCCAGTTTCTTGTCATGCCTCAAAAAGTCTCATGTCTCAAACATCCACACGCTCCCCGCGTTTGCGAGTTTGTCGGCGTAGAAAGAAGGTGGCCAACCAACCTAGGTCAACCGACAGTTGCAGCACACGCCGTGAGCGGGCCGTCATTGCATGAGCAGGTCAGTGGCAAGGAGCAGCGTGCATATGGACGCCAGCGAAGATGCTGGTGCTTTTGCTTGTTCATACCCCCGATTTGCGATCATTTTGTTCCTCTGCCAAGCAAGCGCTGCCATTTGTTCTTTTTTGGGGGGAGAGGGGGGGGCTCTGAGCTTCGCCTGTTGCAGCGGGCTGTTTACCACGTGGGCGAACATACCAAACGGAGCAGTTGGCGGGGTCCTGGCTGTGCGATCCAGTTTTCTTGATTTCTCTCTCTGCACTCATGGGGGCACCAACCCTCGCACGAGAAAGCGAACCCACCCATTCTTGTTGGGCGCGCAAGTATTGCACGGGGCGCCAGCTACGGGACCCACGGGCGTGAATTATTTCCCATTCGTTGTTCGGATCGAGTCTAATCGAGGTCCGAACTGGCTCGAACCACCATGCTTCGCCACGCGAGGGACGACATGGATATCGTGTGCGCGGGCGCAGGGTATCGACCAGGCATGGCGCACAGGAGCGCGGATGTGCACATCGCACGTCACCCTGGCAATCCCCTCTCCCATCTGCCCGCATCACCTCCCGTGCTCGACCTTCTACCCGTCCTGCCTCTCCCCTGTAGCTTCTTCTTCCTCCTCCTACTGCCCTCCTGCCCTCCACGTCCCCTCCCCTCCCCTCCCCCTCCCTTCCCCAGATTCTCTCCCCCCCCAGGCCCTCGTCCCCCTGTGACCCCCCCCCTCGCGCGGCAGGACGACGCTGCTGCCGCCCCTGGGGGCGGTGGGGGCGCACGCTCCCCCGCTGCCGTCTCTGCTGCCGGCGAGAGCAGAGGCCGTGCTCGGGTACGGGGCAGAAGGAGGAGAGGGTCCGGATCGCCATGGTGATGGTGATGACGGGGGGTCGCGGTGGTGATGGTGAGTGAGATGAGACGGATGAGATGGTGATGGTGGTGCTGGTGGTGATGGTGGTGATGGTGATGTTGATGGTGATGGTGATGTTGAGAGGTGGTGGTGAGTGCGATGGTGATGGTGGTGATGGTGGAAGTCACGATGAGACGGATGAGCGGTGGTCGATGGTGATGTTCGGGACCGAGCTCGGATCGAGCGCCGCGATGATGAGTGATGCTAGCGGTGATGCTGCTGCTGCTTCTGCTGATTTCGAGTATGATGATGATGGTGGTGGTGATGATGCTGATGCTGATGATGATGCTGATGATGATGCTGATGATGATGGTGGTTGTGGTGCTGCTGCTGCTGATGATGATGGTGCTGCTGCTGATGATGATGATGATGATGATGATGATGATGATGATGATGATGATGATGATGATGAGGATGATGATGATGCTGCTGACGATGATGCTGCTGGTGATACTGATGATGGTAGCGAGGTGGGAGGTGAGATGGAGGAGGATAATGAGGCAGAAGTGCAAGATAATTGGAAGAGGGAGGAGCAGGAGGAGCAGGAGGATGCATGGACCCCCCTCCATTCTCTTCTTTGCACCATGTGGGCGGGGCCCTGTGGGAGGGACCATGTGGGTGGGACCCGTTTGTTGAGACCCTATTGGTGGGACCTCGCAGCTTTGTGTTTGCGGGTGGACCCTATTAACGGAGCCCTATAGGAGGGACCGTATGGGTGGGGCCGTGTGCATGGCACCATATTGCTGGCACCGCTTGGGTACGACACCAGTGGTGGCACCCAGAGGAAGGGTGGGCGGGGCCCTATGGGCCAGGGCCTATGGGTGACTCTTCGGCGGAACCATTCGAAGCGGAACCACTCAAATCAGTCCTCTTTGCACGGAAGGTCAGGACGGGGCTTATGACCAGGGTTGCGGCGTGGTATGTTGTCGCCGGCTTGCTACGGGGGTGCCTTTGGTTGGCAGTGCGAGAAAGTGTGCGTCATACGGGGCGCTGGTGTATGATTAGCGCTTCCAGGGGGTGTGCCCTGAGGACTTTAAATTGGCGCCGTTGCTCCTGTCCCCGTTCCCTTTCTGCCGCCGCTGCCGCCGCCGGCTCTCCTGCTTCCTTCTTCCTCCTCCCGCCTCCCGCCTCCTGATGCTCTGGTGCGCTGCACCCGGTTGTTCCTTGAAGCCTGCCTCCTCCACTGCTCCCTCCGGAGCGCGGCTCCTGGGATCCGGCACCCTTGCTCGCGCGTCTCTCCCCCCCTCTCTCCTCCCTCTCTCCTCCTCCTCCTCCTCCTCCTCCTCCTCCTCCTCCTCCTCCTCCTCCTCCTCCTCCTCGCCTCCGCGACTGTGCTCGCGAGGGTCCCTGTGCACAGGCCGTCTACTCAGGCCGCTCTCTGCGCACGCGCGATGATGTCTTTGACGATGCCGGCCTCCCCCCCCCTGCTGCCCCTCTTGGCGCGGCTCCGGAGACGCCGGTCGTGCGTCATGCTTTTTCGTCCTCGTTGGCTCTTGCTCAGTGGCGCTGGGACGAAACGATCTGCATACGGCTGGCACAGTCGTGTGCGTCATGCGCGCGGCACTCGCTGTTCGTCCAGGGCGCAATCCGTTCCCGGGTCACGCTTTAGCTGGCCCGCGGTCGGCCCGTGGTCGTGGAGAGTAGCTTGGTGGGTCTCCATGGGCGGGGCCCTCTGGTTGGGGCCTTCTGGCTGGGACCCTCCGGGTCGGACCCCGTGAGCGGGATCCCCTGGGTGACGCCGCGTGGGCGGGACCCTGCCGGTGAAGGCCGGTCGGCGGGGCCGTCTGGGTGGGGCCCTCGGGGTGGGGCCCGAGGAGTCGGAGCCTGTCGGGGGGATTCGCCCCGCAGCCTCACAGGGCGACACCCCGCACGTCGCCCCCTGTCTCACGACGCGCTCGGCGCGTCGTCGAGGCTGCCTCGCCCGCGCCGAAGCTGCGCGCAGCAGGCCACGGGCAGGTCGGCGGCGCGAGCGGCCGACCGCGCCCACGGGCGCCCGAGGCTGCTTCGCGGCCTCGCAGGGCGGCGCGCCGCACGTCGCCCCCGTCTCGCGACGCGCTCGGCGCGTCGTCGAGGCCACGCTCGCCTGCAGTGGGGGCCCGTGATGGAGGATGACGGTTCATAGATGACTGGGGGTCGTGTTCACGCGGCGGCGCCCGGGATGAGGATTAGAAAAAACCGGCCGCGGGCTGGAAAACTATTTTTAATATATCGTTCTCACCCCAGTCAGAACATTGCAGGAATAGCAGAAACCTATGTTTTGAATCGTTCCCTCCCATTTGTTTTATTCATCGTCATCCCGCATGACCAAGAAGCACGCCGCCTGTCTCCAGGGTGCCCTGGGTTTCTCGGGTGTCGGTGGCTCTGCTGCGGGAGGCGCGGCGCTCCCGCGCCGGAGGTCGATGGACGCCCTGGGGTCTCGGGGTCGGGTTTCTCCTCCCTCCTCCCTCCTCCCTCCTCCCTCCTCCCTCCTCCCTCCCTGTGGACTGGCCTCCGCTGCACGTCGAAGCGAGCTGAGCAGACCACGGGCAGGCCCACCGCGCCCCGCGGACGTTTTGGAGGCGGGAGCCTCGAGGAGTCCCAGGCCTCGGCCTGCACGCGCCAGGCGAGCTGCTCTGCACCGCTCCGTCAAACCACCGTGCACCCTAGGCGATGCTTAAGAGAACCTAAGTTTTCGTCCAGAGTCTCGATTCTTCTTAACTTCTCAGTGTAAGTTCTGGGTTGTATTCCATTTCTGAGGCTATGAATTTCTTAACCCATGATTTCTTAAGCGTTTCGCGGGGTGTACGGCAGGTTCGCGTCATGCCTACCAGCGGCGACCCCAGCGCGTGCGCGTAAGGTTGAACGCCGTCTGTGGCCCAGAATCGGCCCATCCTTGAACGCTCAGGCCTTTTGAAAGGGCCGATCGTTCAAGCTTGCACGATCCCCGCGGTGTCAGGAACCAACGCCGGGGTCGACACGACGCGAACCTGCCGTAACCCAACCCGAAGGCCCAAATTGACCCTCGATTTCCAGTGGGGTGGAGTCGGGGAACATCGAACAAAAACACGTTTGGAGCCCGTACCCTTCCCAACCCGAAGCTTGGGTCTTCGGGTTAGGTTGAGGTGGTCTGGTAGGCAGTCAGCCCTCGCATCCGGCGAAGCCAAGCGCGGCGCTTCGCTGCGGTCCTCGGCGGTGCCCTCAGAGGCGGCAGCGTCGGCCACCTGCCATCCGGGCCGCCGCAGTCGCACGGGGCTGGGAAGCCTCCAGAGCCACCGCATCTCAGAGCTTCTGGCCCGACGTGTCTTCTTCTCCTCCTCCTCCTCCTCCTCTCCGCCAGGCGCGGCCTGGGGAGAGGGAGGGGGAGGAGGGAGGAGGAGGAGGAGGAGGAGGAGGAGGAGGAGGAGGAGGAGGAGGAGGAGGAGGCTGGGAAGCCTCCAGAGCCCTCCTCTCGCCCGACGTGTCTTCTCCTCGTCCTGGGGTCCGTCTTGCCTCGGGGAAGCGGCGGCGGCGGGCGCCTGCCCTCCGCGGCCGCCCCGGCCTCGGCGCCGCCGCGGCCCGCAGAGGGGCGCCCCCCCCCCCCCCTCCCCGCCCTCCGCCCCGCCCGTGGAGCCCGCCGCGAGGGCCGGAGGCTCTCTCGCTCCGCGGCGTCGTCGGCGGGGGGTCGGGCTCGGACGCGGCCTGCACGCCCCGTCGGCGCGAGCTCCTGCGGCGGAGGAGGAGGAGGAGGAGGAGGAGGAGGAGGAGGAGGAGGAGGAGGAGGACCTGCCGCTCGTCGAGCTCCTCCTCGTCCAGGCCCTCGCCCCGCCGGCCCGCCGCCGGGCTCGGGCGCGGCGGCTCCGCCCCTCGGCGCGCGCTCTCGCTCGCCACCTGCCGCTCCTCGGTCTCCTTCTCGTCTGGGCCCTCGCCTGAGGTCGGGCATGTCCCCCTACAGGAGGAGCTTGGACGACAGATAGAAAATATGTTCAAAAAGTACCAACACATGCCCCAAAGTACTACAAAAATAGCCCCCAGGCAATTAAAAAAAACTACTTTTGAATATTTCCCCAGTGCCTTCATCCTCGCCCTTCCGCCCCACCCCATCCAGCACGGGCCAGATGCCGGGCCGACGCAGGCCCCGGCAGTTCGGGCTCGGTCGGGCTCGGTCGCGGGTCGCCGGCCTCGGGGAGCTCGGAGCGGCCCGCTCCGTGGGGCGGCGGCCGGCCACCACCGCGCGCCCGAGCCCACGGGCGCTCTCGGGGGGGGGGGGGGTCGGAGAGGCGCTCGTGCTGGGCGGGCTCGCGGCGGGCCCCACGCCGGCCGAGGCAGGCCACCTTCGGTCGCAGGGGCAGGTCGGCGGCGGCCGCGCGCGCGGCAGCCCGCCCGTGCCGCGTCAGCGCAGGCCGGCGGCAGCTGCAGGGCCCCCGCCGAGGCGCCGCCCACCTCGACGCGCGGACAGCACACGCCCATACCGATACCCACAGGGTAGGGGTGGGACGTGCGGGGGCGATGGGTCCCCGCTCGAACGGGAGCCTCCCCGAGGAGGTCCGACAACCCGCACCCCTACCCACAGCCAGTCGTCTTCCCGCCGACCTCCCTATGGGTATGGGTGTGTGTGTGTGTGTGTGTTGCTCGTTCGTCAGCACCTCGCCTCGCGCTGCACGCGCTTGAGGTGCGCTGTCACATGGCCCGAGGCGACGGGTGGCGAGCCACCGCGCTGCGCCCTGCCCACGCCGAAGGGGGTGCCGACGGCCGCGGCATCCCGACCGGCCCGCGCCGGGCAGTCCACGAGCCCGGCCTCCTGCTCGGGAGCTGCACGCACTGCGCCCGCGCTCTCCTCCCCGAGCGGCAGCTGGGAGGTCGCGCGGGCTGCTGTCGGGACCGCAGGCCGCCGCGGCCGCAGGACGCGGGCTGGCCACCCGGGCTCGGCCACGCGCCAGTTGGGCGCGCAGTCGGCCGCCGCGCGGGCTGCCGCCCGGCCTGGAGCGGTGCGCGGGCCATGGCGAGCACGTGCCCGCCGCGGCGGGCACGTGCTGCTGCGCCGCCCCGTGGGCGACTGAGCAGCCTTCCGCAGCCATCGCCCGCGGGGCAGGGGGCCGCACCAAGGGAGCGAGCGTGAGTGATGGGCCGATTTCCACCACCACTACCATAGGCAGCAGAAGGAGGAGGATGAGGAGGAGGAGGAAGAGGAGAAGAAGGTGGAGGAGGAGGAGGAGGAGGAGGAGGAGGAGGAGGAGGAGGAGGAGGAGGAGGAGGAGGAGGAAGAGGCGGACGAGGGGGACGAGGAGGAGGGAGGAGGAGAGAGGAGGGAGGAGGAGGAGGAGAGGAGGGAGGAGGAGGAAGAAGAGGCGGAGGAGGAGGAGGAGCGAGGAGGAGGAGGAGGAGGGGATGGAGGAGGAGGAGTCCCCCATCCTCCCTTCTCCCCGTCCTGCCTGTGGTAGTGGTGGCGGGACATCGGCCCATCAGAGAGCGTCGACGCACTCGGGACAGCACGGCGCCCTTCCACGGCGAGCTGCGATGCGGTCGCCCTTCGACCTGCGGCGCTGCTGCAAGTGAGGGCGTCACGACGGTGCGCCCACGGGGAGCACGCACGCGGACGAGCTTCGCGCCGACGTGTGCCAGGCGCAATGCCTCCTCACTCCTCCTCCTCCTCTTCCTCCTCCTCCCCTCCCTTCCTCCGCCTCCTCCTCCTTCCTTCCTCCTCCTCCTCCTCCTCCTCTCCTCCTCCTCCTCCTCATACTCTCCCTCCTCCCTCCTCCCCTCCTCCCTCCTCCGCCTCCTCCTCCTCCTCCTCCTCCTCCTCCTCCTCCTCCGCTCCCTCCTCCTCCTCCTCCTCCTCCTCCTCCTCCTCCTCCCCCTCCTCCCCCTCCGCCTCCTACTCCTGCGTCCCCCTCTTCTCCTCCTCGTTGATCGCCAAGTACTTGGACCGCCTCGGCTTGCCTGCCTTCAGCTGGGACGAAGCGGGCCCACCTGGTCTCGGCCACGCGCGGAGGGGGGCACGGGGAGTCGGGAAGGCTTCTTAGAAGCTGGAGGAAGGCGCGGGCCTTCTCCACAGATCTAAGAAGCAGCCTCCTTGTAAAAAGCCTTTCCTCGGAAACTGGAACATATACTTTACCAGTGGCGGGCTGTTTTTCAATCCCCGGACTTCTTGAGGGTCGAGGGCGACGCTGGGGCGGTGTGGTGTATACTTGTTTCCCCGATGTCCCGGGGAAACAACGAAACATGTATACACCAGGGTCCCGTATACGCCAGGATCCGCTCTCCAGTGCAAATTCCAATGCAGGACCGGAAGAAGCGTCGGAGTATAGAGTTCGATTCCCCCCTCTGCGCGACGCCAATGGTCCCCATGATGTTGATGCGCCTTCGTTCGTGGTGCCCAGAGAGCTGCCCAAATGGCACCGACGGCCTTCCGATGTCTGCTCGGCGCTTGCATCCCGAGGGCGTGGCCGCGCTGCTGGCTTTGAGTCGGGCCTGTCCATCAACAGGGGGGATACTCAAAAATAGGAAAACTCGTGTGGGGATGAAGTTTCGATTATTCCATCGCTTCGCTCACTCCGCCAGCCCATGTTGCATGATCGCTACTGCTTCGCCGTGGGCCCGGGGCCGTTGTGGCGCCGCCGAGGAGGAGGAGGAGGAGGAAGATGAGGATGGGGAAGGGGAGGGGAGTAGGAGGAGAGGATGAGAAGGAGAGGAGGAGGATGAAGATAAGTAGGAGTAGGAGGAGGAGGAGGAGGAGGAGGAGCAGGAGGAGGAGGAGGAGGAGGAAGGGGGAGGGGCGGAGGAGGAAGCCTCTCGTTGGCATCTTGTGTTGCCCTTGGGGCCAAGCAGGGTCGTCGTCAAGATGCTTCTTTGGGAGGCCTCTTGGGGTCTTTTGAGAAGCCGTTCGGGGGCGCCTGGGAGGCATTCTTGAACTTCTGGGGCCTCTTTTGGGCTTCCTGGGGGCCTCCTGGGGCCTCTTGCCTCTTGGCGGCATCTTGGGGGCCTCTTGGGGGCCTCTTGGGGGCCTCTCGGGGCCTCCTGGGGCCCTCTTGGGGCGGAAGGCTCGAGTTTTCGGTTCATGGTCCCCCTCTTGGGCCCCTCTTGGGGCCGTCTTGGGCCGTCTTGGGCGCCTCTTGGGCCGTCTCGGGGCCCTCTTGGGCCCTGTTGGGGCCCTCTTGGAAGCCTCTTGGCCCATCTTGTGGCGCTCTTGGGGGCCTTGGGCCGTCTTGGAGCATCGGATGGCCGAAAAGGCGACAAGGCCAAAATCCTTCCAAAACCATCGTAGAATTTATAATTTTGGCCTCTCGGGCCCTCTTGTCAGGCCTCTTGGAGGCCACTTGGAGGCCTCTTGGGCCGTCTTGGGGTCATCATCGGCGTCTTGGAGCGCTCTTTGGGCGTCTCGGGCACTTCTTGGGCAGTCTTGGGGACCTCTTGGGTCAGGAGGGGGGGTAGTCGATTGCGCCCCTCCCCTCGGAGGCCACGATCCTCGTGATGGGTGTCGAAAAATTGCCCAGTCTGGCATCTCTGATCCGAGTGTCCCAGGGGTGTCCCGGGGGTGTCCCAGGGGTGTCCCGGGGGGGTCCCCGGGGTGTCCCGGGGGTGTCCCGGGGTGTCCCGGGGGTGTCCCGGGGGTGTCCCGGGTGTGTCCCAGGGGTGTCCCGGGGTATTTTTCGTCCGGGGACCCCCAGGGGCGGCCCCGCGCGCGCGAACTAGAATATTGTTAACCAGTTACCGGAGATCTTAGCACGCCGTTGGCCCGTTGTGCCGGCGAATTTTTGATCATTCTTGAATGGGTTTGGATTATTTTTAATTTTTTCCACCAAAAATCCGCCTGTGGGGGGGGGGCAATGCCCGAGCTAACGATTGCATCGCGAGGGTTTGGCCGCGCTGCTGGCTGCTACGCGGTGGATGTGCGCTGGTTTTCCGATGTGCGTGGGTTTTCGCGACTCAGTACCGCCTTCCTGCTGCAGCAGGTGGAGGAGGAGGGCCATGAGTCGGGTGCGGACAGAACCCCCAACAGTGACACGTCGATTAGTGAATTGTCCGTTTTCGGTTCTCGAGAGGGCGCCGTGGCCGTTATTTTCCAGGCTTGCGCCCGCCAGGTTTGGGCCTCAGGTCGTTTTCACTAAACCACGTTTTACTAAAGGGGGGTCTGTCCATCCCCGAATGAGATCTTGCAGAGGTCTGAGGTCTGGACGTTCCCAGGGGGCTCCGGAGGCAGACACATAAAATCAGCACGTAAACAGCACAACACCGAACTGGATGCTGTTGCTGCTCTTCCGTGCCCTCCCGAGAAGGACGACGACGCCTCCAAACTGGGGCGGCAGAGTGGCAGGGCACAGAGGTCCCGCACTGGACCAGACTCCCCCTTTATTTATCAGCCAATTTGGTAATGAGCGACCGCGTCGCGGGGACGACTCGAGCGACGTCGACCCCCATCCTCACTCTAATGCTCCTCCCCGTCCTCCTCTTGAGTCACTCGTTCGTGGCTGTATGTCAAGGTCGGCGAGTGGATCGATAAAACAATCACCGCCTGGACGGGCCAACACGTCTTCGGCCACAGCGGGATCGGACGCGTCGCGCGTACGAAAGGGTTCGCGGCTTTCTAGAGGGATTCCTTCTCGAGGGCGACGACGAGACGGATGCCGAAGCGGAGTGGGAATTGGAAGTATGCATCCGCCAGGAGTGGGTGCTACCCTACCCGTAGACTCTTGCGTTAGGGAGGGGAGTGCAGGTAGGGCCAGATCGCTGAGTAGTGCCAGAGATCCTTCTGCAAGGCGACCACAGCGAGTCCAGAACATAGCGAAGATTGCTTCAAAACTGCGAAGCACTGGTGCTAGCAGTGTAGCCCCGAACCTGGCCCGATTGCTCGATCGATGCTGATCCCGGGGAGGACGACGACGACCACGACGACGATGACGGCGACGGCGACGGCGACGAAGGTGGCGACGACTACGACGACGACGGCGGCGGCGACGGCGACGACGCGTCCGCCGCCGCCGACGACTACCACTACCGGTTTCACTGCGACCACGACGTCGCAGACCACAACGACCATGGTCGGCCACGGCGACGACCACGCCGACGCGCCCGCGACGGCGCGCGCCAGCGACGACGACGACGACGACGACGACGACGACGGCGACGACGACGACGGCGACGACGACGACGACGACGACGACGACGACGACGACGACGACGACGACGACGACGACTGCCCTCCCCGAGGGGCGCCGCCGGCGCCGGCGCTCGCCGCCAGCGCTCCTCGCCGGAACGGGGGCGCCCCGGCGGCCCTCGCCGAGGGGCCCGGAGGCCGCGCGCACGCCGGCGCCGCCCGTGCCGAGCGAGGCGACGCCGGCGACGATGTCGTCGTCGTCGTCGTCGTCGTCGTCGTCGTCGTCGTCGTCGTCGTCGTCGTCGTCGTCGTCGTCGTCGTCGCTGGCGCGCGCCGTCGCGGGCGCGTCGGCGTGGTCGGCGCCGCGCGTGCCGAGCAAGGCGAGGCCGGCGGCGGCCTCCGTGCTGGCGACAGCGGTCTGGACGCCCGACGTGGGTAAGGAAAGAAGGGGTACTCCAGATTTCGTAATAAACGGGAGGGGGGTCTCATTTCGGTGGGGGGTCTCTTCCAGGCTATCCTGGAGGGCCTGGGGGGGTCTGGGGACGGTGTTTTGGAGGGTTCTCCCACGGGGGAGGTCTAAAATGGCTTGTCTTGGAGGGTCCAGACCCCCTCCCTTTTATTACGAAATCTGGAGTAAGGAAAGAAGGGGTACAATGCCCAAAATCAAGCAGTGGCGAAGCGTCCTCGCTCGCCTATAGCCCTACCAAGCGATGTTCTGAGAACCTTCTGTGGTTCCCACGAAATGTTATGAGAACAGTTTTGGTTGGGGCTGTCCTGTTTTATCACATCGGGCTTATGTTCTAAGAAGATTGCTTTTGTTCTTAGAAAGTGTTTGGGTTCCAGGAACATTTCGTGGTAGGACTATAGGAATGCCGGGACGGTCGGTCCCTGCTCCAAGAATGGGTACAATGCCCAGCAGCAGTTCCTGCTTATATTGAGCAGGACTCGCTGTCGGTGTCGCCGCGGCCTGTGTCCATTCGAGACTGAAGGCCGCCTGCCCAACAGCGGCCGCTGTTGGCTTGGGACAGCATTTGTTGTTGGTCATTGTGCCAATTTTTTCCGTACCCATTTCGGGCGTCCAAAGACGGCGCATTCTCGCCTCTCCTGCCCCTCCTCCTCTTGAAGAGGAGGAGGAAGAAGAATATCTAACGCTCCTGGCATCGGCCCTAGGTTCGCGCAGCGTTAGAAAAGGGAGAAGAAGGGCAACAACAAGAACAAATACAACATTAAGACGAATAAGTGTAAGACTTATGCTATGACGAATAAGAATAATCACAATCATATTCAAAAGAGGAGGAGGAGGAGGAGGAGGAGGAGGAGGAGGAGGAGGAGGCCGACAACGACGGCGGCGGCAACGGCGGCGGTGACCAAGCCGGCGGCGGCGGCGACGATGACGGCGACCTCTGGAGGCATCTGGAGGTTCCAAACGGGCTACAGTTAAGAGCCCTAATAAGGACGCGCGACTTTGCTCAGGGTACCCTTGCGTCGTTGCTCTTCCTTGCTCTTGCGTCCTTGGGGTTTTCGTCGCCCGCCGCCCCAGGAATCCCAGCTTCGGCCTCCAAGGGTCTTGAGCCCTTGCCGCGCGTCCTCATTAGGGTTTTTGACTCTGACACGCCAAAGAGATTTCGATCCGACGAGGAGGATGGGGAGGAGGACGAGGAGCATAGGAGCGCGCGGAGCGCTGCGGCCTCCTCGATGGGGACCACCGCTTGCAGGAGCGCCTGGCGGAGCTGGCCAACGACCGCCCCGGGTGTCGCCGTCGTCATCGTCGTCGCCCCAGGAGGAGGAGGAGGAGGAGGAGGAGGAGGAGGAGGAGGAGGAGGAGGAGGAGAGGAGGAGGAGGAGGAGGAGGAGGAGGAGGGGAGGAGGAGAGGAGGAGGAGGAGGAGAAGGAGGAGGAGGAGGAGGAGGAGGAGGAGGGAGGAGGAGGAGGAGGAGGAGGAGGAGGAGGAGGAGGCGGAGGAGGAGGAGGAGGAGGAGGCCCTCGGTGTGGGGGCCAAACACGGAGACCTCGCGCTGGCTCCGGCCGGGGCAGCAGCCCCGGCCGGAGCCAGCGCGAGGTCTTGCGGCGACCCCGCTGCGCAGTCAGTCCTCCACTACTCGCAACGTGCCTGCTCGCAGGCGCCCGAAGAATAGTTGACTTCTTCGACGTGATGTATTCGGGGGTGACAGGGAGCCCCCACTCCGACACGTCGATTCGTGAATTGTCCGTTTCCGGTTCTCGAGAGGGCGCCGCGGCCGTCGTTCTCCATGCTCGCGCCCGCCAGGTCTGGGCCCGAGGTCGCTTTCATTACACCAAGTTTTGCCAAAGGGGGTTCTGTCCACCCCCGCTGTATCGTAAATCCCCCCGCGGCGGATCCATCACCAGCCTCGAACTTATCCTTATCCCTAAGATTGACACGCCCAAAGGCGATGCCAACCTTGGGGAGGCGCCCTGAAAAACTTCTGGAATCCCTACGAGTGGCATTGTGATGAGGCGATGCCCAGCTTAGGGATATGTTCCAGGCTGGTGAATCCAGGCTCAGAGCGTGAATTACACTACCCCGCTTCCGCTTCCAGGCAAAAGCAGGCCATGCCACGCGCCTCCTCGCCGAGCGGCCTGACCAGTACAGGCTGCAATTTGGCATCGCTGGGCATCTCTTGGAAGCGAGGGTGGTCAAAAGCGAGGTACACCTTAGGCGATGCTTAAGAAAACTTAAGTTTTCGGCCAGAGTCTCGATTATTCTTAATGTTTCAATGTAAATCCTAAGATTTGAATGGAAATTCTGGGTTTGTAATCAATT
>CAUYUJ010016983.1:22500-32500 GCA_963575745.1 Prorocentrum cordatum
TAATAGTGGAAGTGGTAGTGGTAGTGGTAGTGGTAATAGTAGTAGGAGTAGAAGTAGTAGTAGTAGTAGTAGCAGTAGCCGTCGTACTTGTATTAGTAGTAGTTGCAGCCGTCGTCGTAGATGTAGTCGTATTAATCCTATATCATAGGCGGTGGTGAGGGGGTGAGATCGAAGTGGAACGGCGAGCCCCCGTACCGGGAAGTCGGTTTCGGTTTCGTGTTCGTGCGTGCCGTGCGTGCGGGCGAGGCGAAGCTGCGTGGGCGGGCGAAGAGTGTCCCGCCTCTGGCTGAGGCGCGGCCGGACCAAAAGTCTCCCTTCCGGCAACAGGTGCCGCGCGGTGTCCCGCCGGTGTCCCGCCGGTGTCCCGTCGGTGTCCCGATGATGTTGATGATGATGGCGATGTTGTTGATGATGATGATGATGGCCATGGTGTTGATGATGATGGCGCCCCGATGATGATGATGATGATGATGTTGATGATGCTGATGTTGCTGGTGATGATGGTGTCCCGATGATGATGGTGATGTTGATAATCCAGACGATGTTGATGATGATATGATGGCGTGATGATGCTGGTGATGATGATGGTGTCCCGATGATGATGATACGTTTGATGCTGATGCTGTTGATGATGATGATGGTGCTGATGATGATGGTGTCCCGATGATGATGATGACGATGATGGAGTCCCGATGATGATAACGATGAAATTGCTGATGATGATGCTGAGGTGATGACGGTCATTTGGATGATTTTGGCCCGATGATGATGATTCGGATGTTGATGATGATGGTGTCCCGGTGATGATGATGGTGATGATGATGTTGACGATGATGGTGGTGTCCCAATAATGATGATGATGTTGATGGTGATGATGTTTCTGATGATGATGGTGTCCCGAAGATGATGGTGATGCTGATGACGAGATGATTTTGTTCATGATGACGACGAGGTCATGAGCATGGTGGCTTTCCGATGATGATGATGGTGATGATGAGGACGGTGTCCAGTTGATGATGATGTTGATGCTGATGATGGTGACGATGATGGTGTCCCGATGATTATGATGATGATGGTGGTGCTGATGATGATGATGGCGGCCTTGGTGGTGATGCTGATGGTGTCCCGAGGATAATGATGTTAATGATGCTGTTGCTGATAATGATGGTGTCCCGATGACGATGATGATACTGATCCTGATTGTGTTGGTGATGATGATGAAATGCCGGGATGCTGATGATCGCGGTGATGATGATGGTGTACCGATGATGAAGATGAGTTTGATGATGATGCTATTGATGGTGATGATGGTGTGATTCTGTTGTTCCGATGATGATGATGCCGATGATTGGGGTCCCGGTGATGATGGTGCTGATGATGTTCATGATGAGGATGATGATTTGATCATGGTCATTTTGATGATGGTGGCCCGATGATGATGGTGCTGATGTGGATGATGATGATGATGATGATGGTGTCCCCATGATGATGATGTTGATAATGATGATGCTTACGATGATGATGGTGTACCGATGATGATGATTGTGTTGATGATGTTGTTAATGGTGATGGCGCCACGATGCTGATGATGTTGGTGATTCTTTTCGTGATAACGACGATGATATGACGATGGTGATTAAGATGGTGGTCTTCCGGTGATGATGATGATGATGGTGTCTTGGTGATAATGTTGATGCTGATGGTGATGGTGACGATGATGGTGTCCCGATGATGACGATGATGGTGATGATGAGGATGGTGATGATGATGGCGATAAAGTGATGAAGATGATGGTGTCCCGATGGTGATGATGATGATGACGCTGATGGCGATGATGGTGATGACGTTGGGTGGGAGATTTATAACTATAAAGATAGTGAGGTCGACAGTGAAACCGGATGTGCGATATATTGTGAAATCGATAGTGGGACTGGTAGTGAGATCGATTGCGAGATCGATAGCCAGATCGATTGTGATATCGATCGAATGACATAGGTCGAGTGGTATCGATTGTGATATCGATCGAGTGAGATCGATCGAGCGAGACCGATCGTGCGATCGATAGTAACACCGATAGTGCGACCGATCGAGTGACACGTTGGTTCCCCCCCCCGAACCTCCTCATCACCCGAAGGGTGGCCGTGTAGGTATATCAGCATGACTAGTTCTATTATCAGTCGAAATGGTAGTAGTAGTTGCAATCTCATTAGTCGTGACAGTAGTAGTGTTCGTCGTAGTGGTAGTAGTATTACTTGTCATCGCACGACATCATCACTAAAAGTCTTAGTAGTAGTGGTAGTAGTAGTCGTCGTCGTCGTCGTAGCGGTAGTAGTAGTAATGGCGGTAGTGCTAGTAGTACTGATAACACTAGTCGTAGTAGTAGTAGTAGTAGTCGTAGTAGCAGTAGTAGTAGTAGTAGTAGTAGTAGTAGTAGTAGTAGTAGTAGTAGTTGAAGAAGAAGAAGAAGCAATAGTAGTCGTAGTAGTTGTAGTAGTAAGTAGTAGTAGTAGTAGTAGTAGTAGTAGTAGTAGTAGTAGTAGTAGTAGTAGTAGTAGTAGTAGTAGTAGTAGTAGTAGTAGTAGTAGTAGTCGTAGTAGTAGTAGTAGTAGTAGTAGTAGTAGTAGTAGTAGTAGTAGTAGTAGTTAGTGTAGTAGTAGTAGTAGTAGTAGTAGTAGTAGTAGTAGTAGTAGTAGTAGTCGTAGTAGTAGTAGTAGTAGTAGTAGTAGTAGTAGTAGTAGTAGTAGTAGTAGTAGTAGTAGTAGTAGTAGTCGTAGTAATAGTATAGTTGTAGTAGTAGTAGTAGTAGTAGTAGTAGTAGTAGTACTAGGTGGTGGTAGTAGTAGTAGTAGTAGTCGTAGTAGCAGTAGTAGTAGTAGTAGTAGTTGAAGAAGAAGAAGCAATAGTAGTAGTAGTAGTAGTAGTAGTAGTAGTTGTAGTAGTAAGTAGTTGTAGTAGTAGTAGTAGTAGTAGTAGTAGTAGTAGTAGTAGTAGTAGTGATAGTGATAATAGTAGTAGTAGTAGTAGTAGTAGTAGTAGTAGTAATGATCGCACGACATCATCACTAAAAGTCTTAGTAGTAGTGGTAGTAGTAGTCGTCGTCGTCGTCGTCGTAGCGGTAGTAGTAGTAATGGCGGTAGTGCTAGTAGTACTGATAACACTAGTCGTAGTAGTAGTAGTAGTCGTAGTAGCAGTAGTAGTAGTAGTGGTAGTAGTAGTAGTAGTAGTAGTAGTGGTGGTGGTAGTAGTAGTAGTAGTAGTAGTGGGAGTAACCGTCGCAATCGCAGTAAAAGTCGCAGTTGCTGTCGTAGCGGTAGCAATCTTAATAGTAGTCGTAGTAGTAGGAGGGACAATTTTCCGCCCCTGGCTCGTCGCAGTGTCGTCGCCATGTCGTCGTTCCCCCTGAACCCAAGGGGCCGCCGCAGGACCTCCTCCTCCTCCTCCTCCTTCTCGTCCTCTTCCTCCTCCTCATCGTCGGCCTCCTCCTCGTCCTCCTCCTCCTCCTTTTCCTCCTCCTCCTCCTCTTTCCTCTTCCTCGTCCTCGTCCTTCATGCCCCTGGTGGGGTTCGCCGCCCTCGTGGTCCCCCTCCCCGTTCTTCACTTCTGCACTCGCCCTGGTGAGATCAACCCGCCCATGGGCGACCTCCCCTGGGGGGTGGGGAGATGGCCTCGCCCGACCCAGGACCCCGATGCCTTCAGCCAGAGCCAGAGGAGCCACAGGAGGCAGAGGAGGAGGAGGAGGAGGAGGAGGAGGAGGAGGAGGAGGAGAAGGTGCAGGAGGAGGAGGAGGACGACGACGACGGCGTCGACGACGACGAAGACGACGACGGCGTCGACGACGACGACGACGATGACGACGCGGGCGACGCTGCCCACGACGACGATGACGACGACGACGCCGTCAACGACGACGACGACGACGTTGACGGCGGCGGCGACGGCGGCGGCGACGGCGACGGCGACAACCCCGAGGCGCAGCCCGGCCGGCGCGCTCGCAGCCGCTCGCTGCGGCGCGCGGCGCGCGGCGGGCAGCGGCGCGCGCGCCCGGCCGCCCCGATCTCGGGGGGAGGGGGGGGCGTGTGTGCCTCCACCTCCCGTCTCCATCCTGCTCCTCCCTCCTGTCTCCATCCTGCTCCACCATCCTCCGCCTTTCTCCGCCTCCTCCTCCTCCTCCTCCTCCTCCTCTCCTCCTCTTCCTCCTCCTCCCCTTCTCCTCCTCCTCCTCCTCCTCCTCCCCCTCCGCCTTCTTCTCCTCAGGCTACGTCGACTCCTCCTCCTTCTCCTCCTCCTTCTTCTACTCCTCCTTCTTCTTCTTCACCTCCTCCTCCTCCTCCATCCTCCCCCTGCCCCTCCGCCTTCTCCTCCTCCTCCTCCTCCTCCTCCTCCTCCTCCCCGATCGCGGGGGGGGGGGGGCGCTGAGGCAGCGAGCAGGACCGGCAGCACAATGTCCCCCCCACCTCCCTCCCCACCTGGGCAGGGTGAGGTGGCCCTCCCCGCGTGCCCCCCTCGGGGCAGGCAGGGGCGCCGCGGAGCCCGCAGGAAACGGACGGCACACCATGCCCACCTCGGTGGGGTAGGTTGTCCAACGGGGCCAAGGTTTTCTCCCCTTTCTCATCCTCCTCCTCCTCCTCCTGCTCCTCCTCCTCCTCCTCCTCCTCCTCCTCCTCCTCCCTCTCCTTCTCCTCCTCCTCTTCCTCCTCCTCCTCCTCCTCGTCCTCCTCGGGGTAGGTTGCCCATCGGGGCGAAGGTTTCCCCAGCGGGTGGGGGGGATTGTCGTTGGCGTTCAGAAGCGAGCAGTACAGCCGAGGCCCATGCCAAGAAACATCCAGCTTGCCTCCATGGTGCCCTGGTTTCTTGGGTTTCGATCGTTTTGCTGTGGAGAGCGCTACGTGCCCACACCAAACATCAATGGACGTCCTGGGGTCTCAGGGTTGAGTTTCTTGTGGAAGGTTTCTTGTGGTCGGGCCTCTACTGCATCGGCAGCGGGTATGCTCCTTTCACCTTCACAGCTCGACGAAGATTACGAACTCCACCCCCAGGCACTGCAAATCACGGCGTGAGATGGAGGGGCGACAGACGGTCGTCGAACCGCACGCGTCCGCATGCGGTATTCTCCACATGAGCTTTAAAACACACAGGCAAGACCGACATGCCTAGACGAGTCGCTTGAGAAGAGCGACGCGTCAACGCGTCACTCTCAACAGGCCAGCTACTCGGTAGGTTTTGGGCGGTTTTCTCTCCTCGGAATGCTTTCCAGCAGCTGCGCCTCGCCGAGAGCGTCCCAGGGGTGCTTGGATCGTCCCGAACGGCCCCAGGGCCCCGAATCTGGGCCCGAGAACGACTCGGGCAGGGGCGAGGGACAGGAGAAGGAGAGCTCTTGCTCCCAGATCGTGCCGTTCCACAAGTCTTGTGGCCAGGCCTTGGCGGCTCGGACGCACATGACATGAGGGGCCCCGATGCTCTGGCCTCGGACGCACGAAGTGCGATCGCCCGACCTCCAGAGCATGATGCCGGTGATCCCATCGCTGGCGGTGCTCCCGCGCGGTTCGCTCTCTCTCACACGGCGGCGTTGACCAGCCTGCTGCGGGCGGTGTCCAGGCGCGCCGACCGACGCCAGCGTCCACGGGCTTTGCGATCCGCACGAGCACGGCGTCGGCGCGCGCGCGAAGGCGCTGGGGAGCCCCGCTGCGCCCCGGGCTTCTCGAGAGTGATGGGCAAATGTTTCACCACCACTACCCTATGTAGGACGGGGAAGGAGGGAGGATTTGGAGGCCCTCCTCCTCCTCCTCCTCCTCCTCCTCCTCCTCCTCCTCCTCCTCCTCCCTCCCCTACCTGTGGTAGTGGTGGAGCGCGCTGCACGGTGCGAGCGGCTGCCGACTAGCAGCAGGCCGTGCGGGTGGCGGCCCGGCCGCGTACCCGAGAGGGCCGCGTTGGGCGGCGGCCCCGGCTCGAGCGCCGCGCGCCCGCCATGGTGCCGCCTGCCTACAATGGTACCGCCTGTGCCGCTCGCCCTCGCTCTCGTCCTCCTCCTCGTCATCCTCCTCCTCCTCCTCCTCCTCCAACTCCTCCTCATTCTCCACCTCAGACGTGCTTTGACGCTGCCAGTTCAATGGGGAAACGAACACTGACATAAACATGTACCTCGGAGGTCCGCGCGGATTTCTCGGGTCGGCGCTGAGGCCCCCTGGTGGCGCCTCAAGCGCCGCCCCCTGGCGCGATCAGCGCGCCAGGGAGGGGGGTGCAGCGCGGATCCAAGAAGTCCGCGCGGACCTCCGAGGAGGGGGAGGAGGAGGAGGAGGGAGGAGGAGGAGGAGGAGGAGGAGGGGGAGGAGGAGGAGGAGGAGGAGGAGGAGGAGAGAGGAGGAGGAGGAGGAGGAGGAGGAGGAGGAGGAGGAGGAGGAGGAGGACGAGGAGGACGAGGACGAGGACGAGGACGAGGAGGAGGAGGAGGAAGGAGAGGGAGGAAGGGAGGAGAAAGAGGAGGAGGAGAGAGAGGAGGAGGAGGAGGAGGAGAAGGAGGAGGAGGAGAAGGAGGAGGAGGAGGAGGAGGAGGAGGAGGACGCTTCCCTGCTCGTGCCCACGCAGCCCTGCTCTCCCTCGTGCCTGCCGCCGCCTCTCCTCCGCCTGCCGCCGAGGCTCCCCAGGCCCGTCCGCCTCGGCAGGCGGCCTCTCGGCTGTCCCGCGTCGGAGCCCCGAGCCCGCTGGAGTGAGCACATCGTGGTGGTCTTATGTCGGGCGTGTCCCCCTACAGGGGGATGTTCGACGAAGCAAAAAAACAAACACCCCAAACACACCCCCAAAAAATCAAACCATATCCCAAAAAAGTACCCAGACTATTTTTGGGCTATTTTTAAGATTATTCCCTACCTAGGCTCTGCCTAGAAGGGTTCTTACCCTGTGTGCTTAAAGGGCCGGGCAGTGGGTCCCGCCCCGGGCGGTTCCCCAAGGATCCGCCCCGCGGTTCCCCCAGTGACGTTCCTTTAGCTTAGCGTTGCTTATCTCATCTCAGCTTAGCTTAACTTAGCTTAGCTTAGCTTTGCCTAGCCGAGCTTAGCTTAACTTAGCTTAGCTTGGCTTAGCTTAGCTTAGCTTAGCTTAGGTTAGCCTAGCCTAGCCTAGCTTAGCTTAGCTTAGCTTAGTTTGGCTTAGCCTAGCTTAGCTTAGCTTAGCTTAGCCTGGCCTAGCCTAGCCTAGCTTAGTTTAGTTTAGCATAGCCTAGCTTACCTTAGCGCAGCACTAGCACAGCACAGCACTAGCACAGCACAGCATTAGCACAGCTTAGCAAAAACAGCAGCAAACGCAAAAGCAACAGCAAAGGCAAGGCAATGCAAAGCAAAAGCAACACCAATGGTAGGTGTAGATGTGGATGTGGATATAGGTGTAGATGCAGATGTAAATGTAGATGTAGGTGTAGATGTATGTGCATATGTAGATGTAGATGGGAGTCTCGCTGTTGATGTTGATGTAGATGTAGGTGCAGGTGTAGATGTTAATGTAGCTGTCGGTGTAGATGTAGATGTTGCTTTCCTAGATGCTCCAACTCCTAGGTAGGGTCGCACTGGGATAATTTTTGGGGTATTTTTTACTTTCCGTCGAAAATCCCCCTGTATGGGGGACACGCCCGGCAGAGTGGTAGTCCTGGCAATCCCGATGGCGATCCCCCCTCTCCCCCCTCCGAGCTGCCCGCCTCGCCCGCCTCCTCGTTCCCGCTCCCAGCTCCCCTCGTCCCTCGTCCCTCGTCCCTTGCCTCCGCCCCTCTCCCTCTTGCCCTTCGCCCCCGGCCGGACCTCCTCTCCGCCCGCGCCCTCCTTCCCCTGCCCCCCTCCCCCCCCTGCCCCTGCCTGCGCGCGCCGCCTCCGACGTGTGCGGCGACGACCCCCCGGGACTGCCCTGGGAGTGGCCCCCGCCGCCGCCCTCCTCCCCCCTCCCGCCGACTCCTCTTCCCCGTGCGGCTCCCCGTCGCTTTGCACTCAGCCCACTTAGCCCTCCCCCCTTGCCCCATTCTCATTCTGTCGCCGCCCCCCGCCGTACCCATTCCAGTCCTCCCCCCCATGCCGCGCCTCCCCGTCGCATCGTCCCTGCTGCCCCCCACCCCACCCCACCCCACCCTCACTCCCCTCATGGCTTCTCCTCCGCAGCCTCGCATGGCGTTGAACATGCTCTGGGCATTCTTGGAGCATGTGCAACCTCGCAGCCTCGAATTCGCTTCGTGTCGCTCTCAGATCTCGCCGTGCTGCTTCAGGAATATACGCAGGCGCACGCCGCGTGCGCTCTGATCTTGACTTTTCCTCCACATTGGCACTGGGCCTCCCGGCCCGTTTTTCGGGCATGTTGGTTTGACGTGTCCGTCGAGTGTTTGCTGCTCTTGGCATCGCTCGGACGTGTGCATTTTTTCCTCGGCGAGGACCATGGAGGAGCATCCTGGATGACTTAGCGAAAAAACACGCACGAAATCGACAAAAATATACGAGGAATGGACGTCCGAGCGATGCTCAGTGCTGGCTTGAACACTGTGGGGCGACGCCCTCTCCGGAAGCCGCCCCGCTCTGCAGGTACTGCTTCAAGCCAACCGGCGGGTCGAGCTGACCCTTGAGCCCAGGCAGGTGCTGGAAGAGGAGTTTGAAGATGAAGACACGTGTGGCAGAAACTGAGAAGGTAACACTTTGATGCACTGAAGGCGATGGGGAGACGGAAGCAAACATGCACCAGACAAATGGAACCAAGCCCAAGCCTCAGCAGTCCAAGAGGAAAAGCATGACAACGCTTAACAGATGCCCAGGACGTGCTCACAGCCAACCAAGCCAACTCTTCTCCTTTGTCCCGCTCCCCCTCCCCTTCCTCCTATTCCTTCCGAGATGTCTGCAAGGGTCCCCAGAGGCCGGGGAGGTCCCGCGGAGGCCCCGAAAGCCTCCGGAGACATGAGAAACATCAAAACACTCAACAACCAACGTCCCCTCTATCTACCACCTCTTCCCTTCTCCCCCTCGCGGCAGCATGTTCGCCGAGAGGCGGCGTGACAACAGGGGGCACAGCAGCGCCCATGCCACCCAGCCAGAACTCCACCCCCCGCAGTAACAGGTGGTGCTGAAGTGCTGCTGGATGACCGAACTGGGCCACCTCCCTGCCCCCCCCCCCCCCTCGTCCTTCCTCCCCCCGCCTCGTCCCCCCCCCCCCCCGTCGCCCCCACCCCCTCGCCCCCCCCCCTCCTCCCCCCTTCCCATCCCTCCCCCCCTGGCCCCCCCCCCCGCTTGCACTGCCGAGGCTGGTGGCCTACAAGAGCAGCGGCCCGCCGCCAGCCCAGCTGCTGGCTCCTCGCCGCGCGGGGGGGGGGGCGGGCAGGGCAGGAGCTTGCGCGCCGCGCCCCGTCGGCCTCGCAGTCGCTGTCGCCGTCGGCCTCGGAGCTCGAATCGAGCGTGGTCATCCTGCTCCTCCTCCTCCTCCTCCTCCTCCTCCTCCCTCCCCTTCTACGTCTTCTTCTACGTCTCGTCCTCCTCCTGGGCCTTCTCCTCCGTCTCCCTCCTCCGTCTCATCATCCTCCGCCTCCTCCTCCTCCGCCTCCTCCTCCTCCGTCTCCCTCCTCCGCCTCCTCGTGCCTCCATGAAGGAGGAGAGGAGATGGTTGAGGGGGGGGGGGAGGGTAATGAGGACAGGCGTCATGAGGAGCAGGACAGGGAGGACCAGCGGCAGCAGGAGGGGCGGATGCTGCAGCAGGAAGAGCAGCAGCCGCAGCAGCAGCACCAGAAGGAGGAGGAGGAGGAGGGAGGAGGAGGAGGAGGAGGAGGAGGAGAAGGAGGGAGGAGGAGGAGGAGGAGGAGGAGGAGGACGGAGGAGGAGGAGGACAGAGGAGGAGAAGGAGCACCAAGAGGATGAGGAGGAGGAGGGAGGAGGGAGGAGGAGGAGGAGGAGGAGGAGGGGGAGGATGAGGATGCCTAGTGTCTGATTTCGACGTGGAAGCTTGCCTGTCGCAGTCAGCGCTCTGCGTGTGTCTGCAGCCTCGATGCGCA
>CAUYUJ010016983.1:37500-90000 GCA_963575745.1 Prorocentrum cordatum
CCTTTCCCGGCGCGGCCGCCGGGGAAGGGCGCACTCTGCGGGGACACAGCCCAGTCCAATAAGGGAATGACCCAGAAGCCTCACGACCCTCCTATCCCTCCCCTCCCTCCCTCCCCCCTTCCTCCCTCCCCCCTTCCCTCCCTCCCCCCCCTCCCCCTCTCCCTCTCCTCCCTCCCTCCCTCCCTCCCTGCCCTCTCCTCCGCTGCTCCCCCCGAAGAGGCCCGGGGGCGCCCGGGTGGGTCCCCATGGGTGCACCCCCGTCACCGAGGGGGGCCCCCGGGCGTTGGGGTGTGATGGTCCGTACCTGGCCACCGAAAACGCCACCCATACCAGACACGGCTTCCTGGAGGACTGGCCACGTGGCATTCCGCTTCTGGGAGCAAGTTCTGACTGCAGTCGGCCCAGATTAGTAGGTCGACCCTGCCAAATCTCGGGGGCGGAAAGAGGGGGGTGATGACTAGGGGGGGGGATATCATGGCGGGGGCCATGATATCTCCCCTGATTTCATGGCGCCTCTTCTTATTTCATTACGTCCCTGGCCCCCCCGCTGGGCCGCGCACATGCCGCCGGTCATGATTCGCACCCACCTCTCTTGGACACCCCCCTCTTGGCCGCTCCCGAAAACCAACGGTACCCTTGTGTCCTGTGTCTCGCGACCCATGCTTCCCACATTCCTGTGGCAATGTGGCCCTCGGGATGGTCCTGTGTCCTCTCGCGTGTCCTGTCCAATCAAGTCCGACTGTGTTACATAAGCAAACTACGCAGGGATAAGTTCAGGCAGGGGCAGCCTGGCAGGAGCAGGGGAAGGAGAGGGAACGGGGAGCGTGGGGCGGACGGCGGGACCGGTCGGGGCGATCGTGCAGGCGGGCGTCGTTGTCGAGGAGGGGGTCGCGAAGGCCGGGCCAACGGCGGACGTGGTGGTCATGCTGCCGGGCGCGGTGGTCGTTGCGGAGGTCGGGCTTGGTGGGCTGATGGTCGGGCGCCGTGGTTCATGAGCGACAGAAGGGCGTACACGTACATGAATCCACGTTGGTTTCGAGAGTATGCATTGTTCGAATGTTCGTACCACGCGGACGGTCTCGCGGATCGAGGGGCCGTGTTCATATACATGGTTGGGCGCGTACACCTTAGGCGATGCTTAAGAAAACCTAAGTTTTCGGCCAGAGTCTCGATTATTCTTAACGTTTGAATGTAAATCCTAAGATTTTGATAGAAATTTGTGGTTTTTATTCAAGTTCTGAGACCATGAATTTCTTAACCCATGATTTCTTAAGCATTTCGCAGGGTGTACGTCCTTGGTGGGGTCCCTAGTGGTGGTGCTCGTGGTGGCTTGGCCGGTGGTCGTGCTGGTGGTGGTCGTGCTGTTGGTGGTCGAGCGTCCGGCTTGCGGTCGCTGTGCTGTTGCTGCTGGCGGTCGTGGCTGTCTCGTGGTGGTCGTGGGGGCGGCCGCAGAAGTCGCAGGGGTCGCAGCAGTCCCAGACCCCCTCGAGTTATGAAAAAATCACGACGGGAGGTTTTTCGCCATTTTCGGCCTCTGGGGGGCCTTACCGGCCCTCGGGACCGTCAAAAAACGACTCAGGACGAAAAACCGGTCCCGGGAGATGGGTCCAGACTGCTGGGGGTCGACGTCATGAAAAATTCATGACGTCGGGGGTCTGGGGTGGTGTTCCCCTGTCCCCCTCCTTTTAGAATTTATACATATAACGCCGCGCCGGGCCCGAGGGCCCCGGGGCCGCAGCCTGGGCTCCAACAGCCAATTGAGGAAGCACGGAGAACCCCCCAGAAGCCCTTCCGATGTCCCCACGAAGACCCAAGAGGTTCCCAAGAGGCCCTCAGGAGGCACGACTATGTCACGCGCCTGTGCTTGATAGCGCTGTCCAAGATCTTCTGGCGCGCCCCCGGCCTGGGCTAGAACCTGAGCGCGCGCGAAGCGCGCGCGATGGTTCTAGTCAGAATATGAATACTACTCTCCTCTCTCCCCGGATGGCGTCTGGAAGATATCGGGCCCCCTTCCGCGCACGGTTTTTTTACATACTCGATTCCCGGGAATTGGGTTTTCGCTTTTTGTTTGCAATATGTTGCCCCCGCTGATGCGCTGGCCTCGTTTTCGGGCTTCCCTCGTTCCGAAGTGTGCTCCCGCTGCAGCGGTGGCCTCATCTTCTGCGCTTCCGTTCGATCCGAATCGTGCTCCCGCTGCAGCGCTGCCCTTGCTTTCAAGTGGGCCCCAAACTATAGAAAGTGCTCCCGAACAAACACATCGGCAGTGATCACACATTCGGTGCCAATTCGTTGATATTTGGGGCCGCAAGCCCCCCCCTCACTTCGGGGCGCCGTCGTTTCCAGGAAGTCTCAAGCGGGAGCCCCGCTTCTGTTTTGAGAAGGCGATGTTGAAAGCAGAGCCAGCGGGTGCTTTCCATCAGCCCCGCCTTGTGTGGAGCTCGTTGGGGAGCCCAGGAGGAGCTAGACATGTAGCCACGACCCCAGACCAGCCCAGACCTCTCGAAGACGATCCAATGACCATCCAAAGAACCCGGCCCCATGACATGACATGCTGTGCGGTGTTGAATGTTGCGCCATTGTGCGATGCCACGCTTTGCGTTGCAATCCTTTGTGATTCAATGCTTCCCTGCTCAATGCCACGCCATGCTATGGCATGCTACGCTCTGCCATGCTCTTCTACGCCATACCATGCCGTGCTCTACCATGCATCGCGTACCCTCTCGCCATCATTGCCCTGGTCGACATCCGAATGTGCGAACAGAGAGGAGATCTACGCCATGGTCAAGGATGAGAGGGAGGAGTAGGACGTCAGACATGACGCGAGCGCACCTAGCTTGCCTGCTCCCGCTCGTCCCTTCCACTCCGCCTCCCACTCCGCCTCCTCCCCCCGCTTCCCCCTCCGCCTCTCCGTCGCCTCCCCCTCCGCTTCCCTCTCATTTTCTCCGTCTACGATTACGCCATGTGAATGCTACTCTTCTGCTTCCCTTGATGACGTCCAGAAGTTCCAGCCTCCCTCCGCGTCATGTTTTTTGTTGCACAAGATTCCCGGGAGTTTTTTGGTTGACTTAAAAGAAGTCCTCGGACTGAAGCGTTGGCCCCATTTCTGCGCCTCTGGTTGTTCCGTATCGTGCTCCCGATGCAGCCTGGGCGTGTTCAGTCCTTCCAAACCGGCCCCAACATCTAGAAACTGCCCCCCCCCGAAAAAAACATCGGAAGTGCTCACACATTCGGCGCCAATTCGTTGATATTTTGGGCCGCCGAATCCCCCCTCACTTTGGGGCGTCGTCGCTTTCAGGAAGTCTCAAGCGGGAGCCCCGCTTCTGTTTTGAGAAGGCGATGTTGAAAGCAGAGCCAGCGGGTGCTTTCCATCAGCCCCGCCTTGTGTGGAGCTCGTTGGGGAGCCCAGGAGGAGCTAGACATGTAGCCACGACCCCAGACCAGCCCAGACCTCTCGAAGACGATCCAATGACCATCCAAGCAACCCGGCGCCATGCCATGACATGCTGTGCGGTGTTGTGTTCAGCGCCGCTGTGCGATGCCGCACTTTGCGTTGCAATCCTTTGTGATGCAATGCTTCACGGCGCAATGCCATGGTCAGGGACGGGAGGGAGGGATAGGACGTCGGATGTGACGCGAGCGCACCTAGCTTGCCTGCTCCCCTTCCTTCCGTCCCCTCCGCCTCCCCCCTCCGCCTCCCCCCCCGCCTCCCCCTCCACCTCCCCCCCCTCCCCCTCCGTCTACAATTATTCAATATGAAAATACCCTCCCTCTTCCCCTGATGGCGTCCGGGTGATGGCCGCGCACCCTCCGCGCACTGTTTTTTTACACAGGATTCCCGGGAAATCCCGGGAAACGACTCTCGCTGAGGCGCCGGCGTCATTTTTTCCCAAAATGCTGCTCTCGTTGAGGCGCCGGCCTCATTTCTGCTCCCGAATCGTTCCGAATCGTGCTCCCGCTGCAGCGTGGGCCTCATTTTCGGATCGGTGTTTGGCCTCCGTCGTTCAGGATGGCGTTCTCGCCCCAGCGCGGGCCTTTTTTCTCGCGCGCCCATCCGCCCGCCACCACCGCGCCGCACCGCCACCACCACCACCACCACCACCACCACCACCACCACCACCACAACCACCACCACCAGCACCAGCACCAGTACCAACACCACCACCACCAGCACCACCACCACCACCACCAGCACCACCACCACCACCATCACCACCACCACCACACCACCACCACCACCACCCACCACCACCACCACCACCACCCCCACAACCACACAACCACGCACACACGCACGCACGCACGCACGCGCACCACCACCCACTACGCACGCGCGCGCGGAGCCACAGGTCCGCTACGACACGCGTCCGCGGATAGAGAAAATCAGCGCCATGGTAAGGGATGGGAGGGAGGGGTAGGACGTCAGATATGACGCGAGCGCACCTTGCTTGCCCCTTCCCCCTCTCTCCCCTCCCCCCCCCTCCCTCCGCCTCTCCCTCCGCCTCTCCCTCCGCTTCCCCCCTCCGTTTCTCTCTCCGCTTCCGCCTCCCCCTCCCTCCCTCCCCTCCCCCCCTTCCCTCCGCCCTCCCCGCCGCCCTCCCTCCGCTTCCTTTCCGCTTCTCTCTCCGCTTCGCCTCCCCCTCCCCCTCCCCCCCCCCCCTCCTCCGCCTCCCCGCCGCCCCTCCTCGCCTCCCCCCCTCCGCTTCTTTTTGTCCCGCCTCCCCCTCCCCCTACTCCCCTCACCCCCCCTCCCTCCGCCTCCCCCGCCGCCCCTCCCTCCGCTTAGCCCCCTCTCCGCTTCTCTCTCCGCTCCCGCCCCCGTCAAGCACCCATGGTCTAGTGGCTATGACGTCAGCCTAACACGCTGAAGTGAGAAGAGCCATCGTCCATTGGGTCGATAGGCTGGTGGCTCGTGGAGGATGAAACCCCCTGTACGCTCGCCCCTCTCCCCCTTGCCGTCTGCCCCTCCGCCGCCGCCCCCGGAGCGCCCCAGGCGCGCCGAGGGCCCGGGGCCGCCCGGCGCCGGCGCAAACGCGGGGCGCGCCGCCCGCCTTGCCCGCGCCGCGCTCCGAGCGCCAGGCCGCGAGAAGAGGAGGAGGAGGAGGAGGAGGAGGAGGAGGAGGAGGAGGAGGAGGAGGAGGGGAGGAGGAGGAGGAAGGAGGAGGAGGAGGAGGAGGAGGAGGGAGGCGGAGGAGGCGGAGGAGGCGAGGAGGAAGGAGGAGGGGAGGGGCGGAGGAGGGGCGGGGGGGGGGAGGAGGGAGGAGGAGGAAGACGAGGCACCGATGCTGCTGCCTCGCCTCGCTTTTCCCAAAACGTCGCGAAGACAAAATCGGATCGGGATAACTCGAAATCTCTGAGAATCGGCGGGTTTGGAGGATGTATTGGGCGCCGCGGAGAATCGGCGGGTTTGGAGGATGTATTGGGCGCCGCGGCCGCTCCAGAGCGTTCCGGAACGCTCTGAGAGCGCTCCGGAACGCTCTGGAGCGATTTATCCCGATCCTAGCCCTGTTTTAGGGGGAGGCGGGGAGGGGGCGGGGGGGGGAGGAGGGAGTCGGAGGAAGACGAGGTGCCGGCGCTGCTGCCCTCGCCTCGCTTTCCCCTTTTTGTTGTTGGGGTTCCTGGGAGGCCCTCGTCGTCGCCGCCGCTGGATTCGCCTCGACGTTCTGGTCAGAGCGCACCCCGGGAGAGGTCCATGGAGTAGCGGTATCGGTACCTTTTGGCTTCCCCAGGGAGCGAGGGGGGGGGGATGAGGAGGGGGAGGAGGTGCAGGGGGGCTGGGAGGGAGGGAGGGACAGGAAGGGTGGAAGGAGAGAGCAGTTCGAAAACGAGCGGGACGAGGGCAGTGCGAAGGTCTTCGTGCCAATTACCGGGGATATGGACACATCATCCCGTGGAGATCATTTGGTGTTCAATACCCTCGCGATGGATGCCGGAGTAGAAGCGACGTGGGAGGGAGAGGGGGAGGGGACAGGAGGGGAGAATGAGGAGGAAGAAGCGAATGAGGAGGAGGAGGAGGAGGAGGAGGAGGAGGAGGAGGAGGAGGATAAGAGAGGAAGAGGAGAGAGAAGGAGGACAAATATTGAGGAGGAGGAGGAGGACGAGGAGGAGGAGCAGGAGGAGGAGGACGAGGAGGAGGAGCATGAGGAGGAGGAGGAGGAGAAGGAGGAGGAAGAGGAGGAGGAGGAGGAAGGAGGAGGAGGAGGAGGAGGCGGAGGAGGCGGAAACGAGGAGGATGTGCACCACAGATACACAGATGAACTGAATCTGTGTTTCGTGTTCGCCCTGTGACCCCGTGACGGTGTATCCCAACCTCCGCCTCGTCGCCACCACCCTGGCTGCAGCTGCAACCGGGTCGCCGCCGTCCTCCTGCGCGACCCGCAGGAGCACTCCGCCGCTGCGGTTTCGGAGTTGGCGTGCACAGGCTGCGGGCCCTGCTGCCAGGGCTGCCCAGGGAGCTGGGGCCAGGGGGGCGCGGGCCGCGAGGGCGAGGATTGTAGGCCTCCTACAAGGGGTCAGGGTAGATGGAGTCGGTGGATCGCGCCGCATAGCCGCATCGGCAAGGCGGCTCGATGTGGAAGCCGGTTTGCTCCACGCCCTGCGTCGCCGATGCACCGCCGAAGTCGCCAACGCATCGCCGCTGCATCGGCGATGCATTGGCGACGCGGTGCAATCCTTCGACCCCATTTGGTCGGACCAGGAGGCCTCCAAGGACACCTTGGAGGAAACCCGTAGGTCCAGAGGGCGGGGGCGGTGCGTCCGCACAGCTGGGCGCACTGCGCTGGCGCCGCGCGGCTCTCCGACAACTTCCCTATCCTCCTCCTCGTCCTCCTCCCCCGCCTCGTCGTCCTCCTCCCTTCCTCCTCCTCCCCCTCCTCCTCCTCCTCCTCGTCCTCCTCCCCCTCCTCGTCCTCCTCCTCCTCCTCTTCTCCTCCTCCTTCTTCTCCTCCTCCTCCTCCTCTTCCCCCTCCCCCTCCTCCTTCTCCTCCTTTTCCCTCTTCCATAAAAGTCGTTGGATGCATGTTCTCGAAGGAGAAAAACCGTATGAACATAATTTGTTGGCGCTCTGCGCGGATTTCTTGGGTCCGCGCTGGGGCCCCACATCGTGCACCTTCGGCGCCGCCCCTGGCGCGTTCCGCGTGCCAGGGAGGGGGGGGGGGTCTTGCGCAGAGCCAAAAACCCACATAAGATGGAAAGATACACGTGTTGTTGATGAATGAAGCAGTGGCGCCCTCAAACGCTGTTCGCATTGAGCCCCGCCCATCGGTTGCGCGCGGTCTCTCAAGGGGGTCGGCGAGGACCACCAGTCGAACTTCTATGGGCAGCGCCTGGGCATCATTTCCAGACGCGGTGATGGGGACGCGCGAGACGTGAAAGGTGTGGAATATGCATCCGGCCGCGAAAGACCCCAAACATCATGCTTGGGGGCATTTGCTGCAACGAAAAAATACACGTCATTCTGCAGTGCCGTCGCCCTCGCCGAAAAGTTTCACAGGCCGCCCGAACTCCTCGCGCGTCGTCGACTTCGCAGCGCGACGTCGAACAGACCAGAACAAACGAACATTTCATCAACAAAAATCACTTGTCAAGCCTGCGGGGCCGCCCAGCCTGAAACATGTTGAAGAGCCCGAGTGAAACTCTGAATCCGACCATGCAGCACACTTAAGAGAACAGACGACAAAAAAAGGTCGACGACGAACACAAAGGACCGACGGCAGAGAAAGGCCGACGACAAAAGAAAGTGGCCGACGACAGACTCAAACGACAAAAACAACGACCAACAAACAACAAAAAACGGCGGACGGCAAAATCCGCTGGCGGCGCTGAGCCGCGACAAAATTTGAAGTGGCGACGACAAAATGCTTTTCGAAGACGTGCAACATAATTGCGGAAGCTCCATTCGCATTGTAGATCCATTTGGAGTGTTGACCACGGGGCGAATTTGTCACGCGGTTGGGTCTGGCGATTTGTCGTCGTGCGTTCCGCGCGCCCGGAAGGCTCGCGCCCGCTCTGGGATTCCGCGCGTGCGCGCCCGGCGCGCCGCGGGAATGGCGCGCGCTGGAGATGCGCACGCGCGCCGATGCCATCGCCCGCGCCTCCGCTGCGGTCGAAGCGCAAGGTGCGCGCGCAACAAAGAAGTGACTCACCAAGAACGGCGCGTAGCCCGTCCGCTTTGCACATGGCGCGAGACCAGCGCCGACGCGAGAGCCATGATTCGGGGCGGGCGGCGGTGTCAGAGTTAAGTTCGCATGTCGCTCACGCAGGTCGGCACGCTTCAGTTGACATGTTTTCAGAGCCCCGAATCATCAGGGGTAACTCAGGTCAGGGCTAACTCGGGTTCGCTTTTCGGGATTCCGAACCCGAGTTGCCCCGGGCCCGAGTTACCCCGGATAATTCGGGTGTCCAGAGCCCCAACTCATCAGGGGGGACTCGGGTCAGGGCTGACTCGGGCTCGTTCTTCGGGAATCCAAACCCGCGTCACCCCGGACCCGAGTGACCCCGGATAACTCGGGCGCCCAATGTTTGGAAATCAACCCACTGCTTTTTGTCTAGCGGTTTTCCTGTGGACCCTGTCCTCGCACAGCTGGGCGGCCGGGCGTGCGGCCGCCGAGGCGGGCTCAGCGTGCAGGCGCTGGGCCCGGCCACGCGGGCGCCTCGAAGATGCCCCTGGTCGTCGCGCTCGCCTCGCGGACACCGACGGGGCTCCCGAGGACGAGGGCGCCAGACTGGCTGAGCCTGGCGAGCTTCCGTCTTTCAAAGGGTTTCAAACGGCATCGTTCCCCCCCCGAACTCCGTTGAGTTCCTCCTCTTCCTCCTCCTTTTCCTCCTTTTCCTCCTCCTCCTCCTCCTCCTCCTCCTCCTCCTCTTCCTCATCATCATCATCAGCATCCGCTGTTGCCTCTCTTCTCATTCTCTCGAAGCTTCCCTGGCACGAGCCCTGGAGGGTTCAGCGCCAGTGGCACGAGCCCCGAAGGGTTCAGCGCCAGGTTCAATTCTCTCCTCCTCCTCCTCCTCCTCCTCCTGCTCCTGCTCCTGCTGCATGGTCGGGGAGTCTACGAAACCTGGCCAGGCGTTGTTTGTATGTTTGTTTGTTTCTCTGGTCTGGGAGCCCGCAAAACCTGGCAAGGCGTTGGTTTTGTTTTTGTTTTTTTTCTGGTCAGGGCCCCACAGAACCTGGCCAGGCGTTGTTTTTGTCATGGTTTTTTTCTGATCTGGGAGCCTACAAAACCTGGCCAGGCGTGTTTTTTTGTTGTTGTTGTTGTGTTTCTGTTGTGTGGGCTCACAAAACCTGGTCCGGCCTCTGTTTTTTCTGGTCTGACGGCAGTAGTTCGCAAGCCCCCAACCTCCAGGCTAGGTTTCGTGTGCTCCCAGACCTTTTTGGGGGGCCAGGTTTTGTGAGCTCCCAGACCAGAAAAACCAGAACAACCAACGCCTGGCCAGGTTTTCTGAGCCCCCAAACCAGAAAAAAGAAGAAGAAACAACAACGCCTGGCCAGGACAAAAAAACGAGAAACCACCACCTGGCCAAGTTTTCTGAGCTCCCAGACAAGAAACACCAGAAACAAAAAACGCTTGGCCAGGTTCTGCGGAAGCGGATTCTGATTGAAGGAAAACGGACGAGGAGGAGGAGGAGGAGGAGGGGGAGGAAAACGGAGCCGGAGGGAGGATGAGAGGAGGATAAAATGAAAGGAAGAAGAGTGGAGAAGAGGAGTGCAGCAACAAGAGCGGTTCCTTTTTTTCGGTTTTTTTTCTGATCAGGAGCCTACAAAGCTGGCCAGTCGTTGTTTTTTTGGGTTTTCTGGTCTGGGGCTTCCAAAACCTGGCCAGGCGTTGGTTTGTTTGGTGTTTCTGGTCTGACGGCAGTAGTTCGTAAGCCCCCACCCTGCAGGCTCGGTTTCGTGGGCTCCCAGACCAGAAAAACCAGAACAACCAACGCATGCCCAGTTTTTCTGAGCTCCCAGACTAGAAAAAAAAAACATAACCACCACCGTCTGGCCACGTTTCCTGAGCTCCCAAACCAGACACACCAGGAACACCAACGCCTGGCCAGGTTTCCTGAGCTCCCAGACCAGAAAAGCAAACAACACAGAGAATCCAACGCCTGGCCAAGTTTTTCGCGCTCCCAGACCAGAGAACACCAGAAAAAAAAACAATGCCTTGCCAGGTTCTGCGGAAGCGGATTCTGATTGAAGGGAACAGGAGGAGGAGGAGGACAACGGAGCAGGCGGGAGGATGAGAGGATAATGAAATGACAGGGAGAAGAGTGGAGAAGAGGAGCGCAGCAACAAGAGCGGTTCCTTTTTTTTTCTGATCTGGGAGCCCACAACCTGGCCAGACGTTGTTTTTTCTGGTTTGTCTGGTCTGGGGCTCACAACACCTGGCCAGGCGTTGGTTGTGTTGGTTGTTGCTGGTCTGCGGGCAGTAGTTCGCAAGCCCCCAACCTCCAGGCTAGGTTTCTTGGGCTCCCAGACCAGAAAAAACCAGAACAAAAACATAGCCTGACCAGGTTTCTGAGCTCCCGGACCAGAAAAACCAGAACAACCAACGCCTGGCCAGGTTTTCTGAGCCTCCAAACCAGAACAACAAGAAACACCAACACCTGGCCAGGTTTTCCGAGCTCCCAGACCAGAAAAAAAAACAGAGAAACCAACGCCTGGCCACGTTGTCTGAGCTCCCACACCAGAACAACCAGAACAAACACCGCCTGGCAAGGTTCTGCGGAAGCAGATTCTGATTGAAGGAAAAAGGAGTCGGAGGAGGAGGAGGAGGAAGACGGAGCAGGAGGGTGGATGAGAGGAGGATGAAACGAAAGGAAGAAGAATGGAGAAGAGGAGTGCAGCAACACGAGCGGTTCCTTTTTCAAACCCTTTGAAGGCCTAACGCCCGCCAGGTTCATCCAGTCTGGAGCTAGGACGAGCCTGAGGAGCCACAGGTGAACCGCCACGGCCTGGCGGCGAGTTCGCGGGGGAGGACGCCGAGGGCGCCGCCCGAGTGGCGATGCTCTGGAGGACCTGACGTGCGTCGCAGGAGGCACACGGCAGCGCGCGGGTTGCGTCAACCACGGCAACGGGGAAGACCAGCACATGGCCATTCATACGTGCAACTGCTGCGCCCGCGAGGGCACCACCGTTGCGGCGGAGCTGAGCGCCCTCGACTCCGCAGATGAGCTGAACGAGGAGCCAGGTGGGCGTGCTGGGATGGCCACAAGCCCTGCACCATGCGACGCGCCTCATTCCGACGCCCTCTGTGTCTGTGACCTGCGCGCCGACATGGACGAGGCGAATTTCGACGTCTTCTTCAATTCCGTGGGGCTGCCAGATGCGATCCGCGTCTGCCGCGATAGGGTGGCCTGCCGGTTTTTCGGATGCGCGTACTGTACCCGCAAAAGCGTGCAGTACGTAGGGCGTGTGCTCGACAGGCTGAACCACTCGAGCATCAACGGGCGCTCGTGGCGCACTGTGTGAGCCCACCGCGACCCGCGCATGCGCAAGGGGCGGAGCCCGCAACAGTCTCAACCAGGCATCGTTAGCAAGGCCCCGCGCGCCACCTTCGGCCTCCTCGGCACCATCCTTCCTCGCAACGTTTCGCCCGCCTCATCGGGGAAGTCTGCAGCGCTGCGGGCTCCGCTGGCTCGCGGAGGCACGGAGACGGTGGCGGGCCCCGACGAGGAGGAAGGCCGCGGCCCCTGGCCGGGACCCCCGCCCGGAGCTCATCGTTGACCTGGGCCTCTCGGTTCCGGACCGCGCCCGCGACCTGGCTCGCGACCTCTACTGTCGGGGGCGGCAAAGAGGGGGGTGATGACTAGGGGGGGGATATCCTTGCGGGGGCCATGATATTTCCCCAGGTTTCATGGCGCCTCTCCTTGTTTCATGACGTCCCTGGCCCCCCCGCCGGGCCGCGCACGTGCCGCTGGTCATGATTTGCACCCCCCCCTCTTTGACGCCCCCCTCTTTGCCGCTCCCAATACTGCACCTGGGGCCTCACGACGCGTCAGCCGTGCGGCTCTCACTGGCCGCCTGGCTGCCCACCAGCGGGCACGTCCCAGGGGCCGACGTCGCGCGAACGGCGAGCCTACCGGGTCGCTAGCGCCGAGACCTCGCCCTCTCGCCGCTCTTCGGCGGTTGCTTGCCGTGGGACTCCGACTTCGCAGAGCTCATCTGCCTGAGGTACCGTCGCGCCTGGGCTAGGTTTATAAGATTCCAAACCACTCTAACCTTGAGCACCAGAAAGAAGTTCGAGCACCAGAAGATAAATACCGAAACTCGAGGGTTTTCACGTGTCGGGCCCTGGGAGACACTCGTCCGACACTGTTTCGACACTCCTTCGACACTGTTCGACACTTTTCTGGGTGCTCGGACTTATTTCTGGGATGTGGTCCTTAGTACGATGGGAGCAACATAAGGCTAGATATGAGATGGGCCACCTGGACTCAGGCCTGAGGGACCGCAGCGCTCGAGTCGATCAAGGCTCAGATCAGCCTCGGTCCCAAGAGGTGGCAGGGCTATGCTGCCAGTGCGCCGTGTCCAGGTGGGCAAAGCTGACACAGTCGCGTCTCATGGCCAGCGCGGCCCTCCGCCAGGTCGACCCTGTGCCAATCAAGCGGGATCGTTGTTATCTTAGTGTTACGGCACGGCCGTATGACGGCCGCTGGAGTAGACGCCGTAGTTCTATGGCCATCGCGCGGCCACTCCACGCCGGCCACCTGGCAGCGGTGGCCAGTGCATGGTCCTCGTCGCCACCAGCACCACGACCCCTGCTCGGCAATGCCATAGCGCGCATTGCCCGCCACTGGCGGCAGTGCCTCGAGCGCGGCCATCGCGCGCACCACGGGCGGAACAGCTTCCGCGCCTTCTGTCCCCTCGCCCGCTTGGAGGCACACCCGGGCAGGATGTGAGCTGGGCCCGCCTGGTGGGCTGCAGAAGGGTGTTGGACCCCTCACCGCTCCCCGCCTCGGCAGCGCGGGCGGCAGCGGCGGGGCGGTAGCGTCCTTGAGCGCGGAGTCCGTGGCATGACCTGCCTCAGCAGGGCCTCGGCTGTCGGCTGCGCTCTCTGCGTGCCCCAGCGGTGCCTGGAAAAAGAGTCTAGGACAACAGAGAGAAAGAGTGTGAGGCAAGTGTGAGATTGCGAGGAGGAGGAGGAGGAGGAGGAGGAGGAGGAGGAGGAGGAGGAGGAGAGAAGGAGAAGAGGAGGAGGAGGAGGGAGAGGAGGAAGGAGAGAGAAAGAGGAGGAGGTGGAGGCGGAGAAGGAGAAGGATGAGGAGAAGGAGGAGGAGGAAGAGGAGGAAGAGGCGGAGGCGGTGGAGGAGGGAGGGAGGAGGAGGGGAGGAGGAGGAGGCGGAGGAGAAGGAGGAAAATGAGGAAGAGGAGCAGAGAGAGGCGGATGAGAAGGAGGAGGAGGAGGAGGAGGAGGAGGAGGAGGCGGAGGCGGAGGCGGACGAGAGGAGGAGGAGGAGGAGGAGGAAGAGGAGGAGAAAGAGGCGGAGGAGGGGAGGAGGAGGAGGAGGAGGAGGAGGAGGAGGAGGAGGAGGAGGAGGACAAGAACGACGAGGGCTCCCGGAGGAGGAGGAGGAGGAGGAGGAGGAGGGTGGAGGCAGTAGGAGCAGGAGGCAGGGGGAGTAGAAGGCAGGAGGAGGATCGCCCGGCGAGGCCAGCCCGCCGTGGTCGCCGCCTCCGCCGCCTCCGCCGCCGCCCCCCCCGCCCCCCCCGCGGCGGCGGCAGCAGTGAGGAGGCTGGCGGAGGCAGGGCCCGGGGGCCTCGCCTCGTCAGGCCGAGCTGGCAGAGCAGGCGGGCGCGAGGGGTTCCCAGAGGACGAGGGGGGAGGAGAGGGGAGGAGCAGCGTCATCAGGAGGAGCAGCATCAGGAGGAGGAGGAGGAGGAGGAGGAGGAGGAGGAGGAGGAGGAGGAGGAGGACCGGCACCCCTAGTTATACGAGGGCAGGGGGAGGTGTCGGTCCGGATCGCTACCTCCTCCTCATTCTCCTCCGCCGCCTTCTCCTCATCCTCCTCTTCTTCCTCCTCCTTCACTTTCTCTTCCTCCCCTTATCAGGTCGGCCAAGCTCCACCCACTCCCCTTCTCAAACTCATCCTTCTCCTGTCCCTCCACTCGATCCTCGAGGTCAGAAGGCGAGTCGTCTTCGGTGTGCGTGGCATTCTGGAGGCCTCCAGAGGCCACCCAGGTACCTCTGCCGACCTCGCAGGGACTTCCAGGGACCTCCAGAGACCGACTCCTCTGACACGTAAGTCGGGCCTGTCCCTCTACAGGGGGAATGTTCAAAAATAGTCAAGCATTAGTCTGGGGGGACGATTTTGTTGACTATTTTTGGAAAATTGACTATTTTGAAAATTAGTCCGGGGGGACGAGGCGGTTCCCAGCTTCGATGTTCACCGCAGCGTTGTTGCTTTTGCCATGGTGCGCCTCCCGGATAGATAGCCCTCTGGAAGGGCAGCGGATCCCTCCTTCTCCCCCTCCGTGTTGGAAAAACAAATGGAAATGTCTGGAGTTTGTTCAGGGTATTGTTTAGCTTATGCCCCAAATCCGCCAGGAGGGGGACAGGCCCGACCGAATCTTGCACCTCACCGTCTTGGTTCCCCGTCGTTTTGAAAATTTCTGGAGTTTGTTTGGGGTGTTGTTTAGTTTTTGCCCCAAATCCGCCAGGAGGGGGACAGGCCCGACCGAATCTTGCACCCCACCGTCTCGGTTCCTCGTCGTTGCGGTCCCGGCGGAGCCTCCTGGAGGGTGCTCGTCGCCGCGGCCGAGCTCGCCTCGAAAGCTCGTGGAGGAGTCGAGGCGTCGACCTGTCGAGGAAGCCAGGAGACGGGGTAGGCTTACGTCGGGCCTGTCCCTCCACAGGGGGAATATTCTCGGGTCGGGCGAAAGGGGGGGATCGGGAAAGGGGGGGTTACGAAATTTGCTGCATGCAGCTGGTTTCGGCCTCACCGAAGGGCCCATTCCTCGATACATGGCCGCTCCCGGCGCCGGGAGGCGCCGGGAAAATCAGTTACGTGAGCTGATTCTCAAACCCCCCCTTTGCTATCCCCCCCTTTCGCCCGACCCGATATTCCAGGATAGTAGAAAACTGGTATGGGGACTATTTTTGAAGTATTCTGGGGCGTTTCGGGGGTACGTTTTGAATCCTTTTGATTTGTCGTCCAAAAGTATCCTGTAGGTGGATACGCCCGACCTAAGGGTAGGCCCAGGCGAGCCAGAGAGGACAGGACTCCCCAGGTTTGGCAGCTTTGCCAGTTTCCTCTTGGCCAAACCCCGAGACCCGTTTTACAGTGGAGCTGGCGGAGGGTGGAGTGGGAGGCAGAAGTGCAGAGGGGGTTGGCTAGACTTGAGCGGTCGGCAAGTGGGGATGAGGCGGTGATTTGTGTGGGGGGTGGGGGTGGGGAAGTGGGCACGGTGGAGCAGTTGGAGGGGAGGGAGGTGGTGGGGCGTGGAAAGTCTATGTGCGCATCGTCGTCCTCGTCTTCGTCATCGTCGTCGTCGTCATCGTTATTATCATCGTCATCGTCGCTGTCATCGTAATCGTCGTCTTCGTCGTCGAGGGCCAGGGGGAGAAGCGGGGACCCTCACGCTATAAGGGTGCCTGCAGCGACGCCAGAGCGAGCGCCAGCACGCCGCCGTGGGATTGGCGTTGCACGCTGTCGCGCGGCCTCAAAAGCTTGCAGCCGCTCCTCCTCCTCCTCCTCCTCCTTCTCCTCCTCCTCCTCTTCCTCCTCCTCCTCACCAGAGAATGCGCCACAGGCTGAAGGGGGGAGGTGCGGACGTTGGTTCGCGCCGACTTGACGGGGCGGTGTCCCCGGCGCGGGCGGTCAAGATGGAACGCCGACAGCGACCTGGAATCTTCAAACGTTGAACGACTTGGCCCTCACGTAGTGGGGGGGGGGGCGATGAAGGGGGGTCAGCGATGGCTGCAGAAAAGGAGCCTTTGATGGCCCCTGAAGGGCCCTTTGGGGCCAAAAAGGGGGCCCTGAGGGCCCAGAACGTGCACCATTCGCAACCCCAATTCATCGCGCCCCCCTTGAAGCGACGCCCACACGAATCACGCGGTGTCAGAGTCCAACGCCGATGCCATTGCGACATGAACCTGCGGTAGGGAGGAGGAGGAGGAGGAGGAGGAGGAGGAGGAGGAGGAGGAGGAGGAGGAGGAGGAGGAGGAGGAGGAGGAGAGTGAGAGGAGAGAGGAGGAGGAGGAGGAGGAGGAAGGAGGAGGAGGAGGAGGAGGAGGAGGTTTGGAGGAGAAGGAGGGGGGAGGAGGAGGAGGAGGAGGAGGGGCTGGTGACCCAGGCCTCCGACGACTCGCTTTGCCCGAGTCGCCTCTGCGACGGTCCTGGGACCCAGTCCTCGAGCTGCCCGAGCAGGGCCGGGAGGACCCGCGGATGTTGTGGCGTATTCGGGGGCCACTTCTCGACTGGGAGGGCCTGGATGGCCCCGATCCAGCGATCGGGACCCGATCAGTTTGCTGGTCCGCCGATCCGCTGGGGTCGGGGAGGTCGATCCCTCCTCCTCCTCCTCCTCCTCCTCCTCCTCCTCCTCCTCGTTAGAGTTAGACCAATATTAGGTACGAGCCTGTTGCGTTCCAATATTAGGTACGAGCCTGTTGCGTTCATGATGTAGTTGAGGAAAGAAGAGCGACTCGGGTCAAAAAAACACCTGGCGGGCGCCGCGGAACATGTCAGAGAAAGAGCGCGAGAGAAGATTCTAGTTGAGAGTAGGCGCCCGCCAGGGGTGACGACACTGACCTGAGTGGAAACATCAGATGAACAATAGTAACCTCTAAGATCGGTGATGGGTGTCGTCGTGTTATAAGGCAGTGAAGCACTTGCTGTGCGTCAGCAAGAAACTAAGGGTACTGTGCAGTTCTAGGGTTGCTGCCCAGGGGTTTGGAGTACCCCAAACCGTAGCGCAAGTCCCCTCCAACCCCCGCAACTACCCCAATAAGAGTCCCCTATCCTCGAGGAAGAGTGCTGGGCGTTTTGCAACTAGAAGTAGCGAAAGGGCTACTGCTGGTACTTGGATGCTCAGGCTGGCCTGGAGGAGAGGCTGGCCACAGGAGTACAAAGGTACTCCAGATTTCGTAATAAAAGGGAGGGGGTCTCATTTCGGGGGGGGTCTCTTCCAGGCTATCTTGGAGGGCCTGGGGGGGTCTGGGACGATGTTTTCGAGGGTTCTCCCACGAGGGGGGGTCTGAAATGGCTTGTCTTGGAGGGTCCAGACCCCCTCCCTTTTATCACGAAATCTGGAGTAGGCAAACGTGAACAGCGCCGCCTCATTGCAATTCTTGGGTTGGTGCCCAGGGTTTTGATGGCCAACCCCAAACCGTATGGAGCCTCTGCGCGCCGCCGGACCTCCCCAGATTTCATGGCGCCTCTTCTTATATTTCGATGCGTCCCGGGCCCCCTCCCCCCTTTGCCGCGCACGTGCCGCCAGCCATGATTTGCGCCCCCCCCCCCTCTTCGACGCCCCCCTCTTGGCCGCCCCCGACTCCGCTTCTTGAAGAGCTCTCATGGGCACCAGTTGGGACGCCCTGAAGCTGTCCTGGGCCCTCTGTGAGGCAGTGCTCGGGGTCCCTTGGGGCCCTCTTTGGGCTGTCTTGCGTAACTCTTTGAGTTGTCTTGGCCGTCTGGAAGGTTATTCTAGGGCCGTTTGGGGGGCCTTGTAGGGGGCCCCTTGTTCGGTTCCTCCGGTACCCTCTTGGGCCAGCTTTTAACTCTCTCGGGGCCGTCCTGGTCCGACCACGGATCCACGTGAGTCCTCGAAGACTGCATTTTGGCCGATGTTCGACCGAAGGGCATAGACAGCGACAAGCATCGAACCCATTTCTGGAACGTCAGTGTTGTTAGACTCTTCTTTTCGAACTCCCGCAGAACGTGTCGGGGTTGTTTTCGAGCCTGCTGGAGGCCCCCTCGGGACCCTGTAGGCCCTGGGCGCTTCTTCAGGTCTTCTGGTCGCGCATCGACACACTGTCGGGCCATGCCGGCGGCCGTAGTAGTGGCCTTCCTGCACTGTCCTGCTTGGCCTCGGGGGCTTCAAGCCTTCCTGCACTGTCCTGCTTGGCCTCGGGGGCTTCGGAGAGCGCCAGCGCGGCGCCGAGGCGCCCAGGGAGCCTCGGGAAGGGGGGGGGGGCTGGCGCGCCAGCAGTGTGTGAGGAGAGGGGGGGGGCGCCTTCAGACTTCCAGTGGCCCTGCCAGGCAGCACCTCCTCCTCCTCCTCCTCCTCCTCCTCCTTCCCATCCTTCTCCTCCTCCTACGGTGCGCAGGCCACCAGACACAATGATGGGCATCGGCTTTCGGCAAGGATGGCGGGTGCCGACATGTTTCCCGATGTGTGCTGTCACGTGCGCAAGCGCACCTGACGCAACCTGCACATGCCCCGAACGCGGCGCACCTGGCGCAGCTGGAGTGTGCGGCCCACCTGGCGCACTCGGAGCGCGTGGCGCATCTGGCGCACCAGGCGTGCCTGGCACGCTCGGGCCCCAGGGGTGCCTGGCGCGCGTGGCGCCCCTGGCACGCGTGGCGCACCTCGCCCAAACGTCGCGCACCTGGGGTCGGCGTTGGTTCTCAGTAGCTGCCAATCCAAAAACAACCGCAAAACATGCCAAGGTTCGGACGTTACTTATGTGTAGGGAGGGCGGGTGGGTAGCTTGCGGGCGGGTGGGTAGCTTGATCACTGCTCCCTATTAGTATACACCCCCTCCCCCAAGCGACTGAAAGCCAACCCACGTCCATGCGGGCCCCCCACCATCCTTTGTAAGAAATACAAACACACACACTCTGCCCCCACCATCCTTAAAAACAGCAATACACAACACACTCTGTTTCCAAATTCGGAGCATGCGCAGCGAAGCCGATGCGGCCTCCCCCCACCATCTCTGACACAAAAACAATACAGAGTACACTTGGCGGCGGCGGCGGCGGCTGCGGCGGCTGCGGCGGGGCGGCGGCGGCGGCAGGGGCGGCGGCGGCGGCGGCGGCGGCGGCAACGGTGACGGCGGCGGCGGCGGCAGCGGTGGCCAGCGGCTGCGGCGGCAGCGGCTGCGGCGGCGGCGTTTTTGCAGCGGGAGCGCGGCGGCGGCGGCGGCGGGCGCGTGGGGCGGCGGCGGCGCGGCGGCGGCGGCGGCGGCGGCGGCGGCGGCGGCGCGGCGGCGGCTGCGGCGGGCGGCGGCGGCGGCGGCGGAGGCGGCGGCGGCGGATTGGCCCCCAGTAGCTGGCCATCCAAAGACGACTGCTGCATATGCTGCGGCTCGGGCCAGGTTCGGGTGCTACGTATGTGTTGGGAGGGCGGGTGGAAGTGAGCGAGACGGCTTGCGGGCGGGGAGGGAGACTCTTAACCCCTCCCCCTACCCCCTCCCCGGGGTCGCGAGGCGTTGGAACGTCCACAAAAGGTATTAGAAGCCGTCGCGTTGGAAATAATGTTTGTGATCCGCATCCGGGCGGCCACGGTTGTAGCAGTTGTGCCGTGTAGGCCGATGCGTCTGGCAAGTTGTGGACCATCCGCGCGTCCACGTCCGCAGGATCAGGGCGCGAATGGGGCGAGGTGCCGAACGAAGGCTTGCAGCAACGGCTGCAGCATCCTCAAGCGCAAGAGCGGCGGCGCCTGGCAAACGCCGCCCGCGCTGCCGGTGCAGCGAAGGCGAGTCACAGACCCACCGTTCCTTCAGAACCGCAGCTCGCAATGCACGCTGTAGTTGCCGTGGCGGCAAGCGCCCGCTACTCCAACCCTAACGGAGGGGCGGCCGCGAAGCGGCCGCGGCGATTCGCCGCGAAGGATGCTGCTAGGCCGCCGCACGCTCGGAAGCTACTGCAAAGAGCGGGGGGGGGTCCACCAACTGTCCGTTAGGGAGCCGATCGCTATGGAGGGCGCCGACCTGCTCACTACCCATCCTCCGAGCAGTGGCGATGACATCCCACCAGGCAGAAGACGCGCAGACACAAAAAAACATACAGATCCAGCAGTGACGGACGACAGCCCGTCCTCTCCACCGGCGCGGCGCACGAGACGCCCACACAGCGTCGTGGGGTACGGCTTCACGAGGGCACCCGAAGAGCTCAGCGAGGGTGGCCTCCTGCCGGTTAAAACCGGGACGCCCGGCGGGATGCACGAAGTGCGGCCTGCATCCTGCAGCACCCAGCGGTCGGACTCCGAGCTGGGTGCTCGACGATGCTCTGGGCCATCGTCGGCCCGCGGCTGTGGCCGAGCTGGATGAGGCTCTGCCACAGGAACTCGAGGAGGAGGGGGAGGAGGAGGAGGAGGAGCTAGAGGAGCAGCAGGAGGAGCAGGAGGAGCAGCAGGAGGAGCAGGAGGAGCAGCAGGAGGAGGAGCAGCAGGAGGAGGAGCTGGTTGGCAGAATTCGCTCGCTGGACCAATGAATTTGACCGGGCAGCATATTCAGGCACTTGAAAATGGGACTCGATGTGCATCGAGGCCCAACCTGCAATTCGAACGTCCACCCAATCGCAAGTGAGGTACACGAGAGCGGGTGTAAATCACAAGCCCGTGGGAGACACAACGTCCGTCTTCAGCTTTCTGGCTAGGCCATCTCGCGATCTACGAGGACTTGAAGCCGTGGGCAGGGATGAAAACGCAGACGCTCCACGAGGAGATGCCAGCGCCGTCCGCGCACATGCTGAACATACGTGACCCTCGCCAGAGGCGCGGCGCACAGCCCGAGCGCCACAGGGCCAGCACTTCGGTCAAAGAAGATCTTCCACCGCGCCTCCTGCTGGCCCAGCGCGAGCGCGGCAAGGGCGCAGGCGGCGCCTCGCGCCCCGGGCGGCAGGAGGGAGGAGCAAGGAGGGGGGAGGAGGAGGCCACGCGCCACCACCCCCGCCGTCCCTGACAAAAACCTCTTGACAGTGATCGCGGGATGGCCGCGCATGATCCAGATTTAGCCGCGAGGTGCATGTTGTATTGCTGTTGTTGTTCATCAGGGGTGGTAGCCCTGCATACAGCAGGCAATATGCTGGCACCCCCGCCGTCCTTGTCAAAAACAATTTAGTGTGCTCGCGGGCCTCACGAACATGCTTGATGGGGGGGGGGGCGCGTCGGGTTGGCCACGCATGCTCCAAATGTGGAGGCAGAGTGCGATTTGCATTGTTTCTTGACAGGGATGGTGGTGGGCGGGTGGGCATGGGGTTGGCATGGGGTCGGGTTGGCCCTGGGTCACCTCGGGGAGGGGGTGTATATCAATAAGGAGCAGTGATCGGCCCCTTCCCGAAGGCGAGAAGACGGGGGGTTGGAAGAGAACGTTCTCAAGACCACCTCCGCCCAGGGGGGCCTGTGGGATTTGCCTTTTTCGCCCCCGACGTCCGCCCGTGAGCGGTTGTGGCTGGGATCGCTGTCGGCCCCCTCCTCCTCCTCCGCCTCCTCCTCCTCCTCCTCCTCCTCGTCCTCTTCTTCCTCCTCCTCCTCCTCCTCCTCCTCCTCCTCCTCCTCTTCCGGGCTGCCGCTGCCCGCGGGCCGCCCCGCCCCACGAAAAGGGGGCGCGAGGGGGCGGCGCCCGCTGGCGGTGCTGCACGGCGCCGCTGGTGCCGTGCGCCGCTTCGGTAAGGAGGGCCCGCTCGGAGGAGGAGGAGGGAGGAGGAGGAGGAGGAGGACGAGGAGGAGGAGGAGGAGGAGGAGGAGGAGGAGGAGGAGGGAGGAGGGAGGAGGAGGAGGAGGAGGAGGAGGAGGAGGAGGAGGAGGAGGAGGAGCAGCAGCCCTTGCCGAGGCCGATCTGGCTCCGCCGCGCCTCGGGCGGATCCTCGCCGCCCGCCATGCGGGGCCCAAAGGTAGACACCACCACCAGCTCCCTCATCCCCTCCCTCTCCCAGGACGGAGGAAGGGAAGATAAGGGTGGAGGAGGGAGGAGGGATCGACGTGGTGGTGGTGGTGTATACTCTTGGGGCCCGCCCACCGAGCCACCCCATCCCAACCCGAAGGCCCCGATTTGCCCCCCATTTCCAGTGGGGAGGGGGTCGGGGAACTAGGAAAAGCACACATCTGAAGCTCGTACCGCCCCCCCGCACAAAAAACAGCAGTCGGGTTTTCGGGCTGGGTTGGGGTGGTCTTGTAGGTGGCCCGATGCGTGATCATCATCACCAGCAGCATCAGCATCAGCAGCATCGTCAGCACCCGGGCCATCACCACATCCTCACCACATCATCACCGATGCGATGAGTGCATTGGCAGAGCGCCCCGCCCCCCACAAGTCGACAGAGGAACTCTGCACGGGTTCCCTCGGCATTGGCGTTCGAGTGTGCCAGTGCAGTCCCTCGTCGGTGTCGCAAATCGACGTGTGTTTTGCCCGACACACTTCGTCAGCTCTTGGACGTCGATTACCTAGCTGTTCCGCCCAGGTCCACTCACGATGCAGTGCCATGGCTAAAGGGCGGTTCGATACGGGGTGTTCTGTCAGATCTCGAGCGGGAAACCAAAAGGTACCGATACCGCTACTCCCCGGACCTCTCCCGGGGTGCGTTTTGACCAGGATTTCGAGGCGAATCCAGCGGTGGCGACGAGGGCCTCCGAGGGGGCCCAAAAAGGGGAAAGCGAGGGAAGGGTAGTTGGATGGGTACCTTTTCCTCCTCGGAGTTTTGTCAGGTCTCGAGTGGCCCCGTCTCCACACCAGGAAGTCCCTCGTCCTCGGCGGGGGCGGGAGGGACGCTCGCCCGCTCGCGTGCGCGTCCGCAGCCCCCTTCTCCACCTCGCCCCCCCCGGCGTCGCGCGGCCCGCCGGCGCGCTTAAGCCGCCCGCGCCAGTCTCCCCCCTGCTGCCTCCCTAACCACTTCGTCTCCTTCTCTTTTTTCTTCTCTTCTCTTATCTCCTCTTCTCTTCTCTTCTCTTCTCTTCTCTTCTCTTCTCTTCTCTTCTCTTCTCGCTTCTTCTCTCATAGTGTATGTATGTGTCTCTTTTGGTTGCATGTCTTACTCATTATCTATAGCTCGTTGTATCATCTCCTCTCTCATGTTGTATTACATTATCGTAGTTGCTCTTATAGTATATGTCCATAGATTATAGTCCAGTCGCCTCTCTGCTCTGCAAGTTTCATATATTGTGTTGCCGTCTCTGCTCTTAGTTTATATTGTCCTCGCTTCTTTTCTCGTCTCGTCACTTTTCTTCTCGTCATGTAGCATGCATTAGATATCATCTCATCTCTTCTCATCTCTTCTGTTATCTGCTATTCCCATGTGATTCCTCCTTCTTCTCCCTGTTCCTCCTTCTCCTCCTTCTCATCCTCCTCCCGCCTCCTCCCCGTAGCCATTGTGGCCAGAGCTGCATCGGGGCTGTTTGGTCACCCCTCGTGCTGTTCGGTGACTTCAGCAACTACTCTCTGATGCTGCTGGCGCGCACCTCGGCGGCCTAGCGGCAGGCGCACCACAGCACAATTCATTGCGTGGGTTTCGTTCGCAGCGAGATCATCAACATCGATCTCTGCCACAACCTCCTGCGGCACATGACAGGCGCCAGCGTGCGCAACTTCACAGACGAGGTGATCAAGACGCTCGGGCATGGTGGCTCGAGATGCGCTGACCCAGCGCAACAGGATCTTAGCACCGCGTGCAGCGAGCCGGGGCTCGTTGCCGCCCGCAGCGCGACTGGCAAGGCGGAAGCGCATGCCCAGACCAGCCTCCAGATGCACCGCTGCGAGAGCACTCGAGTGGATACCAACGATGCGGGCGATGACGAGGACGATCACTTCTCGTGCTCGACCAGCGAGCATTTCCCTTGTGATTGTAATTCTGCACATCTGTTCAGAGCACTCAATCCTGGTGGTGAGTTTTCGTCGTGGAGAGAGTCATCCAGATGGTGAGCCTCGTCCTGAAATGCGGCCTCCAGGTGTGCTACGGCCGTTCTTCGGCCCGATGGGCTTGAGCAGCGTCCTGGTGGGCCGCGGCCTGATCTGCCTCGCCGCGACGGTCACGAGGGCCATGGCGAGCTTCATCCTGGGGGGTTCCGTCCTGGTGGTCCTGGCGGTGCGTGTCCTTGCGAGCCCTGGCCTGATATGCACCTTCCCGGCGAGCATCATCCAAGCGTACGGCTTGATGAGCATCTCGCTAGCGACCTTCGCCCCGGTGGCCTCCAGGCGTGTGCTACCAGAGCTCCTGTGATGACATGCTGGCGGCAGTGAGGGCACACGCGCGGAAATGTCGGCCCCATGCAATTGGTGCTGACGATGCTGACGATGCACAGCACGTTTTCGTTTTCCTTTCCCTTGGGCGGCTGGCCGGGAACGGAATGCACTCGTGTATATCTCTGCGCTGTGGGTCCTCGCAGGCTGCTCTGCGAACCCTGAGGCTGCGCGCAGCGAGCGTAGGTCATTGTTGCATCTTGAATCCCAGGCGCTGTCCCGCTCGATACGTACACGTTAGTAGGTCTGTGTTTGTTCTCCTCCTCCCATTAGCTGACTTTAGCTGACTACGCATACTCTTGGTACGCTTGTGCCTTATATTCTCGGCCCTCGGCCGTGCATTCTTCCTTCTGGTGAGGCGGATTTCTTTAGTGATCGGTGTGATTGCTGGAGCCTGCGACTCTCCTCTCGCCGCCTGCTGCCACTGCTTGGCCCGCCCTCCTCGCCCTCCTCCCCCCCCTCACCGCCAGTGTCACTCCTCCCTCTCCCTCCCTCGTCCCTCCCTTCCCCCTCATCCTTCCTACTCTTCCCCCGCCCTCCGCCTCCTCCTCCTCCTCCTGTCGCTGTCGCTATCGGCATCGGTGTCCGTGCTCGGGCGCTGTCATCTCTTCTGCTCCTCCCTTCCTCCCCCTCCATCCTCCTCTCCCGCCCCCCGCGCATGGCTTCTCAATATGTTGGGGCCGCCCCGCAGGCTTCTTGGGGGCCACTTGAGAAAGTCAGGATCGGGTTGCAGCGTCGTTTTTCCCTTGTGCGGCTCCTGGTTGAGTTTTTGCGCGCTCCTCCTCCTCCTCCTCCTCCTCCTCCTCCTCCTCCTCCTCCTCCTATGACCCGCCTCATCGCCCATTCCGCCCATTCCTCCTCCTACTCCTCCTCCTCCTCCTCCTCCTCCTCCTTCGATTCTCGTCCGCCTTCATTGAGTCGGACCTCCTCTCTCGTCTCCTCGTCCTCCGCCTCCTTCTCCTCCTTCTCCCCGTCCTTCTCCTTCTCCTCCTCCTCCTCCTCCTCCTCCTCCTCATCTTCCTTCTCCTCGTCGTCCCTCCTCCGTGCTGAGACCCGTTTGGCCCCTCGCTGTCGCTGGGAATACAGGAGGCCCTGGGTAAACCCAAATGGAGCTCAGGGGATGTGCACACAGCGCATCCGTCTCCCATGTCTCCTGCGCGCTGCTTCGTAAGGGCTCGCCCATTGCGAGATGGCCAGTGTTTTGTTTCTAGTGGGCTTGGCTATGGTACACTGCCCGCAGCCGCATTGACTCGATGAAAGACCGAGGCTGGGCCCGAAGAGGCCCTAGAAGGGCGAAGGTTCGCCGATGACCTCCGTTTCGGCTGGCTGGCTGGGCCCGCCCGCCCCTCCTCCCCCCCGTGGAGCAGGGCTGCCCTCTGGGCCTCAGGAGATCCACGCGTGCCCCGGACGCAGCACCACCTCAAGAGCAGCGTGGTGGTGCTAGTCTATGCCAGGCAGTGTTTCGCACAGCGTCGAGCGTGGCCGACACGCGGGAGCGAGGGTCTGTTCGGGCAGGGCCTCGGGGTCCATCTCACGGGCACGGTGAGGAAGCCACTTGGTCGGCGTGAGCTGCTCTGCCGAGAAACATACTTACCCTCCCCCCCGTCGTGGCACCCGTATCGTAAAGTCAACTGACATGCTTCGCCCACTCTAGCAGAACTCTGACGCATCACTTCCCACCGCTGGGGGCACGCAGTCTCACCAGAACATCGACGGGCGATACTTCGGCAGGCGCTCCTACGGGCAGGAAATGACCTGTCATGAGGGCGATCATCGCGACTCCTTCTGCGAGTGTGTGGGTCGCCTCCGCACTTCGGGACGTCGCCAGCCGTGCGTCTCCTCTCGATGCGTTCAGGTTTTCCGATGCTTGCCGTGCTGCCCTTTTGACGGGAGCTCGCATTGTTGGGAGCGCAGCATGCCGACGAGCGGCCCGTCACTAAGTATGCGTCAAGCCTTGAACGACTGCCAGCAGCATCTTCAGCCCGTCAGTTTCTCAATATTGGCCAGCCCTGACCCGTGTGTGCCCGAGGGCCCGTGCGGGACAGGGTCTAGCAGTCCACGACCCGAAGAGATGCGTCCTACATATCCTCATCATGATGTGGCCATTCCTGCAATTCCTGGCTCCTGCCGTCGGCAAAAAGCATCCGTCCCCTCAGTCTCGGCCATGCTCCAGTATAGCCGTCCTGGGAACTGCAGGTAGGTGGTGTCGCCACTGCTTGCTGCACTCACCAAGGTATACTCTCCACGTGCGTCGGTGTGCCTCCTCAGCTCGCCAAAACGCAAGGGCTCGCGTGAGGCCGTAGTGCTGTCCCCGCACGCTGGTGTCGGGCCGGTCGGAGGCGCATCATCGTAGGGTGTGCTGGTAAATTCAGCACTGCTCGAGTCATGTCTGGAACTGATCCCCCCTCCAACTGGGTGCTGGCGTCGTCCCGCAGCTCCGAGGAGGAGACATGCAAGTCTGGAGGACCCCAGCCAAAATGGCGTCCTCGTCGGCTTGCGGCTCGGCTGTGGCCGTGCCGAAGACTTCCACGGTGCGGAGCCGCACGCGCCGCTGCCACTGCCGCTGTTGCCTGGCTGCGCCGCGAGGACGCGAGCGCCCTGGCCTGCGTCCACGCCTGCTCTGGGGGGCCCAGCAATGTACACCACCGCCGCCTGCCTCACCCCCTCCCTCTCCCAGGAGCGAGGAGAGGAAGAGGAGGGCTGAGGAGAGAGGAGGAGTCGAAGCGGTGATGGTGGTGGTGGGGTGTATATTCGTTTGGGTCCCCCATGCTCCTGCGCCGGTGCGTGCGCCTCGTGCTGGGCCCTCCCCTCGAGCTCCTCCTCGCCCTCGGCCCTGCGTGGGCCCGCCTCGCCGCGCGGCCGAGCGCGGCGCACCCGTGGCGCGAGCGACTCCCTGGACCCCTCCGCCTCCCCCGGGCGGTAGCAGTGCCCGCCTTCTACGCTGGAGTCCGATTAGCCCAGCGTCGAGGTCGACCGTCGCGGCCTCCCCCTCCGCCCTCGCCCTCCCGTGCCGCCTGTGCCCAGCCGGCAGCCCGTCCACCTGCGCGTGGCTCCTGTAGGACGCCCGATCGGCGTCGTAGCCGTCGTAGTGGGAATGACGGGCCTGTTTCCCACGACCAGAAGTTGGAGGGGGAGGGGGTCCTCCTCCTCCTCCTCCTCCTCCTCCTCCTCCTCCTCCTCCTCCTACACCTCCTCCCCCACTCCAACTTATGGTGGTGGTGGTGGAAAACAGGCCCATCATGGGAGGAGGGAGGAGTGCTTCCTCCGCGATCTGCGGCTCGTGGCTCGCTGGCGCCTCGGCCTCCCTCTGGGTCCTCTCCTCCTCCTCGGTCTGCCCCGCCAGCGTGTGGCCCCTCGCCTCGCGTTCGCACTCGTGCAGAGGTGAACCTCCTCCTCCTTCTCCTCCTTCTCTTCCTCCTCCTCCCATTCCTCCTCCTCCTCCTCCTCCTCCTCCTCCTCCTCCTCCTCCTCCTCCCCCCTCCTCCTCCTCCTCTTGTTCCTCCTCCTCCTCCTCCTCCTCCTCTCTTCTTCTTCTCCTTCTCCTTCTCCTTCTCCTTGTCCTCCACCTCCTCCTCCTCCTCCTTCCACCTCCTCCTCCCCCTCCTCCTCCTCCTCCTCCTCCTCCTCCCCATCCCCCCCTCCACCTCCTCCTCCCCCTCTTCCTTCTCCTCCTGCTCCTGCTCCTTCTGCTCCTCCTCCCTCCTCCCCCCCTCCTCCTCCTCCTCCTGCTGCTGCTCCTCTCCTCCTCCTCCTCCTCCTCCTCCTCTTCCTCCTCTTCCTCTTTCTCCTCCTTCTCCTCCTCTTCCTCCTGCTCCTCCTCCCCTCTCCTCCTCCTCCTCCTCCTCCTCCTCCTCCTCCTCCCCTCCTCCTCTCTCCTCCTCCTCCTCCTCTCCTCCTCCTCCTCATCATCATCATCATCATCAGCATCAGCATCAGCATCAGCATCATTATCAGCATCATCATTATCATCATCATATTCATCATCATCATCATCATCATCATCATCATCATCATCATCATCACCAGTATCATCATCAGCATCAACATCATCAGCATCATCATCATCATTATCAGCATCGTCAACATCATCATCATCATCATCATCATCATCATCATCATCATCATCATCATCATCATCATCATCATCATCATCATCATCATCATCATCATCATCATTTGCCCCCTCCTCCTCTCAGACTTCGCAGTCATCTTGGACACTCTGTCATCCACAGGACAACGAGTGCCGATTACAAAGTAGGATTCCCAGGACGAACTCGGCTGGCCAGGGGCAGAGGGAAGAGACAGGGCCTGAAGGGAAAGAACGGACGAGACGAGAGGGGAAAAGTGGGCCCAAGCCGAAAGTTCGTCCCAGGTGAAAGTCCCCTGAGGAGCTTGGACCGTTCCGAGCTCTTCCGAAGTGGCTCGCAGTTGCCCGTAATGCGGGCAGACGCTTTGCATGTGGCGAAGCCACCACATCTCTCACAAGAAATAACAGGCACATGTGTCTCCATCACCCTAGCCCAGTGAACAACGTGCTGATCCCCACCTTGGCCACGCAGCAGCGCGGTCATAGTAGGGTGCAGCTCGGCGCATGCGGTTGTAGTGTCAGGTGTCACAGCACGGAAACATCGGGTGCAGCGATGCTGGTCCCCGTGTGGAGCCAGAGCATGCTGACTCCTCGCACGAGGTGGCTCCTTGGCCTTCTCAGGCCTCCGAACTTCCTTGAATTGGGCCTCAAAGTGGGGTCAACGTTGCAGACTCGACGTGCTTCCCACTGCTAGACTGCTGTATTCGGCCTCTGCCCTTGAAAGTCCAAACGCTCCTGGGGGTTAAGATTTCGGCACTGGGCAGCTGTCTTAGCCCGAAGATTTGCATGGTGCGATCCTAGGATACGGACTCTGCCCGCATCATCTACAGTATCGCTGAAGGCCCTGTGGGCCTTGACCGTGTTCAAGGAGGCCCACGGCCCTTGCCGTTTTTTCTTGGACACTTCGCGCCAGAGAACCGCCAGCCGCGACGAGCCTTCGAGGGCTTCGGCGGGGTCACGGGTCCCGAGGAGACGCGCGGCGCAGTCCACAGACACAGGTTTGGGGGCACAACCATCGGTAGGGCCCCTCCTTCGCAGAATGCTAACAGCCAACGCTCCATGCTCCGCGTCGCTGGCCCGGCCGAGCCGTTCTCCTTGCAGTTGCACAACCGATTATGCCAGCCCGTGAGATGTCTTCTTTATCTCCATTCATACGCGAGCCATCCATGTAAAGGTCACCACACGGTTCAACTGGAAACTCAGGCGTGAATTGTCCGTCGCTCCCGACAAACACCAGCTGTCAGTCCGCTGCTGGCTCAGGGAGCTCGTTGACAGGGGCCCACAAACGCGACAACAGCAAACATTCCTGGGCGGTCCCGCGGTTCTTGTCCAGGGCTTCGTCGTCAAACAACTCCGACCGCTTTTGCACAGCATTTGGACATGAGCGCTCCCAACATCTATGCCACAGCGTGTCATCGTGTTGTCTCAAAGGGCACCTAGTCTCGACTTCGTAGCCCCATCTCGCGAGGGCCACTCCAGTCGGAACCGTTTCCGACATGACTTGGCAGAAGAGGTGCGCTTGCTCGGGAGAGAGGCCATCTGCTACTCGCTGAACCAAGGGTCGCCGCAGGCATCTCTGCAAAACCTCTAACCCCCCCCCCCAGGAGCGTTGGTTAGGCTAGGGGGTATTACTTTCTGTAGCCTAGCATGGTTGAGGTCCACTAAAAAGAGCATCTGCGATTTCGTTTCGGGGCCTCTCTGTGAGGATCCACCTGAAACCATTAATTGAAACACACACGGCATGCCCTTCTCAAAACCATCCGCCAGCTTCCAGCCAAAGGAGCATGGCCGAGATCGGCCCACGGGTGCGGTCCAATCATGGCTTCCGCGGGGTCAAGGAAAGCTGGCGCTCGGCAGCGTGAACACATTTGCGCAGATCTCTAGGGCTCATCACATCCTGATGCCGAGGTCTCCCACGCGAAGAAGGTTCACTAGTGTGTCACCACCCCCACGCGTAGCGCTTTAACGGCTTTGCGACCAAGTCGAGGGGGTCCCCGCTATACTTGTGGATGGCCCACTGGAGCTCCAACGAACACCCTCGTTTACTGATGCCTGCTGCACATGCTGCAGCTCGTCGGCCATGAAGAATCTCCCTAAAGGCGTGACCCCATGGACCTCCATCCCGGGGGAACTCCTCGGCAGGACCCCGCTTTGGAAACGCCTCGGCCTGGCCCGCCTTGATATCTTCAACATACCTAATCTTCGATTTCGATGCTGGAACTTCTTGACACGTTTCATGCGTATGATTCTGGTCACGGCGATTCGGTGGTTGTGCTTTCCCGCGGTGAAGGGGCTTCCGATATTACTTGGGGCCCAAGCTGCCGTTCCTCCCAATAATCCCAATTGTTTTCTGATCTCACTGAGGTGCTCGGGCGGATTGGCAATGGAGTACAGATTCCGCTCCGCGATCGGGACATTCAAGATGGACGCGATGTGGTAGGCCATGGTCGTCGTCAACGCCTTCATCTGCACCAAACACTCATGTAGACTGACGTGCCACGAATGAAGGGAGATATCATCTACATGAAGACCTTGGCTGGTTCTCTGAACGCTTCGACCATGCATGACGGTATTCCACATGAACGCCTTCGCCTCATTAGTGGCAGAGGTCCTCCTCCTCCTTCCCTTCTCCTCCTTCCCTCGTCCTCCTCCTCCTCCTCCTCCCCCTCCTCCCCCTCCTCCCCCTCCGCCTCCTCCTCCGCCTCATCCTCCTCCTCCCCCTTCCCCCTTCCTCCCCCTCCTCCTCCCTCCTCCTCCTCCTCCTCCCCTCCTCCTCCTCCTCCTCCTCCTCCTCCTCTCCTCTCCTCTCCGTAGCCATTTTGGCTCAAGGTGGCTCCCTGCGTGGCCCCCCCCTCCCCCCCGCAGCCATTTTGCCCGCGGGGGGCGCGGGGCCCGTGCAATAGGGAGCCCCCAGCCCCAGGCGCTGCCTGGCGCGACGTGGCTGCCGCGAGCCTGTGCTCGCGAGGCGGCTGCACCCAGCAGAGGCCCTGGCGCGCAGCCCAGAGGCCAACCATCCCTTTTGCCACGGGGGGTGACCCATCGCGGTCTCGCTCCCCAGCGTGGCACAGACGCCTCAGACGCATTCGTGCGTCGGCACGCCGCCGCTTGCGGCTCGCTGCCGACCACGACGCCCTCACGCGACACCACGGCTCCAGGCCCCCTGCCATGGGCAAAGCAGGGCGCGGCCGCAGCCGTGGTCCCCAGGAGGGCCGTGGCACAGCGGGCTCTGGCGCGCCTGCTGGCACATGGGCTTGTGTTGCTAGCCGCCAGTGCGGGTTTCGCACTAACTTCCAGCAGAACGAGCGCTGCTACATGTGCGGCAGGGACAAGCTGGGGCGGCCTGACCCCTCTGGCGCCGAACCGCCTGGTGCCAAGCGACGCGCCCAGTCGGGCAGCAGGCAGTCGCGCGGGGCCCCCAGCAGCGTCCCGCCCCAGGACGCCGAGAGCACCTCCACAGGAGGTCAAGGCGAGCATGATGACGTCGCCCGTGCACGGAAGGCCCTCGCCGCTCTACGCCGACTGCAGCTCCCAGAGGACCCCGAGGTGGTGCTCTCAGCCAAGAAGCAGCTGGCAGGTGCAGAAGAACGGGAACGTGCTGCTCGGACTCCTGATGACATGCTTCGCCGTGCTCTGGACCGCCAAGCCTCAAGGCTTCGAGAGCACAACGACCTCAAGACGCAGGTCGACGCGCTGCAGGAGCAGCTCACAGCGAAGCAGATGGAGCTCACCACGGCCGCCGCGGAGTTGGCCGCCATTCAAGCAGAGGTCGCCACGGCGCGTGCAGTCATCATGGCAACCTCGCCAGGCGACTCAACGGTTGGCAGCCTGGAGGAAGCCATGGGCCGCTTGCAGGGCGTGGTCGCCGCGGCACCACGCGCCATGGACGCTGGCAGCCCAGACACGCTCCTCCAGTCGCTCAGCACGCACCTCGTGGAGCTCCAGCGCGCCTTTGCATTGCACAGGCGCGCTGTCGCCCCTAGTGGCTCAGGAGCAGAGCAGCATGCAGAACCTCTTGACGCTGCCCCTGTGCTCGGGCCCCCCATGGAAGTTGTCGTGCCTCGTACTCCTGGCAGTGTGCGCTCAGGCGGCGCCCACCCTTGGGACGCAGCAGTCGATCAGGACTTGGAGGGCACCGGCGCACAACAAGATGCTCGCAGCCAGCCTACCAGCACTCCAGGTACGTGATCCGATGGCGGACAGATCCTACACGAATGGCCTGGACAACGGCTCGTTGGTGCCTATGTCCACGCCCTCACATATGCTAATGACTCCGAGCGGGGACCCTGCAGTTTTGGCTGTTCAGGCGGATGGCGACTCCGTCGAGTATCACGGCTTGCAGTGGCGCTCACTCGTGGACACTTTTCTTCTACAATGTCCGACCGACGCATCCCAGACTTTCCGTGCGCATCTCATCGCCTACGCCGAGCGGTGGAGTGCGGACACGATATCTTGGCAAGATATCGTTATGGCGCATGATGACTGGACTTGGTGGTGTGTACCACACGCCGAGCTCATGATCAGGCTTGTACCCCAGCTTCGAGAGTTGGCGCCAACTGAGGCTGCCATACACGACATGGCCGTCGCCTACTGCAGGACCGCCTGGCGTGATGCTGCTGACCACAATGCACAGGTATTGTTGCCCCTAGCCACGCATCTGGCGAACCCTAACACTTGGTATACAGAGGCGAGGCAACTCCTACTACAGCTACGAGAGGCACGACTCCTACTGGCGCAGGCTCATTACATACATGAGCAGGAGGGAGTACATGCAGGTACAAGGCTCATCGAAGCTCATCGTGCCTTTGGCGCCTCGATGGCCAATATCATACATCAGCGCACCCTACTGGCAGGTGGCAGCACGGTGGTCTCATCGGCAACGGCCGCGCCAGAAAGGCCTCCGCCACCGCAAGTTTTAGATCACCCACCTTTTCCCGATACCGAGGATGACGTGAACCCTCCTGCCCCTGACGATGCCGCATCACTTATGCAAGTTCGATGCAGTACTGCAACGGTGGCCGAGGTCTCCCTCATCCCTATGAGACGTCTTGCTGCTGAACGACGCGTGCGAGACTCGAGATACGCGGCGGTGAGATCGAGTAACAGTGAGGTCGATCAGGGGAGCCACGCCCCTACCATGAGACATGTTGCTGCGGGGCTAAATCCGACGAGCGTGGCTGCCGACGGGCAGACGGCCTCCCTTTCGTGGTTGAAGCCGTGCGAGTCTTCCCCCACGCTTGCCCGAGTCACTCCCAGGGCCCTTGACGAAGGGGTGGTCGACGCCCCTGGGAGGGTCACTAGTGCTGCAGCAGGGTGTACTCAGGATGTGGGCCCTCGCAGTGACGTGCACCACAGCGAGAGGCATGTTGCTGCGGGGCTAACTCCGACGAGCGTGGCTTCCGACGGGCAGGCGGCCCCCCTCTCGAGGGTGCAGCTGCGTGAGGTTCCCCCCGCGATCGCTCGAGTCACGCCCAGGGCCCTTGACGAAGGGGTGGTCGATGCCCCTGGGCGTGTCACTAGTGCCGCAGCAGGGTCCTCTCACGCCGTGTCCCGCCACGACGACTCTCACTCCGATGCGAGGCATTTTGTTGTGGGGCTAAATCCGACGAGAGTGGCTGCCGGCGGGCAGGTGGCTTCCCCCTTGGGGATGAAGCTGCGTGAGTATCCCACCCTCGCTCGAGTCACGCCCAGGGCCCTTGACGAAGGGGCGGCCGTTGCCCCTGGGTGTGTCACTAGTGTCGCAGCAGGGTGCTCTCAGCATACGGATCACCACATCGACTACGACGACCCACTACCTGGTTCGGCGCAGTCCAAGTGCGAGATCAGTACTGCTACGGCACTACGGTCGACGGAGCCACCGACCTCGGCATCCACGGGACCCCGTCGCGCACCTCGTGGCGCTCGCAGGAAGGACTTCAAGGTTGCCACATTCAACGGCAGCGACTGGCCGCAGGTTCAGGACTACCTGACCAACTGCAACGGCGTGCACCTCGTCTTCGCTCAGGAGCTGAAGCTGCGCAACGACCAGGTCAAGCGCGCCCAGGAGTGGTCCATCATCAGTGGTTGGAAACCATGTCTTACGGAAGCTGTAACAGGCCCAGATGGTGGTCCTTGTGGGTGAGTCGGTATCTTTGTGCGCAAGCATATTGGCGCTGCGATGCTCACCTCATGTACCAGCACTCACGTACTCGTGCCAGCACACGTGGTTGCAATCATGATCCAGGGCGGCCTGAGGCATGGCTTCGTTGCTGCGTCCGTGTATCTCGAGCAAGGGCTTCGCCTGGCAGGACGCAACGCGCAGATCCTAAAAGACCTCGGGGCCCTGCTATCGCACTACGGGCCCCCTTTTCTCTTGGGTGGGGATTGGAACATGCCCCCCACCATGCTCGGCGGCTCTGAGTGGCCCCTGCGACTTCAGGCCCGCGTTATGGGTACGCCCAACGGTACATATCGAGATCCAGCCACGGGGAATGTCTCGGATTTGGATTATTTTGTATTCAGCGATTGCCTGGCCAGTGTGCTATCACAGCCCTTGCGGGCATCGCAATTTCCGCCGCGCAGTCACTACGTTGTGGAGGCCTCTCTGGGACCTCAGGCTCGCGCCCAAACCATCCGTGTGCTTCGAGGACCCTAGCCCTTCCCACACCACCCCACGGTATCCCTGCGTAAGGACTTGGAGGATGTCGATGGCGAACCACAGTGCGCTGTCCTGCGTGGGGACCCTGGGCTTGGGTGGAACTCATGAGGGGCGACTCTCTGCATCGGTTAGGACCATGCGACGACCACCCCACACGGTTGGACAACATATGTGCACACTTGCATCGTGGAGTGGAGGCGAAGTTACTACCATTATTTAGTTTGCCGCCCAGTGATTTAGCACACAGGGCGAGGCACTGCGCCGAGGTACAAGCGCACCACGGCAGGGGGAGCACTGGCGAGGCACCAGTCTGCCGCGTCTGCCGAGGCCCGTGCCCTACGCCTACTACAGTTGCGCGTCAGCGGTGTCCAGCTGGCCCAGGTGAGACGACCTCACCAGGCCGCGCAGGTATGGGCACACCTCTATTCCTTCCTCGCTCAAGAAGGTAAAGAAGGCAGGATGAGGAAGCACATCCCCCCCCCCGTCACGGCTGCACTCACGTATCTACTGCGCACAGCCGCCCAACAGCCTACCCTGCAGCATCATTTGCTTGGGCTAGCGCCGGCCTGCCCCGGACGGACTGCTGCAGTCATCGAATGAAGCGCGGCTACAGCTCGGGCCCGCTCTTTCACAAAATGGATCCGACAGCACTTGAGGCAGCGATCAGGACCCGTACACCGTTGGTCGAAACCACGTGGTTGGACGATATCGCAGGTTGATACCGCTTTGGGACCTTCTAGCACCTCTGAGGACATATGTCGGGTCCAGCGACAGTCTTGGAAGGACGTTTGGGTAGGGTGTGAAGACGAACCCTCCCTCCTCACCCAGAGCGTTCATGACGATGGCAATGGGGACCTCATCGTCGAAATGCGAGGCCTATGTCAGGCTGGCCCACGTATGCCTCCCTTGAGCATCGGAGCCCTTCGGCAAGCCGCGCGGAGCTTCTCGGGACGCACGGCCCTTGGGCCAGATCAATTCATACCTCGACATTGGGCGTTGGCCTCCAACGGGGCCCCGGCTGTCTTGGGATACCTACTACATCTATGTGAGGCCTTTGGAACATGGCCCACGTGCACTGGGCGTGGACACATCATTCTACTGGGCAAACCGACGGGTGGTTACCGACCTATTGCGTTGCTCCCATCAATTTACCGAGTATGGGCCCACGCCCGACTGGCTTGGGTCATGGCATGGGCATCCCGTTTAGATCGCCAATATATTGCACTTGGCTCGCAGCGATCAACGACGGACGTTGCAGCTCCTGTGATGGTAACAGCAGAGGCAGGCGGACATCTGCGGCCAGAACCGCAGGCATCAGTGCATGCGATTGTTGATGTAGCAAAGTGTTTCGACAAAGTGACGTGGCTGTGGTTACTGCGCGCGGGGATCCAGCAAGGTTTTCCTGGGCCACTCCTCCTCCTCGCATGTAGGATATACATGTCCAGCAGACGTTTGTTATGGGACAATTGCTACTCGGACGCTGTGTATGCGCAGAGTGGGGTGCTACCAGGATGCTCGATGGCCACGTTCGCGTTGCAGTGCATAATGATCGCCCCCTTCGATCATCTCACACGCACCACTAGGGACATACCACGTAGCATCGACGTGTATGCGGACGACATTACTGTGCACATATATGGCGTACTACGACACATCGGTTCATGGTCCCAGAGGGTTCTACGGCTTTTGGCACGTGCACTCAAGGCCCTGGGGCTCCCTCCAGCTGCCCACAAGATGAGGCTCACTAGTTCCATTCCTGCGTTGGGAAAACATGTGGCCTATCAACTACGGGATCTTGGGTACGTCTACGCGGAGGCTTTGGAGGTACTTGGAATCGAGGTCTCGGGACGCCCTGTACGCTACAGTAGGCTTCGACAACGTGTGAGGGGCGTGGCTAGTCGTCGGCTGCGCTTTATCTCACTACACAGGGCTGGTCCTCTCCTCAGTCGTTTCCACAAGCAGGCTCTCCCACCAGCCTTGACCTACGGGTTAGGCGTGCATGGAGCCCCCCCACGACTCGTCGAACAAATGCGGCAGGCGCAGCGAGGCGTGTGGCACGCCCCAGGCTCCAGCACATCGTGTTGGAGCACATCGTGCCTCCAGGGATCTATTTTCACCGACCCCCAGGTGGAGGCCTGGGCCGCGCCTCTTTACCAGTGGTCCCTGTTGTTTCGCGATCCGCAGGTGCCCCACTGTGTCTTGCAGTCAGCATGGCTTCGCCAGATCCAGAAGATCTATCATTCTCCCCACCCGTGGCGTCACGTGTCGGGTCCCGCTGGTGCCACAGTGCTTGCACTACGAGAGCTCGGATGGGCCGCTATCAGCAGCACTATTTGGAAGACGGGCCTAGGGGTTCGTATCAATGTTCGCGATGAGGCGCCGTCCAGCATCCGCCAGCTTGCTAGAGATGCTGGGGTGCGACGACTTTGGGAAAAATGGGCCCGACGGCCACCTCTCCCAGGACACGACGCCATTCCTCGGGAGCCCATTGGATATTGGATAGAGCCAATATTGCAGATCCTATCCAAGGTTGAACTACACGATGGTGATGACTCAGGGAGTGACGACGAGCCTGGTGATCCCGACCGCGAGGATGATGCAGGTCCGACCCCGCCTCCTGTTGGACCCAACCCTTTTGCTGACAAGTGGAAACCCTCCCTCAAAGAAGCGGGCCTTTTACGTGCTTACTTGGGAGGTGGATTTTGGAGCCCATCAAGGCTTGCGAAGTGTGGTTTCAGGGACACAGACACATGCCCTCGGTGTATGGCGGCAACATGTGATTTGTATCATATTGTGTACAAGCGTCCTGCACTGCGTACACAGCGTCAGCTGCACATGTCTCCCATTCGCACGGAGGGATTCCCTAGGCAAATGCGTGACTCTATGTTATGGTCGACAGGACTCGTCTCTCGCTCATGCTTCCCACCCTTACCACCACGGGACAGCACTGGGCACTGGCACATACAATACGACGACCCGCAAGGTATCACAGGTAACGTATACACGGATGGTGCGTGTCAGCGTATGTGGTATTGGCCTGAGGCCACACGTGCAGGCTGGGGTTTCTGTCAGTTGAGCGAGCCGCCTCCAGGGGTAGATATCCTTGTTTTTGGGGCTCTCCCAGGCCCCATACAGACCTCGCCCAGGCCCGAGCTTTACGCTTTCCTTCAGGTCCTCCAGGTCTGCCCCCCCCCCCGTCTGTGTGCACGCCGACTTCAAAGGCCTGGTTGATGGCCTTGCCATTGGAGCCCGATGGTGCTGCTCGCCTCGGCGTTTAAACGCTGATCTATGGGAACGCATTTGGGCCGAGATTTCTGATCTGGGCGAGGTGGGGTCTGATGTGAGAGTTACCCTAGTCAGAGAACACCAGCAGGGACAGATCACCGACGCCCGCGGCAACCGGTGGGCTGACCTTGCTGCGCGCAATGGCAGAGACCTCCACTCCATCCCCAGAATACAGGTCAAAGCTATGAAGCTTGGCCGCCAACACTACACTCGCATCCTGCGGTGGAGTACTACTGCCCTGGGACTTTTCTTTGGCGAACAGCGGGTCGACACTCGGCCCCGCATCAAATGTCGACGCCCTCGGCGTCCCTCGGCCCCTCTGGAGCCCAGGGAGGAATCGGTTCACCTGCGCCATGTTTTTACCCAGGTCCCCCATCGCAGCATTTGGAGATGCGATTTTTGTAGAAAGGGCTCGAAGCTGGAAAGGACCCGTCGTCGTCTCTCTGAGCTCGCCTGCCCTGCTCGTTTGCGTGCTGCCGCCGCCATCCATCGGTGCCCCTCCACTGTCACCCCTCCTGGGCACGCTGCGCGCGCCCAGGTTGACAATGAAGGGCAGGTGCCGACGAATGAGGGCAGCAGCTTCGATGCTGCTGTGCGACCTCGCCCCCCCTCGGACTCGTTTCGATCCGTGCGCCCTCGGACGGAGTCCCCCACGCGTGGCCAGGTGTGTGACCAAGGGGAGGCGGATCCCCCCCCCTCCGTCCTCGGGCCTGGGTAGCCCCTCCTTGCCTCGCCCGCGTAGCCCCTCCCCTGGCTTTGAAAGGCACGTCAGGCCACGTGTGGGCTTCGGGCCCGTCGCTGCTGCCTGGGGTGGAGCTGCGAGTGCCCAGGCCGAAGCCGCTGCCGGGGTTCTTTCTTTTCCAGAGCGCTCGGGGCCCACCTTCCTCCCCGACAAGCGGAGGCGGATCGGCTCCAAGCGCCCAAGTCGGCCCTCGCTGGCCGACACGACAGTACCAGCCGAGCCTATGCCAGGAGCGGGCCCCGTTCCTGCCACGGCCGCTCGCGGCCACCGACTCTGGGTTTCCTTGGGCCATGATTGCCTGTGCGTTTCCTGTGGGGCTTTTACGACGGGCACGGCTGGTCACCTCCTAATTGATTGCCCATCGGGAAGCACGCACCGCCTGTCAGAACGGGCGGTGCGCAACCGACGCCTTTACACGCAAGGTTTTCACCCTGCGGATGAAGGAACGGAGGGCTCACGTCGAGTTCCCGCACCTCGTCCGCTTCTTGTCTCAGACCCTGAGACTCACTGGGCCAGGCTCCACGGGGGCCCACCTTCTCACCCAGGCTGCGGGGCTTAACCCCCGTATCGTTGTCTGTGTGGCTGGTACCCGAGATCCTCATGGTGGGGTCGCAGCCTTCTCACAGGCCAGCCAGGCTGCCAGCAGCTTGGCGCCCTTGGTGGGCGCCCGTGCACAGCGCGACGCTTCCCTCGGCAGTGCCGTATCCTCCTCCTCTCTTCCTCCTCCTCCTCCTCCTCCTCCTCCTCCGTCTCCTCCTCCTTCTCCTTCTCCTCCTGCTCCTTCCCCTTCCCCTCCTCCTCTTCCTCCTCCTCTTCCTCCTCCTTCCCCTCCCCCCCCCATCCTCCTCCTCATCCTCCTCCTCCTCCTCCTCCTCTTCTTCCTCCTCCTCCTCCTCCTTCTCCTCCTCCTCCTCCTCCTCCCCCTCCCCCCCCTCCCCCTCCTCCTCCGCCTCCTCCTCCTCCTCCTTCCCCTCCTCATCCTCCTCATCCTCATCCTCCTCCTTTTCCGATTCCTCCTCCTTCTCTTCCCCCTCCTCCTCCTCTCCTCCTCCTCCTCCTCTCCTCCTTCTCCTCTCCTCCTCCTCCTCCTCCTCCTCCGCCTCCCCCCCCGCCTCCTCCTCCTCCTCCTCCTCCTCCTCCTCCCTCTGCTCCTCCTCCTCCTCCTCCCCCCCCTCCTCCTCCTCCGCCTCCTCCTCCCCCCCCTCTTTCTCCCCCTCCTCCCCTTCCCCCTCCTGCGCCTCCTCCTCCTCCTCCTCGTCCTCCTCCTCTTCCTCCTCCTCCTCCTCCTCCTCCCCCTCCCCCTCCCCTCCTCCGGCTCCTCCTCATCTTGCTCCTCCTCTCCTCCTCTTCCCCTCCTTCTCCTTCTACCCCTCCTCCTCCTCCCCCCCTCCCCCTCCTCCTCTCCTCCCTCCCCGCAGGCTCGAATTCTCTAGTTGTATAGGAGCCTGTCTTATTGATTCAGTGGATGCTCCAATTCTGTCAAGTGCAAATGCAATCCGAAGTGTGGCTTTGATGTTTTCAGGTGAATGCGCTTGCATTTTGACCTTAAACATTGTTCTCTTACTTTTTCTATGAGCAGCTACACTTATATATCCAGAGCCAACCCAACATCATGAATCCGATATCTCATGTTCTTAAAAACAGCATTGGTGAACAAGCGACTCGTTGCAATTTCTGCGGCGCTTCCGTAGTCGTTTTGGCTCAAGCAGACTGGCTCAAGGTCCTTGGCCCCAGCGCCCGGTGCGCTCCCCAGTTTTTCCGATGGAGCGGCGCGGCGGTCTCAGGCGACGTCTGGAAGAGGCCTTGCGCGGCAGCGAGGGCCCAGCCGCTGCTCCTCCTGGTGCGGGGGGTCGAGCTGGCATACGGCAGCGTCTATCAGCTTCTGGTCCGGCGCCCCCGTCAGAGCCCGTGACGCGGGCGCCGCCCACGCAGGGCTTTCGCAACGGTGGCGACTTGCCCTTCACAAATTTAATGAAACGAGACTGGGGCAGAGGCAAGCTGAGTTCTGTGAAGGTCTTAGAATACGCGACAGCAGCGCACAAGCAAGGAGCTGTTGGTTTGGATCGGCTCGCCCGCGGCACACGCTCAAAACGCGCAGAGAGCTTTGATAGCAGCTTCTGGCAAGCCGCAAGGATCGCCTGATTTCACGTGGGTTGAAATTCTTACCAAAAAATGGGAAGTCGTGCATCCATTCCTGTTGCCGAATGGTTTCGCAATCTGTTCCTTCATGCCCCTCGCGCTTGGCAGACGTGCATTACAGGCCCGACAGGAGTGAGTCTGGAATTTTCGAAGTCTATGCCAAACACGCCCTTTGTGTCCAATCATCCCGTTTTGAAGGCAGAGGATTGGGCGAAAGCCATTCGGCTCGGCTTTTACGGCGACGCTGGTGCTTTCTCGAAGCAAGAGCCAGTGTATTTTTTCACGTGGAACAGTCGGTTTGGCGCTGGCACAACATCGGCTAAGAGGTTCGTTTACACAGTGGTCAAACAATCGGATGTGGTACCTGGCACGCCTGATGCTATTATGCACATCGCCAGTTGGAGCATGAACGCGCTTTTGGCTGGTACCTCTCCTGCTGTAAACTGGCTCGGTTTCCCAATCCATTCTGAAAGTGGTTACATTGCTGGTGGGCACAAGGCGTATTCGCACAAGTTCGTGGGGACTGGCAATTCATGTGTGGAATGTTCGGGTTCCCTCAATGGAACGGCGCTGAGAGTATGTGCTGGGTTTGTAAGGCCAGCAGCACAATTCCTGAACCCAAATTTATTGATTGCCGCCCGTGCGCTGGATGGCGCAAGACCGTGCGCGGCCACGAGTCGCACACGGCAGAAGTAAAACCATGACCTGTGATTTTCAAGGCGGCAGTCGGTTTGCGCCTTGAGTGCGTGATTACCGACGTCCTCCACGCTGTGAATCAAGGCGTCGCTTCTCATGTAATCGGCCAACATTTATTGGGGAATTGATGTTGGCGCGTGCTTGGAGCAAACCTGACGCTGCAGAAAACGCCAATGAGCTTTTCAAAGAAATGCAAGCGCATTACAAAGCTACGAGACAGACGTCACGTTGGCAGGGCAAGCTCACCGTTGAGAGGATTCGGACCAGCGGTGGCTGACCGAAGCTCAAGGCCAAGGCCGCCGCCACACGACACCTCGCCAGATTCGCGTTGGAATTCGCTCTGAAGCACAACGACGGCACAACCCACAACCGCCGTCGCTTGGGCGTCGCGCAGTGCCTGGTTGATTTGTACGACATCATAGAATCGGAAGATATGTTTCTCTCGGGCGATGCGAAAAAAAAGGCTTCCTGAGGTGGGTCTCAATTTGTGCTCGTTGTACGCTCACTTGTCGGCTGAAGCCGCCCGTGCTCTGGTTCCTGCTAAACTGTGGAAGTTCCAACCAAAGCATCATATATTCTTGCACTTGTGCGAGTGGCAGGCACTGGGATATGGAAATCCCATATTTTACTGGGTTTATGCAGACGAGGATGTTGTCGGACAAATGATGGAGGTGGCGCAGGCTTGCCACCCCTCCACGATGCCAGCCGTAGCTCTGTATAAATGGCCCTTGTTCGCTTTCGGCGATGCTTGCAGAAAACATTGCCACCGTCGCAATCGCATCCAGCACCGCCATCATATCACCACCGCCACAACAACATCATACCACATATATGGTAATGCGCATTTACGGTTACACATAATAAGACGGCCTACTGATTCAGCTCATATCTCCACGTGGCTTGATCTCATGCATCACTGAAATGCGCAGTGCGTAGCACCAATGCATGCAACTGCTAAGGCAACGACATGCAGACGTGATCATCATGTGCAGCTTCTATGCAACACGTATATCATATTGACCTCTGCTCGCTGAGTTCCGCCGCGCAACGTAGCACATCTTTGCAAACAGCTCTGGCAGACAACCCCCACCGTGAAGGCGTTGGAGGGGGCGCCTTGCCGCCTCGCCCTTGCAGTGTCCGGGCAGAGGCAGGGTTTGCTGCCATGCGTTCGTTTTTGCTAAGCAGATGTTCTCCGGCGCCCGCTACCCTCGCCCATTTATATTTGTCCTCGCGCCCTCGGTTCTGCGTCCTTACCCGCCGCGTAGAAGGATGATGATTGTGAAAAAGGAAGAGGGGGAGGGGGATGAGGGGGGCGGCAAGAATGACCACCTAGGGGCGCCAACTCGGTTTGAAACAGAAACACGACTGAGCCGACAACGGGGCGAACCTGGCCCCGATGTCATTTCTTGAGGTTGCTAACCGCAGCTTTGCATTTCTGGCTAGCCGTTTTGGCTCAAGGATTTCATTTCTTGCGATTACTGACCGCAGCTTGCTCGTTCCTGGTGGACATGCACGTGTGAGCGATGATGAGGTGCCGAAGCCTCCTGGCGCGTAGAATACGTCTTTAGATGCCACGCCACCCTCGCGGGGCAGCCGTCGCGGAGATGATGTCGCAGCAGCGTCGGCAAGGCAAAGTGCTAGATTCACGTGGAGAACTCGCTGCCCAAGAAGATGCGTCGGGCTCTGAAGCTTCTACGGTTGCGCCGCAAACTTCGCGCGTGAGCGACTTAATTGATAGTCAAGACGAAATCAATAATTTCGGCATCCTCGTCAGCGCTGCCACGGCGCAGGTCGGAGGTCGCAGGTGCGCGGCGCAGCTGCAGGGGGAACTCGAGTCCGCCGCAGAGGAGATTGGCAAGGCTGCCAGCTACACCCAGGTGCGATTCGATTCCTGATTTGCCAAGATGGACGCGAGCAGGGTCAAGCAGGCACGGGGGCTGCTGCTCGCCATTCGGGTCTCCTGGGCAGAGGCTGAACTGATAGTTGATGATATCACTTCCCCCCAGAATGAGCGGACATCTGAGTCGGGCAACGAGGCGCACGCTCGCAATGGGGCGTCAGGTTCTGACGGCAAGCGCCAGGAGTAGCGCGACGCACTGTCGAGCGCTTTGCAATTTCGGCCGTGTTACATGGTAAACACGCGCCCATGCCTTAACCTTGCACGCTTCGCTGTCGCCAAGCACGTGCGCAGCATATGGTTGCCAATCGCAGCGGGGCAACAAATCTGGGCGATGGGGGGGAAATTGGTGAGGGGGGGGAGGCCGAGGTTCCTTCTACTTTCCCTCCCTCTCCCTCCATCTCCCTCCCCCCACCTCTCTCTCTCTTTCTTTGTTTCTTGCTTTATCTCTCTCTCTCTCTCTCCCTCCCTCTCTCTCTCTCTCTCTCTCTCTTCCTCTCTTTCTCTCCTTGTCCCTCTCCCTCCCTCTCTCTCCCTCTCCCTCTCCCTCTCCTCCCCCCTTCCCTCGCCTTCGCTCCTTCCCTCTCTGTATCCCTATCTCACTCTTCCTCTCCCCCTCTCTCTCTCTCCCTCTCTCCTCTCCCCTCTCTCTCTCTTTCTTTTTTTCTCTCTCTCTCTCTCTCTCTCTCTCTCTCTCTCTCTCTCTCTCTCTCCCTCTCTCTCTCTCTCTCTCTCTCTCTCTCCTCTCTCCCTCTCTCCCCTCTCTCCCTCTCCCTCCTCTCCCTCTTTTCTCTCTTTCTCTCTTTCTCTCTTTCTCTCATCTCTCTTTTTTTTTTTTTTTTTTTTTTTTTTTTTTTTTTTTTTTTTTTTTTTTTTTTTTTTTTTTGTTTCCCTCTCTCTCTCTCTCTCTCTCTCTCTCTCTCTGTCATGTTTTTTTATCTCTCTCTCTCTCTCTCTTTTTCTTTCTTGTTCTTTCTTTATCTCTTTCTCTCTTTCTCGCGCTCGTGCTACCCCACGCCCTGCTGCGCGGCCGCCCGCCCGAGTCGCGCCCCGCTGCTCTCTCGCTCGGCCCTCCCTCGAGAGAGCCGCCCGCGCGCCCGCTCTTCCTCATGTGTGCCTGCCAGGTTGTATTAGGGCATGTGTCTGGGTATCCGCATTGAGTTACGTTCGGCTGCTTAGGATATCTGTCTTGATATATGTGTAGCTGTTGAGGGTCTTTGCTAGGGTATGCGTCTCGCTGTTTGGGGTCTCCTATTGCATGTCATATTGGTGTTTAGGGTATGCGCCCAGCTGTCTCGGGTATGTGTCTGGACTGTGAACTGTGGTTTAGGGTGCGTGGCTGGATATCAATATTACCCCTTTGGATATGGATATGTTATAATGTTGTTTAGGATCTCTGCGTCAGCTCTCGGGTGAGATATCTTGCTGGTCAGGTGCATGTCTGACGGTTTACTGAAGTTCTATATCGTTCAATGTATCCCGCGGTAGATCATAACGTCGTTCTATGTGCGCAAGTTGCCTAACAATGCAGTTGGGTAAATCATTGCGCGCTGATTTCCTGGCACAACCAGCCCATGTCAACTTTGATAGAATTTGACTTTGGCTTTGACTTCGTTTGGCTGTGTCAAAACCTTGTTAGTTACCAGGTTTCATTGATAATTTGACCTAGCCAAGCGAAATCAAATTTGACCGCATGTGATCTAATGTGACTTGGGCTGGTTTGTGGATCTGCGTTCGGCACTGAGACAGCTATGCGCGAGCGTCCAGAGATTTACCGGGCGCGAGTGTCTTGCGAGGCATCGCGCTGTACTGTTGTTCTGGAGCTGTTGGCGATCAAAGACGCGCGCATTTCTTGCATAACTGATGCGTTCGTTTCCGTTCTGATAGTGTCACCGTCGCTGTTTCGTCTCAGAAGGCTCCAGGTGGTAACATCGCGATTCCAGCTGGTCACATCTTCTACGTACATCCATACATATATGCCAAGGTTGACGGAAGTGTGAAAGCCTGGGCCTGCTGAAATCGAGGCAGCAAAAAAACGCTTCTCGAGAAGGCACCCAAAGATGAGACTCGCTCAAAAAATGGGTTGCTTTACAGCATGGGCAAAGCAAAACGGCGTTGATGACGTTTCAAATAAGAGGGGTGCCGATCGCGAGAATGGTCTCTTGATGTATATGGCTTACACGGGCGCGAGAAAGGGAACTTTGACAAGCGCGGAGTCATCAAAGTCAAAGGACTTCTCCACTGAGAGGGGCAGGACAACGATCTGGATGGGCCAAGAGAAAGTGGGCAAATTTTGGCGAACGAATGGGAAAAGCTTGGCGCGAGGCAAACGATGCGGATGGCAAGCCTATGCTGGAGACCAGGCCTGATCCAGCTACAGGTTCCGACGAGGATCCGCTTCGCGATTACGCAGTGCCAATCGAGTGGATTAAGCAGACAGGCAGCGATCTTACGAGCAAGCGCCAGAAGTTCCAGGGAGATGAGCCAGATGCAAAGGAAGTGGCCAATTTGCAAAACCTCAAGGCCGAGAGCAGATTCGTTCCAGTCACGGTCAAGACCGAGAAGCTCAGCCCAGAGGAACAGAGTAGCAAGAACATCGGCGACTTCCACACTCTCACGTCGTTGCAGGCGCTCGCAAGGGGCATCGACGACGAGATCCTCGACGTCAACTCGCAGCTGCCTGCTGCTCAGAACCATCGCCTGGCAGGCGTGCTCGCTACCGACATGGATAAGTCCTTGAAGAAGGCCAAGGCAGCGCAGAACAGCGCTGCGAAGATGCTCACGGACAAGGACTCGGTGAAGAGGGAATCGATGCCAGTAGCGATGGCCGCGGTCGAGGCGCTCAACAAGGAGTGGGCAGATGTCGATCAATGGTGAGTGAATTTCGGTGCGAAGGGAAGCGCTACCAAGAGGAAGGGGGGGGGGGTGGAAAGAGGATGTTCCCAAAGAGGTGCCCGACATTGACTAAAGTTACTACATGTATATTCATTCCCAGATCTCGCGCGCGTGATTTGAAATACTTTTGTCATTTTTCATCATCAAGTACGCCTCGGTTTGTTCAGCTACGTGTGATCAGCGTCTGCGCGGCGCGTGGGAACATGCTTCTACGACGAGGGAAAAACCATGCGACCTCCTCCTCCTGCTGACCTCCTGCTCATCCTGCTCCTGGCGAGTCAAGCGTGCTCTGGGAATTGCGGGAGTTATGGTGCATTATCCCATTCGCGAAGCATGCGCTCATACATTCTTGGGCTGGCAGCGAGTGCGCGCGCGTCAACTTACGAGTTTGGGTTGCCCTCAACAGCTGATTGTGTATATATACACACACCGCGTCATTATGCGAGCGTTTCTGAACAGGAAAGCTGCGGTATCTAAACAGAAAAGCCGCAAGGTTCCGCCCTGTAGATCAACTGCATTTTTTCGGGGCAGAGGAGCTGCAAAGGGTTACATGGCCAAGCACGAAACCAGCAAATTTGATCAACTTTGACCAAACAAAGTCAAAGACATTTGATCAAATTCGGTCAAACTTGATCAGCCAACCTTACTAAACAACTGTAAACATTCGGGCTCAAGCACGCGTTTCTTGCCATAGAGTTTGCTTCCGAGGTTCGTGCTCGCAACATATTTCGATCATTGTAAAGACAATGCCATGGCAGTTGCTGGACAAACGAGGGCAGATAATATATGCACCTCTGACGAGGCAGCATTCGGCCTGTTCAATTTCAATATCACATTGGCCCTCGCTAAGCCCGGTAGATTATGGAATTGCGAACGCAAGGTTGGGGGCTTCAATGAAAGCTAAGCCTGAATGGTGTAAGATTCTGCCATGGCGCCAGACAGTTGCCGATATTTATGTGAAAACAGATGGGGCACTTTTGAATCAGAATAGGTTTTCGCAACAATCGGCAACATGGCACAATTATTCAATGATTGATACGCTTAAAGAGTTTAGTCAGGTGGAGGCGGTTGTTTTCAAGATGCGCACGATGCTTGGGCAATTGCGTGACGTGAAACGTCGTCAGGAAAAAAAGAGAGAAAAAGATCCATTCAAAGTGCGGGAACATGGAATCGTGGATTCACTTGATAAATGTGAATGTGGCCAAGAGTACCGTGATCGAGGATCCATTGCAGGGGCAGGAGGATCCAACTGATGATGAGGAGGTTTCTCAGATTAGTATTTCAGATGATGAGCCGACGGTTTCTAAATCAATCGAGTTCAAATATGATCCAGTGGCAGACAATGAAGACATATTTGATGAGATCGACTTCTTCACCATTAAGACCCCCGCGAAGCGGCCGACCGCCTACGTGCCCACGGCGCTTGACGGGGCACCTGCGCCATTGCCGAAGCCCCGCTTTCGTGCCAAGACTCCGGGCCCGAAGCAACAGGGGCGTCTTGGATCCGAGGAGATTGCCCAGTTGTGTTCGGGCCCGCACGAGGCAGCGCCAGAGGAAGGGCAAGGGCTCCGAGGTCTCTGAGGGCAAGGACTCCAAGAGAAAGGGCCCAGAGGACGAGGGCCCCAAGGGCAAGGGCCCCGAGGACAAGGGCAAGGGCAGCAATAGCAAGGGCAAGGGCAAGGGCAGGGCCAAGGGGAGCAATATCAAGGGCACGGCCAAGGGGGGGCAAGAGCAAGGGCAAGGGCAACGGAGGCAAGTGCAAGGCCGACGCGGGCGGCAAGGCTCTCCAGCAGGGCAACAAGAGCAAGCAGGCCATAGTACCATACTCACATTCTCGTTAACATCCACGCGTTCATCCTTTCCCTCCTCCTCCCCCTTCTCCTCCTCCTCCTCCTCCTCCTCCTCCTCCTCCTCCCTGCTTCCCTTTCATCCTTTCCATCCTCATCCTCCGCCTCATATTTCCCCCCTCCCTTGTCAAAATGCAACACACATCTCTCGTATCATATAAAGTACGATTGGGACCGTGAGGCCGACGACGTCGGCGTCAGCAGGGCCGTCCTCTACAAGCGGGTGCATTCCCGCGCGTGGCACCGTGAAGCGCGTGTGTGTTTGTTTTTCGGGATTTCGGGTGAGCAGCTGTACAAGCGTCGTTCGGACGCGGCCCGCGTAGGGCTCGAGAAGGAAGGTCTTCTGGGCGATGCTTGAGAAAGTGTTTGGGGCATTGCCCACGCTGGTTCTTCCCGCCGCGCGTTTGGGGATACCGCGCCGCAGTACACACTGCCCAGTTCGACAGCGCTCTTCGCAGTACAATTAGGTTTTACTAGGGCGTGCATTGCTGCTCCTGGTGGTTTCGCTCCGTCGGCCTCCTCCCTCCGCGGCTCTCGTTCGGAAGCGTGACGGCGCATCTTCCCAACCTCCTGCTCCCCGCCCGCCGAAAGAGAAAAGGTAGGAGGAGAGCTCGCTCAGGTGATGCTGCGAATTCGGGCCAGAAAGGACCCCCCCCGGGAAAACCAGGGGTTCCAGCTTTGTGAGGAAAGGACCGCCTGGGAAAACCATGGGGTCCAGCGGCGGGGGTCCCGAAAGGGGGGCCTTTGGACCCCTCCCAAAGGGCCGCCCGGTGTGGAAACACACGCAAAACAACAAACAACACAAAACAACAGGGCACAAAGACTGGTAGCTTTCTTGGCGATAGTTCCGACACTTCCCCCGACATTGTCCTGGCGATAGTTTCGTCCAACCGAACTCGTGTTCAGATGTGTTGCGCCCTCCGCGTTATATATGTGGTTTCACAACGAGTCCGCCTGACCTTCCTTCATATTTTGGAAAAAAAAAGATTCGCCTCCGCAGCGCCTAGGGCTTCGCCCCCCTTGCCTGCCCCTTTTGGGTTGAGATAGATACGCTACATTGCGAGCCTCTTGGGGCCCTCTTGGGAGCCTCCTGGGGCTCTCCTGGGGTTCTCTTGGGGCCGTTTTGGGGCCCTCTCGACACCATACATACGCGCATCCAGATACGCATGTGTCATATGAGCGATTTCCTTAAACATGACCTAAGACAATGCAAGGTCTTGCGCGTGCTCTAATACACGACAATATAATAATTCCTTATAGAAGAGATCAAAGTGAGCGTGTGGGTCCTCCTCCTCCTCTTCCCCCACCTCCACCTCCTCCTCCTCCTCCTCCTCCTCCTCCTCCTCCTCCCCCGTCCTCCTCCTCCTCCTCCTCCTCCCCCCCGTCCTCCCCCTCCTCCTCCTCCTCCTCCTCCTCCTCCTCCTCCTCCTCCTCCTCCTCCTCCTCCTCCCTCCCTCCCTCCTCCTCCTCCTCCTCCTCCTCCCTTCCTCCTCCTCCTCCTCTCCTCCTCCTCCTCCTCCTCCTTCCCCCTCCTCCTCCTCCTTCCTCCTCCTCCTCCTCCTCCTCCTCCTCCTCCTCCTCCTCCTCCTCCTCCTCCTCCTCCTCCTCCTCCCCTCCTCCTCTCCTCCTCCTCCTCCTCCTCCTCCTCCTCTTCCTCCTCCTCCTCCCCCCCCCCCCCCCTCCTCCTCCTCCTCCTCCTCCTCCCTCCCCCTCCCCCCCCCCTCCCCCCTGGGTCCCCGTGTGTCCCCGGCCGCCATGCTGCACGCTGCCGCGCCCGGCGGCCCGGCCGCCGCCCCTGCTCGCTTGGGCGCGGCGCCGGCGAGGGGCCGCGGAGTGGCTGCGCGGGCGCGCGGCGGCGGCGCCAGGCGTCCGCTCTGCGGTCGTTGTCACGTGCTCGTTCTCGTCCTCGTCCTGCTCCTCCTCGTCCTTGTCCTCGTCCTCGTCCTTGTCCTCCTCCTCGTCGCCGTCGGCGACCCCCTCCCGTTGTGAGATATGATCGCGACTGACTGTCTTTGGTAATTTTCTGCCTCTGCGGTGGAACCCTCGCCAGGCCCCAGGGCCGTGGGAAAACGACTCGGCGTGAGAAGCTGGTCCCGGGGGCCACGTCATGAACAGATCATGACGCCGGAGGTCAGGGTCCAGACGGGCGGACCGCGGACCTCTCGGTCATGGGCCATCATCGCGCCGTGGAGTGTAAACTTATAAACATCATGGTGTACAAGTGTGTGTATATCTATATTCACTAGTGTCTATACACCTATTTATATATGTCAACATATATATATATATATATATATATATATACGTATATATATATATACATGTTCAATGCGTGCTAGCCCGAGCGCGCGTGTGCCCCGTTCGGCTCCGCCGACAGCGCGCAGCCCGTGCCGCCTTTCGCTGCGCCGCCTGCGTCGCGCCGGAGGGCCCCGGAGAACGGGCACGGGCTGGCGCCAACACGCGTTCCGAGGAGAGGCTCTGCAGGCTCGAGGCGCGTCACCCCCGAGGGGCCTCCCGGGGCCTCTCGTCGCCACGGCTGGCTTCCCCTCGAGGAGATATCAAATAGGGAGAAGGGGATCTGCAGAGAGCAGCGAGCCACCACCACCCTCCATGGCCTCTCCCGCCCCCGCGTCCCGAACAGAGTAGGGGAAGGGGGCTCTCGTTCCCGACTTGTGCGGGGAGTCCTCCTCCTCCTCCTCCCCCCTCCTCCTCCTCCTCCTCCTCCTCCTCCTCTCACTGCCCCTTCCTCCTCCTCCTCCTCCTCCTCCTCCTCCTCCTCTCCTCCTCCTCCTCCTCCTCCTCCTCCTTTCTCTCCTCCTATTCCCTCCTCCTCCTCCTCCTCCTTCCTCCTCCTCCTCCGCCTCCTCCTCCTCCTCCTCCTCCTCCTCCTCCTCCTCCTCCTCCTCCTCCTCCTCCTCCTCCTCCTCCTCCCTCCTCCTCCTTTCTCCCTCCTCCTCCTTCTCCTCCTCATCTCCCGCTTCTCTTCCTCCTCCTCCTCCTCCTCTTCCTCCTCCTCCCCATCCTCATCCTCATCCTCATCCTCCTCCTCGCTCCCCTCCCCTCGTCCGCCTCGTCCTCCTCCTCACTACAGCCCTTCGGGCTCGAGCAGTTTTGCCCCCGCGGCCGCGGCCGCCGCCCTGGCCTGCCCGGAGGCTGCTTGCGGTGGCGGGATGGCCGAGGGGAGGGAGAAGGAGAAGGAGGACTTCTTCGCAGAGCTGCGGGATGGCGACTTCACGCCGCAGGAGATGGCCGCGAGAGACGCACTCCTCGATCTCCTCAGCTGGAAGCCTGGGGTCTTCCCGCTCATGGAGTGGATCGACAGACGGCTCGGCAGCGATCTGGTGACCAGCATCGGGGACAGCGGCCTGGGCGAGATATCGCTGCAGGAGGACCTGGACGCCGTCGACGGCGAGCCGGTGGACCCCGCGGTCTTCTACGCTGGCCTGCCAGACGGGTCATTCTCTCTGGAGGAGGAGGCGCTGCGGGACGCGATCTTCGAGTTTCTGGCCTCGTGGAGGTCCCAGACCCTGGCCCACCTGGGAGACCTGGAGAAGGACAAGGGCGTGCTGGCGTGCAAGAAGGCCCTGCTGCCCCGCGGGGTGCCCCTCGGCGACTGGATCGAGAAGCGCATCGGCGGAGAGGTGGAGCTGCAGCAGGAGGCGAGCTCGCGGCCGCCCGTCATCGTCCTGACGCCGGTGGCCAAGCCGATCGTGGCCGCCAAGTACAACAGGATCACGGGCAGCGACGCCGGGCCGCCTCCGCTACCACCTCCCCCGGCATGGCCGCTGCCCCCGCTGGCGGCACCAGGGCTGGCCCCACCGCCGCCCCCGCCGCTCGCGCCCCCGGCGGGCTACGGCGGCAAGGGCGGCGGCAGGAGGGAGGCCGCAGGGGAACGAGCAATGACATAGGCATACAAGCTCGGAGGTCCGCGCGGATTTCTCGGATCGGCGCTGGCGCCCCCCTGGCGGCGCTTCTGGCGCCGCCCCTGGCGCGCTCCGCGCGCCAGGGAGGGTGGTCGAGCGCCGATCCAGGACATCCACGCGGACCACCGAGCTTGCATGCCTATGTCGTTGCTCGTTCCCCTAGGCCAACCGGTGGGAGGGGATGTCGAAGGACGCCTTCTTCGCCTCGCTGCCGGCCAGGGAGCTCCTGGCCGAGGAGCGTGCCCTGCGGG
>CAUYUJ010016983.1:95000-105000 GCA_963575745.1 Prorocentrum cordatum
AGAAGAATCGCGCTGGCTTGTTCTCGACCAGCAGCGTCCATCGGTCGCCTCTGGGCCTCCTGGCACTAAACAACGGGTCGGGATGAGACATCGGTCCAGGGGGAGCCCTGTCGATAGGAGGGAGGTCTCGCGGGCCAAGGGATCGGAGGAGGAGGAGGAGGAGGAGGAGGAGGAGGAGGAGGAGGAGGAGGAGGAGGGAGAGGAGGAGGAGGAGGAGGAGGAGGAGGAGGAGGAGGAGGAGGAGGAGGAGGAGGAGGGGGAGGAGGAGGAGGAGGAGGGGGAGGAGGAGGAGGATCGGGTCGTCGAAGGTCTGGGCCAGCATCAGGGGCGGGGGCACGATCGATGGCGCTGCACGCCTCGTGGCCTGGGGATCGCCGCAGGGGCGGCGCGCGGTCGCGAGGATCACGTCCATGCTCGCGGCGTCGCGAAGTGCGAGCCCAGAAATCCAACGCATCGAAAACAGCAGGACGATGTTTTTGGCGCAAACCTCTGGACTGAAGAACTGGTCGAGGGAGGATCAGGACGAAGGCTTTTCGCTGGTTTCGGCCCCTGGGGGCCCTCGCCAGGCCTCGGGGCCGCGAACAAACGATTCAGGAGGAAACACCGGTCCCGGGGAAGGGGTCGAGACTGCCTTGGGGACCCCGGAGGGGAAAGAAAAACACGACGTCGGATCTCTTGGAAAAGCCAGGTGGCCCACCTTTGGAAGAACGCGTTCTGTGGACGCTTGGAAGGAGCGGGGGGATTCGAACCGGGCCCCCCCCCTCCCCCAAGTTGGAAGGGGGGGGTTCGAACCGCCCCCCCTCACTCAAGGGGGGCGGGTTAGGCTCCCCTCCCGTGAATTGTAGGGGGGGCATCCTTGAGGAGACCCATTGAACTTCGGACTAAAGTCAATGTGTAGCTTATGTGTAAAAGCAGCCAGGATGGAATCCAGTGCGAACCGTGCCTCGCCGGGATTGGCCCCACTGAGACGGAAATGGTCCGACGCGTCGCCGGGACTGGTCCCTCTACCAGGCCCCCCCCCCCTGCAACCGACGACGGCAAGCGCCGGCGCCAGCGCCAGCGCCGTCGGGCATGAACGACGACGGCGTCGACGACGACGACGATTGCTCCCTGGCTCGCTCGCACGGATGCTCGAGCGAGCGAGCGAGCGAGCAGGCGAGCACAATGCATTCCATGTCCCGCCCGCCCGATCCGAGCCGACCGACTTGCTCGCTCGCTCGCTTGCTCGAGCGAGCGAGCGCGAGGACCGACTCCCCCCTTCCCTCGCTGGCTGGCTGGCATGCTTGCTCGAGCGAGCGAGCGAGCAAACACCATGCATTGAACGTCCCGCCCACCCGAACCGATACGTCCGACACTCTCGCTCGCTCGCGTGCTTCCTCGAGTGGGCGAGCGAGCACCATGCATATAGGGCCCCGCCCGCCCAAACCGACCCGCACAGGGAGGGATGCCATTCGAGCTGGATCGAGCCCGGCTAGGATGGATGCTAGTAAGGTTGAACTCAGCTATAGTAGGATTCTATGAAAGGGGAGAGGGCGGAGGGGGTCCCGCCCCGGTTCGAACCACCACCGCCCGCTGCACAGGCGAGGGGAGGGGGGCGGTTCGAGCCCAACCCCCTTGCAACTCAGGGGCCCCCCCCCCAGGTTCGAAGTTCGACCCCCCCCCACCCCATTGGACAGGGCCCCCCCCTCCGAGTCCCTCCTCCCACTGGACAGGGCCCCCCCCCGATTCGAACCACTCCCCCTTGGAGGGAGGAGAGGAGGTTAGGGAGGCCGGCGGTGTCCAGGCCCTCCCCCCCCCCCTTCATTCTTTTTTGGGGGGTGGGCGGGGGCGAGCCGATTCCAACGTGTCAAGCTGTCTTTTCTTCTAGGCGCGCGTCCACGGAACGCGTCCTCGCTTCTGCCTCTGGCGTACCTGCGTTCGGCTGCCGTCCGCCGCGGCGCGCGGACAGGAGGCACTGTCAGAGCGGGGGCCAGCCTTCCCGGGAGGCCCCCTGCAGCCCACTCCGTCGAAGGTGTGGAGGTACGGAGGGCATCGTTTTACAGGGCCTAGTGCCTTCCACGAAGCCCCGGCGCCTTCTTGGGAGGCTGTTACCCCTGGCATACTCTGCCTCCCGCCGCTCGCTGCCGTCCTGCTGCTGCTGCTGCTGCTTCTTCTCCTCCTCCGCCTCCTCCTCCTCCTCCTCGTCCCCCTCTTCTTCCTCCTCCTCCTCCTCCTCCTCCTCCTCCTCCTCGTCCTCGTCCTCCTCCTCCTCCTCCTCCTCCTCCTCTTCCTCCTCCTCCTCCTCCTCCTCCTCCTCCTCCTCCTCCTCCTCCTCCTCCTCCTCCTCCCCCTTTTCCTCCTCCCCCTCCTGTGTGGCCAAGCTTGGAAGAGTCGCTCCGCACTGCGAAGGCCCAGCTGTTTTGTTTGCAATGGCTTATGTGGCCCGTGGCCATCTCTTGCGGACGTTGGCGGGCTTTGCTGGCATTCATTGCCAGGGCCTCTGGCTTATGGTTCGCAGCCGTGCGCACCAATGCTCCCAGATCAAGCCCAACGAGATAGTGCGCAACCTAGAATTCGCCCACAGCTATCCCTGGCACCTTGTGGCCCTCTGTGGTGAACGAAGTGCCTGGGGAAGAGGAGCAGCTTTGCCTCGGTGGCCACAGGTGATGCTGGATGCTTCGACAATTTCTTCGATGGCTTGGAGGCTGTGGACCCGATGATGACCCACATCGCGGAGACGCGAACCCCGTTCAAGCGCAGACGGCATCGCCATGCCCAGCTCCGACACTGCCGACTACGAGTCGGCGCGCTTGTCCGACATCGTTGCAGCCCCCAGCATGTGTACCACGGATGGGGGCCCATGACGCCGATCACTGATGTTTGCACCATTCACGAGGATGCCTGCGGGCACCCCCAGGGCGGCTGCCAAGGAACCCTCGCTGGAAAGAGTGACGAGCAGCTGTAAGACGCCGAGTCCGACAGCGATGTCGCCATGCTAGGTTCAGGCAGAGGCCGTCAACTAGCTCGGGCTCCGCCGCGCGCTTCCTGCCGGCTCCGCGCCGCGCACTCTCCCAGGGGGGGCCGGGGCCTTCGCGCCGGTGCCGTGCCGAAGCGCACCGAGGGGCGCGAGGCGTGCCTTCCGCGAGGGGAGAGGGGGCGGGCGGCAGGGGCGGGGGCGGCGGAGGCTCGAGGGAGGCAGGCCGCGGCAGGCGGCGGCGGCGGCTGCCGCTCGCGCACACCATACGACGAGCAGCCTCCCGGGTCGCGCCGCGGCAGCATTGCGGCAGCACGCGCCCGGGGCGGCTGCTCCCCGCCGTGGTCCCCCGGGGGGAGCAGGTCGGCGGGGCAGCGGCGCCGCGCCAGCGCGCGGGCGGGGAGGCGGCTTGGCGAGGAGCCGGGCGCCCCGCGGGGAGAGCCAGGCGCTGCGGCGGCGGCAGCCCGCCAGGCATCGCTCGGATCCGGGGGCGAGGCCGGCACCCTGGAGCTCCTCGGCCCTCGGGAGCCTCGGGACGGGGGTCAATGCAAATGAAACGACGCGAAGATCGGGACAAAATCGGATCGGGATAACTCGAAATCTCTGAGAGTCGGCGGGTTTGGAGGATGTATTGGGCGCCGCGGCCGCTCCAGAGCGCTCCGGAACGCTCTGAGAGCGCTCCCGAACGCTCTGGTGCGATTTATCCCGATCCTAGCCCTGTTTTAGCAAACGGGGGTCAGCCAGAGCGCCCGATCTTGCAGGGTCCTGCGGGCCAGGGTCGCATCGGCCCCGGCTTTGGGCGCAGGATCCTGCAGGATCTGGCAGGGGATCCTTCGCACTGGCCCGGGCTTGGGTGCAGGATCTTGCTGGTCTCTGTCAGGCCTGATGGACCCCGGCCTGGATTGACCCGGGTCGGGAGACCCCCGCAGCCCGGACTAGCATCCTCTGGACCACGGCGCGACGCTGGAACGCGCCGCGTCCAGACGTGGGAGGGCGGTCGGACGTTTCCCCTCCGCCCCCCCACGCGGCGAGACCGTGTGTGGTCCTGCCCCCCACATGGGGCGCACGCGGGGGCCCTCCAGAGTCCAGCGCGGGAGCTCGCTCCTCAGGAGGGGAAAGAAACACAGACACAATGAATCTTCGATTCCCCAGAAAATATGGGACAAAAATGGGAAGTGGGGGGGAATGCAGACACCCAGAAAATATAGGAAAATAATGTGGGGATCTTTTTATTTGTGTGTCTTTATTTGTGTGTCCCAAGGCCCCTTCAGTTCCGTTCCGAAAGCCCGCGCCGAAATTGTGTTTTTGATCGTCCCCCCCACCCCCCGCGCGCTTTCCCTCGAGGCGCCCCAAGCAAGGGCTGCGGTGTAAGTGCACCAAGCTCTCGATGGCGCAGTCACAGACCTCAGGGGGGAACGACGCACACAGGCACCATTGGTCGTCGACTCCCTTGAAAATCTTGGGAAATATGGGAAGTGGGGGGGGACGACGAAAGCCCAGGAGATATGGAAAAGTATGGGGAATCCTGGGATTCGTGTCTACTTATTTGAATGTCCCTGGGCCCCTTTAAAACCCTGTGAATAACACAGGCCCCGTGACGGACAGAAGCCGCGCGGCGCACGCGGGTCTGCGATGCACACGGGTCTCACGGCGTCAGTTGGCCCTGTGGTGCGGGAAGGCTTTGTGGACGCAACCCCTGACCTGCCCAGTGGCGGACACTGGCCTTGTGCTGTACGCAGAAGTTGTGAGGTAGGATGTAGGCAGGCCTTGTGAGCATCCCCGAGATGCCTCTTGAGAGGCTCTCTACCGCAAAGGCGTCGCGAGTCTCCTCGATCGTCCATTCGGATGAGGCTGATGTTGGGAGAGCGCGAGTTCTCCCTTATCTCCGCGGGTTGAACCGTCGCTGCCTGCGAATCTGGCTTCCTGCGTTGCGCTTCGAGGTCTTGTTCCGTCACTCTGGCCTGAGGCCTGATTACCCGTTCCCGCTGGGATGAGTCTGCCAGGAACGTACATGTGTGGAGGACGATCAATGGAGAGGAAGCGGGCTGCCAAATAATTTCCAGATGTCTAAATCATGTGGTAAGTAGGCAGCATGTTGAAACCATGTAAGAAGACATGTTCAGAACATGTTTAGACCTTGCTTCCTACAGTCTGGACACAGTTTGAATTCAAGGATCGGACTGTCAGGGTGTCCATGGTCGTGGCATCCGCAAAACATTACCCGTTCCCGCTGGGGTGAGGCTGCCAGGAGCGTGCGTGCCCGCTCCTCGGGTGGCGTCCTGGCGGCGCTCGGCGTGCCGGGCAAGTGCGCGAAGCTGCCGTGTTACAGCAATCACGAGGGGGGGAAAACCATGCAGACACAATGAATCGTCGATTCCCCCGAAAGTGTGGGAAAACATGGGAAGTTGGGGGGGAAGACACCATTCCAGAACACATGGGAGCATGTGGAGAATCCTGTTATTCGTGTCTATTTGTTTGTGTGTCCCAGGGCCCCTTCAAACAAGCTGAGTCATGAGTGCGCTCAGCGGGAGATCGCAGCCCGTTGGACAAAAAGCACGTTTAGAGCTCGCACAGACGATGGCATTTCATCTGCGGCGCCGCCGCTCCAGAATATTGCTATTCTCACCCGCGCGACGACCGCCATTAACACCATCGCCATCAACATTACCATCATTATCATCATCATCAGCAGCAGGAACAGCATCAACATCATTATCATCACCATCACCATCAGCATAAGCACCATCACCATCATCATCATCGTCATCATCATCATCATCATCAGTATCAGAATCGTTATACTCATCACCATCATCATCACCATCATCATTGTCACCATCAGCATCAGCAACAGCAGCATCATCAGCATCCTCACCATCGTCGTTATCATCATCATCATCATCATCACCATCATTATCAACATCATCATCAACATCAGCATCGCTATCATAATCACCACCACCACAATCATCATCATCATCATCACCATCTTGATTCTAGTCATCGTCATCATCACCATCATCTTCACCATCATTATCATCACCGTCATTCGCCGCATCACCATTATCATCACCACCATCACCATTGTCGTCAGCATCATCATCATCATCACCATCATCATCATCATCATCATCATCATCATCATCATCATTGTCATCATCATTGTCATCAGCGTCATCCGCATCATCATCAGCCTCATCAGCATCATCATCAGCATTATCATCACCACCATCATCATCAGTATCGTCATCATTATATTCGCCATCATCGTTACCACCATCACCACCATCATCAACAGTAACAGATCCTCCTCCTTCTCCTCCTCCTCCTCGACATCTTCTGTAGGCGTCTTGGCCATACCTTACTCCATATTCAGAGGGGCGCGCCAGGGGCGCGTTTCGATGCGCGCTGGCAGCCTGCTGCCAGACTCGACGCAGGCCGAGCGCGAGGCATCGACAGCCTCGACCGCCTCGACGCAGGCCTCGAGTCAGGGCAGCGGCTACGGGAGCAGCCAGCCGTCCTCCCATGGAGGGGCTGCGCAGCCCACGGCCGCCGGCGGCGGCGGCAGCAGGGCCACTCTGAAGGATGAGACCACGGCCCTGTTGGCAGGGCCGAGCGAGGATCGCGGCCAGTGGTGCAGCCTTGGCCTGGCCGACTTCCTTACGAATCTCCAGCTACACTACGGTGGGCGCCTGCTGGTGCTCCTGTTCGCCGTCCAGCACCTTCTCAAGGGCTTCGTGATGGCCTTCTGCGACCAGGCGACGCCCTACTTGTACAGGTCGTACCACGTGCCAGCGCCGCAGGTGCAGATATTTACAGGGATCACCCAGCTGCCTTGGGCGATGAAGCCCATCTTGGGGCTCGTGAGCGACGTCTGCCCGATCGGGGGCTACAACAAGGGGCCGTACATGCTGATCACGTCCCTCGTCGGGGCGGCCTCTTTCATGTACATCGGCCTCATACCGCAGAGCGGGCTGCCGGTCACGGTGCTTGTGGTGGCCTTGCTGCTGATATCTCTGCAGATGTCTACGTGCGACCTGCTGTCCGAGGCCAAGTACGCAGAGAAGATGCAGGCCGCACCCAAGCACGGGCCCGCACTCCTCACCTACGTGTGGTTCGGCATGCAGGTGGGGGGCCTGCTGGCCATCCTTGTCTCCGGCGCCGTGATCCACTACACGGGGCCGAAGGTGCCCTACCTCATCTCCACGGCACCGGCGGTGGTCGTCCTCTTTCCGCTCGCTCTCGGCTACCTGGAGGAGCGCGTGGTCGGGGCGGAGGAGCTGACCCAGGTGCGCAGGCGCTATTTCCAGCAGAGGGAGGCGTGCTTCCTGTGTGTCCTTATGCTGCTGGGCTCCATCGTCCTCACGGTGGTCGGCCTAATTTGGGAAGATCCGCTGATCAACTGCGTGATGGCAGTGTCTGTTGGGATTACGATGCTCGTCAGCTTCACCGTGGTGCTGACGCCCGTCATCGCCAAGTTCAACGCCTTCTCCCTTATACAGACCGCCCTAGGAGTGTCCACAAGCGGTGCCTCGTTTTATTTCTACACTGACACCCCGGCTATGTACCCCGAAGGACCGCACTTCTCGGAGTTCTTCTACAACTCGGTGATGGGTACAGCGGGCTCGGTCTGCTCGTTGCTGGGCATCTTTCTCTACCAGCGCTACATGAGCACGTGGAAGTACCGGAGCATGCTGATATTCACGAACCTCGTGCTCTCCGCATTTGCGGCTTTGGACATTATGATGTTCGCCCGCGTTAACGTGAAGCTCGGGATTCCAGACCACGCTCTGGTCATGGGCTTGTCGATTTTCGAGAGTATCATCGCGCAGTGGCAGTGGATGCCTCAGGTGGTCATCTTGTCGTACCTCTGCCCGAAAGGCATGGAGGCCACGATGTACGCACTGCTCGCTGGGTGCCACAACCTGGGCAACACTATTGCCTCGTCCATGGGGGCGCTGCTGCTGCACATGCTCGACTGCGAGCCCTCTGGCATGGCCGGCGAGGCGGAGCAGTTCAAGAACCTCTGGGTGGCCGCCACCGTGTCCACGGTGTTGCCGCTGCTGGCAATCCTGGTGCTCTACCGCCTCATCCCCGACGCCAGGCAGAACGAGCAGATAGTCGGCGCGGCCACCGACGCCACGTCGGGCTCGCTCTGGAGGCGCTGGGTGGACGGCCCAGAGGAGCACGACAAGCACAAGGAGGCCCCCAAGCCCCACGGCAACGAGCCGAGGGCGGAGTGGTGACGGGTGGAGCCCACTGGCCCTGCGTGCCTTTGCGCAGGGCTCAGTGCAGCGGATCTCCGGACTCGTACTTGGTCGCCCGTCGCTGATCCTTCGTCCCTCTCCTTCCACTCGATTTCCTTCCCTGCTCCCCCGTGTCTACAGTCCTGCCACAAGCCGGCCACTGTATCGGCGTCACCCCAGCATTCTCATACTATGTGTGCGTCGCCCCCCCCAGGGGCGACGCGCGCACCGAGAAGTCTTACAGCATATGCGTCGTGGCGGGCGCCTTCTGGCCACACCGCTCGGCAAACGATGTACCACAAGATGGATCTACTATATGTTCGGGTCGGACGCGCGCCTCCAAGGAGGACATATAGTACTAGTCTGTCTCTGTGCGTCCCACTGCACACCACCGCAGCCCTCGGCCGGGCCCATCCTGGGCCCTGGACGGGCGTCTGGGAGCTCCTGGCCTGGGCCGGGAAGGGCGTGTTCACTGGTCCAGGGCAGTCGTCGTCGTCGTCGTCGTCCTCGTCGTCGTCGTCGTCGTCGTGGCCGTCGTCGGTGGCCAGGGTGGGCTTGCCGAGGGCTGGTGGCGGTGTGTAGATGCGGGTTCCCGATTCCGCGCCGCGCCAGCCGCTCGCCTCTCTCGCGCGCGCGCGTCCTTGCAGTTGCCGTCGCTGACTGACGCCTTCGCTGGTGCGTCGCTCGCCCCTGTTGCTTCCCTTATCCCTCTTCCTCCCCCTTGCTCCGCACCTCTCCCGCTCCTCCTCCTCCACCTCCTCCTCCTCCTCCTCCTCAATCTCCTCCTCCTCGCTTCCTCCTCCTCCTCCTCCTCCTCTTTCCTCCTCCTCCTTCTCCTGATTATCCTCCTCTTCCTATTCCTCCTCCTACTCCTCTTCCTCTTCTTCCGTCGGGACAGTCAACTTCTCGAGGTGCTGATCCAAGAGCTTGATCAGGCGGCTAATCATATGCTTCAGCACGGCAAGTTTCGGCCTCGGTTTGGTGACGTCTTCGTCGACACGAGCAGCAGCATCGGCCATGATCGCGAGGGGGTCGATACGCTGCTGGACCTCGGCCTTGGACGCCTGCTGCTTGGCGGCGTTGTCCGAGACAGGGGGGAGGCACTCCTCGTACTTCTCGGCTTCGGCAGCCGTCGAGGTAGGCGTCTTGGCCATGACCCTCTGGGTAGCCGAGCGCGTGATAGCAGCGGGCTCGCGAGACTCAGTCTGTTCTTGCCACCAATGGGCGTCTGCGCATGGTTATCGCAGCGTCGTTTTGATCGTTGTGAACGATGCTCGCTTGCAGGCCGCCTGCGCCAGACACAACTAGGAGCTTGGGGGGCCGCCTCGCCACGTCATTTGCCTCCGTGTGGAACATGGCTGTCTTGGGCCCCCCCGTGCCCCCAGCATCGTAGTAATGGTCCAAGACGCTGGGATCCTGGATTAGCGGCTGCATCATGCTTGTGTGGGACTGCCCGCACAAGCACTTGGTAGGATGAGGCCTGTAATGCCGCCCTCACATGCACTTTCGCGAACCAGGAGGAGCATGGCGGCGGCTCGTCACTGTTCCCTGTACAGAGGAAGGAGAAAAGGAATGCTCTGGCGAAGAAAGAGTTTAATGATACCAAAACGAGCCCTGAACTGACCTGGCGGTCACCAGGGGCCAGGGGATCGATGATCGGTACATGCATTCCTTGATACAACATGGCGTGAGCCAAAATGGCTACAGACCCTCCTGCTCATCCTCATCCTCATCCTTGCCCTCGCTGCCGCGCTTGCACAGCCAAGGTGGAGCCTCATGCGGGGTCGGCATTCGGCCCCTG
>CAUYUJ010016983.1:109533-142033 GCA_963575745.1 Prorocentrum cordatum
TCCTCCTCCTCCTCCTCCTCCTCCTCCTCCTCCTCCTCCTCCACTGTGCTATGGGTATAGTTTCCCGCATGTTGTCCGCAGATGGCGAGGCATCCTCATCGCAGGCGGCCATGACATCCTGCGACTGCGCCCTCGTCGATGGCGCCGGGTGCTTCTCCCTCCGCACCATCGCCTACAGGAACTTGTCGAAGCTCGATCTCTCTTGTCCGACTCTTGCTTCGCGGATCGCCCCGTCGGAACATGATCCGATAGCAGGCGTTCTCTCTCCCTCTCTCTTTCTCTTCCATTTTTGCCTGCCGCCTCTCTGCCAAGTCCCTTGCTTTCCGTCCCTCCCTCCCCCGCCGCCCCCGCCCCACCCCGGGCGGCCCCGCAAGTCGGCGCCTGCGAGGAGGTCCTCCTGGCAACATCGGAGGTTAACGCTTGGAGTCTTCCAGCCAGCAGGCGTGGCTGGATCCTGGACTCTCGTACTGCCGCCTCCTCCTCCTCCTCCTCCTCCTCCTCCTCCTCCTCCTCCTCTTCCTCCTCGCGCCAACTTTTGCCTCGCGAGCTTGGGGTCCCGTGCCCTTCCGTGCCTCCATGCCCAGGGGTGAGCGAGCGCCCTCGCCAGCACCCCCCCCCCCCCGGCCCGCTCTCCTCGCGCTGCCCCGCCCGGCCGCCTCCTGCTGCCCACGAGCGGCGGTGAGGACGGCGCCTCCCTCCTCCGCCGCCGACGCTGCCGCCGCCCACGCCTCCCTCTGCCGCCCCGCCCCGCCCTGCTGCACCGCGCCGCGCGCCCGCCTCCTCCTCCTCCTCCTCCTCCTCCTCCTCCTCCTCCTCCTCCTCCTCCTCCTCCTCCTCCTCCTCCTCCTCCTCGCGGCGCTCGCCCCTCTCCCCGCCCCCTCCCCCTCCGCCCCGCCCGCCCGCTAGCCCCCTGGCCCGGCCCTCGCCCCGGCGGCGACCCGGCCCGCTGTGGAGCCTCTCCCCCCGGCCCCCCCCGCGCGTGCCCTCGTGCTCTCCCTATGCGGCGCCTGCCCGACCGTCGTCGGTGGGCGGCGGGCGCTCGCTGCCCGAGTGCGCGCCGGGCCTCTCGGCGGGCGGCGCGCTCGGCCGCCCGCCCGCCGCGCCGGCGGCCCCGTGGGGAGCTCTCCGCAGCGGGCTCGGCTGGCGGACCCCAGGCTGCCGGGCGTGCGTCGTGCTCGAAGGATTGCAAAACAACCGAAGGATTGCAAACAAACCCGAAGGATTGCAAAAAAAAACCGAAGGATTGCAAAAAAAAACGAAGGATTGCAAAAAAACCCGAAGGATTGCAAAAGAACCCTTGAACGAAGGATTGCAAAAAAACCCTTTGCAATCCTTTTTGCAATCCTTCGGTTTTTTTTTGCAATCCTCTGCCCTGGGGGCACCGAAAGGTACACTTCTGCCGGGCGTGTCCCCCTACAGGGGGATTGTCGACGAGCAGCGCACAGGGGGTATAGGGGGAGGGGGGAGGGCTTCTTAGAGAAGCACCCCTGCTTCTCAGAAGGCGCGGGCCTTGTCTACGAATGTGAGGCCGGCGCCTTCTAAGAAGCAGCCTCCTTCTAAGAAGCCTTCCCCCCTCCCCCAACCCCCCTCTGCGCGCCGCCAACAATAAAAAGATAGCTTAAAAATAATCCAAAAATAGTTTTGGGACTATGTTTGGAGTATGTTTTACCTTGTTGGTGTATTTTTGGGTGTGTGTGTATATATATATATATATATATTATATCGTCGAAAATCCCCCTGTAGGGGGATACGTCCGACTTACAGGTACCCATACCGCTACTCCCCGGACCTCTCCCGGGGTGCGCTCTGACTAGGATTTCGAGGCGAATCCAGCGGTGGCGACGAGGGCCTCCGAGGAGGCCCCCAAGGGGGACAACGAGGAAGTGGTAGAGGCATGGGCATCTGTTCCTCCTCGGATGCTCCTCCTGGCACTCGTCGCCCCCTCCATCCCCGTCGGTCGCCGGTCGTCCTGCGCTTCTCGTGCCAAGGAGGGCCCCAGAGGCCAGGGGGGGCCTAACCGACCCTTCGCACAAACCATCCCCTTCCGTGCCGTGCCCCTCGCCTCGCCCCACGACGTATGTGTGCGGCCACAGGGGAGCTCGACAGGCGAGAAGGACGTCACGGAAGGGGATGGTTTGCTAGGGGTCGGTTATAGGCCGCGCCCGAAGAGGGGCCCCGGGCAGGGCCGCGAGCCGGCCCCCCCCGGGCTTGAGAGCTCAGAGCCCCGAATCATCAGGGGTAAGTCGGGTCAGGGCTACCTCGGGTTCGCTTTTCGGGATTCCGAGCCTGCAAGGAGGAAAGACTGGTCTACTCTGTAAGAATGGTTTTTTTGAAGGCAGATCTGCCTTCAAAAAAGAACGGCTTTTTGAAGGCAGAGTAGACCATTTTTTGAAGGCAGATCTGCCTTCAAAAAACCGTTCTTACAGAGTTACCCCGGACCCGAGTTACCCCGGATATTTCGGGCGTCCAGAGCCCCAAGTCATCAGGGATAACTCGGGTCGGGGCTAACTCGGGTTCCTTGTTCGGGAATCCAGACCCGAGTTACCCCGGACCCGGATAAGTCGGGCGCCCAAAGAGCCAGCCTCGCTCGAGCGCGCCGGCGGCAGGTGCACGCCGAGCGGCCCGCGCCGCTGGCCTGCCTGTCGCCGGACGCCGAGGCAGGGAGGGGGGGGGGGCGAGGAGCGAGGCTCGGGGGTCCCAGAGATCAGGCAGTGGCGAAGCGTGATGGCTCGCCTCTAGGCCTACCGAACGATGTTCTAAGAACCGTTTGTGGTTTCCGTGAGATGTTCCTTGAGGCCCTACAGGAAGCGGGTCCTGGAGTTGGTTTTTCTCTGCGCGTTCGGTCTTGCGCGCAGAGCGGCCAGCTAGCGGTGGCCAGGCCGCTGGGCGCCTCCGAACTGACCGCGCCGACGCGCGGGCACTTCAGTGCGAGTCGGTGGCTCGGGCGGGCGCGCTATCATGTCGACGCCGACGACGGCGGACGAGGATGACAGTAGCGATGCTGGCGACGCGGCGATGAAAACAATGTCCGCTTCTGGATAGTGTTCAACCCATGCTCCCGGCAGCCTGCCGCCACGAAGGCAAACAGAGTGCTTGGAGGTGTGAGGAGAGGCCGCCCAGGAGTGAGGGCCCCCGGGTCCCAGGGGCCGAGGGCTGTGGTGTCCCCGGTGCGTGGGCAGGGGGAGGAGGGGGAGGAGGAGGAGCAAGAGGGGGAGGAGGAGGAGGAGGAGGAGGAGGAGGAGGAGGAGGAGGAGGAGGAGGAGGAGGAGGAGGAGGAGGAGGAGGAGGAGGGGCCCTCCCGGGGCCCCTGGGCCGTCGAGGACCGACTCGGGATGAGAGGCCGCCCAGGAGGAAGGCCCCAGGGTCCTAGACCTCAAAGGAGCAAAAGGGACCCATACCTCTACCCTTTCCCTGGTTTTCCCCTTTTTGGGCCACCTAGGCGGCCCTCGTCGCGACCGCTGGATTCGCTTCGAAATTTGGTGAGGACGCACCCCAGGAGAGGTCCGGGGATTGGCGGTATCGGTGCCCTGTGGTGTCCCCAAGGCCCGGTTCCATCAAGATCCCACTCCTTCATGCCAGTGCTCAAAGAGGCTTTCGCCACTTCGCTGACCCCGCGCAGTGGGACGTCCTGGGGGTTCGCGAGGTTCAGAAAGGAAGTGCAGTTTCTGAGTTCGTGAGGGGCCGAGGGCTGTGGTGTCCCTGGCGAGTGGGGAGGGGGAGAAGGAGGAGCAAGAGGAGGAGGAGGGGGAGGAGGAGGAGGAGGAGGAGGAGGAGGAGGAAGAAGAAGAGGAGGAGGAGAAGGAGGAGGAGGAGAAGAAGAGAAAGGAGAAAGACGGTGACGAGAAGGATGATAAGGATGGCGAGGAGGAGGAGGAGGAGGAGGAGGAAGACGAAGACGTGGCTTTTTGAGAGTCAGTTGGGGCCATCTGCGGGTTTTTTCGGTGACATCTTGGAGGGTTCGGGGGGTCTCTTGGGGATCCGAGTCGAGGGCTCGAGAGCTCCGAGCGAGTGCCGGAGTGTCGGCGATTTCAAGGCCCAGCCGTCGCAGAACGGCACTCCAGACTGCTGGGGACGGAGAGTGGAAGGGAACAGCCTTCATGCCTCACACGCATTGTGACGCCTGGCAATCGGGGGTCAGTGGATGAACGTTTCGACATGTCTCGTACTGTCGTCGTCGTCGTCACGTTTCCCGTCTTTCGGTGTCGCCTCATTGTAGGTCTCGTCGGCAAGCAGTTCCCCCGTGTAGCTATCAGGGAAGATCACGTGCCCTTGAAAATCGCTGTTTGGTGAGAATGGCTTGTGGATCTTGCCATCTGTTCCAGATGGGTTGGGTACACACTGTGGACATTTCGCTGTGTCGCTGGAGGGTCAGAATGTGTGAGAAACCAATTGGAGAAGGATGGAGGAGAAAGAGGAGGACGGAGGAGGAGGAGTAGTAGGAGGAGGAGGAGGAGGAGGAGGAGAAGGAGGAGGAAGAGGATGAGGAGGAGGAGGAGGAGGAGGAGGAAGAAGAAGAGGGGGAAGGGGAGGACGAAAGAGGAGACGCAAGGGCGAACGATGAGGACGAAGAGGGGGAGGAAGAAGAGGGGAAGGAAAAGGAGGACGAAGGAGGAGGACGAAAAGGGGGAGGAAGAGGGGAGGAAGCTGGAGGAAGCCGAGGAGGACGGCAGAGGAGGGCGGCGGAGGAGGGCGCAAAGGGGAGGGGGGAGGACGAGCATGGAGGAGCGGGGAGAAGGCAGGGCGAGCAGGACGCGGACCGTGTCCTCATGGTTCACCACCGCGCCGTGCGCCCATGGGCGCGGCCGCCTTTCGTCCATCTGCCTCCGCCTCCTTCCTCCTTCCTTCCTCCTCCTCCCTCCCTCCTTCCTCCCTCCTCCTCCCTCCTCCTTCCTTGTCCTCCCTCCCGCGGCCGCCTCTCGTCCAGCTCCCGCCCCGCCTGCGCGGCGGGCGCCCGTGCGCGTGCGCACGCCGCTGGCCTCCGCGGCACACCGCGCCGGCCTGGGCCCCGCCGCCGCGGAGCAGCACGTGCTCCCGCGGTTGGCCACCGCACCTCGGCCGCGCGCCGTTCGAGGAGGAGGAGGAGGAGGAGGAGGAGAGGAGGAGAGGAAGAGGAGGAGGAGGAGGAGGAGGAGGAGGAGAGGAGGAGGAGGAGGAGGAAGAGAAGGAGGAGGAGGAGGAGGAGGAGGAGGAGGAGGAGGAGGAGGACGAGGTCGCCCTTCCTTTGTCCCATGTCGAGTGGCTGCGCAGGGGCCCACTGGCCTCGGGAGGAACTATCGCACGTTCTCGATGCGACTTTCGTCACCGCGAGGCGAGCTTCGCGGGTGCTATGCGGCGTGTGGGCGTAGTAAAAACACAGGGGGAGCAAGAACGGCCGGCCCTCGAACCTTGCGGCAGAGCCTTGGCCGCCTTTCTTTGTCGGGCCGGCCTCTGGTCCGAACGCGAGAACTCATACTTTGCCGTCGCGCCTTCTGAGAGGTGGCGCAGGCATCTCCTCAGAAGGCCGGGGGGACGTCCGAGCCTCCTGGGAAGGCCCGCCCCTTCTTCCTTTCCTCCCTGGCCGCACCGCCGACAATGCAGGGGGGCAACAGTAACGGCCGGCCACCGCCCGCGGAAGCCTCGAGCCATTCCCAGCACCGGCTTTTCATCATGAGCCGTTTTGTTGACGGCCCCGAGGCCCCGCGAGGGCCCCAGGGGCCAAAGTTTGCGAAGACCCTCCGTCGCTTGCTTCGTTGTCCACTGCATTGGATCTCTCGGGGTGGAAAAAAGACGGCCGCCCCTCGCACATTCGGGCCGAAGGAAAGGGGGGGATAGGGAAAGGGGGGTTTGCACAATCTGCTGCATGCAGCTGGTCTCAGCCCCGCCGCCTGGCCCATTCCCCGGTACATGGGCGCCTCCCGGCGCCGGGGGGGGCTGGGAAAATCAGCTACGTGAGCTGATGTTTTACCCTACCCTTTGCTATCCCCTCCTTTCGTTCCCAGACATGCGACGTCCCGATTTTTTCAGGACGGCGTCCACGGAAGTCCCGACCCTTTCCCCGGGACCGGTTTTACGTCCTGAGTCCTTTTCTGACGGTCCCGAGGCCCGGCGGGGGCCCTCCGGAGCCGAAGAGAACCCCAAACCTCGGGAGCCTCGAGACGGGGGTCAGCGCAAACGGGGGTCAGCCAGAGCGCCAGATCCTGCAGGATCCTGCGACGACCCCCTCCTGGCTGACCCGGGTTAGGGAGCCGCTCGTGGCCGCGAGGCGGCCGCGCGTATTGGCTGACCCGGGTTTGCGAAGACCTGCGTTGCAGTTTTTTTTTCCTGCATTGCAGTTTTTGGTTTCCCGCTGACCCGGGTCTGTATTGACCCGGGTCAGAAGATCCCCGAAAACCTCCCGCCCTGGCTCTTTCACGACGCGAGATCACGTCTGGGTCCCCCCCTTTTCGTTCCCCTCGACCCCCGCACCCCGCGGCGGCACGGTTTGGCCGCAGCTCCCCGCGGCGACCCGCGGGAGGCGCGCCTGGCCGGCGCCCGCGCCTGCGCGGAGCGGCGCTCGGACACGGAGGGCAGGCCGGCGGCGGAGGCCCCGGCCCGCGGGGGGGAGCGAGCAGACTGCCCCCCTCCTGCTCCTGCTCCTGCTCCTGCTCCTTTTCCTTCTCCTCCTCCTCCTCCTTTTCCTCCTCCTCCTCCTCCTCCTTTGCTCCTCCTCCTCCTCCTTCTTCCTCCTCCCCCTCCTCCTCTTGCTCCTCCTCCTCTTCCTCTTCCTCTCCTCCTCCTCCTCTTCCTCGTCCTCCTCCTCCTTCTCCCTCCTCCTCCTCCCTCCTCCTCCTCCTCCTCCTCTCCTCTTGCTCCCTCCTCCTCCTTCTCCTCTCCTCCTCCCCCTCCTCCTCCTCCTCTTCTCGTCCTCCTCCTCCTTCTCCTCTTCCTCCTCCTCCTCCTCCTCCTCCTCTTGCCCCTCCTCCTCCTCCTCCTCTCCTCCTCCCCCTCCTCCTTCTCCTCCTCTTCCTCGTCCTCCTCCTCCTCCTCCTCCTCCTCCTCCTCCTCCTCCTCCTCCTCCTCCTCCTCTCCGTAGCCATTTTTGCTCAAGACGGCAGGCCAAAAGGGATACCGCTGTCACCGCGGCTCGCTTTCATCTTCTCACGTCGCCTGGTCCGCCCCAGGCTTCGTCTGCTTCCTGCGCCCGCAGGTGAGCAGGTTCAGTGCTGCACGGACATATCATAGGGACGCGGGAGCAGGCAGCTTGCAAGTGGCACCGCAAGACTTGTAAGAACATTCGCACGGGTAAACAACGGTGGAACATGGCGCATGCGAAGAAGTGCGTGCTATGTGGACTGGTCAAAGGTAGCGTTTCTTGGGCAATGGCATGCCTTCGGAGCCGTCCTCCCGCATCAAGCAAGCCAAGCAGTTCCCATGGCGAGAAGGGTCGGATGCTTCACAGGTGCAAGCCAAGCGCGCTCGTGAGTTTGAGGCTCAAGTCCGTGCGCTGCAGTCGGAGGTTCCCCGTGGCGGTGCCTCACTCGGCGATGCCATGCTGGTCGACGACGACGCCAAGGAGGACGAGGCCGAGTCACGTCGAAGGCTCAAGGAGGTCGAAGAGCAGCTGGCTATCGTGTCCAAGTCTTCGGGAGATGCCAAGGCGGGTGTTTTCGTGGAGGCGCTGCGTGCCGAGAAGGAGTCCATTCATACCAAGCTCCAGGAGTCCCGCCCGAAGAATGAGAAGTTGCAGACGATGTCTAATCGGCTCAAGCCGGCGGAGGAGAGGGCCGTGGCATCACGAGAGCTGGTAGCAGTGAGGAAGGAACAGTTACTGGAGGTCCAGGGGGGGCCTGGGGCAGGCCGAGAAGGACCTACAGGAGCAGGAGTACGAGGTGGTTGCCCTTAATGCGGAGGTGCAGGAGCTTACGAGACAGGCACCTGCAGCGCCGGAGGAAGCAGATCTACAGGCGAAAGGCAATCATATGCAGATCGACGTGCAGGCGCTTGGCAAAATGCTGGCGCAGCAATGCCTGGGTGCCGAGCAGGCGCCTGTATTGGCACAAGCGCTGGCGTCTAGCATGGGGCAGTTCGCGCAGTCGGAGCCGAAGATGGTCGTCAGGCCCGAGGAGATGCATGCTGCCGCTGCGCCGAAGACGCCTGCGGCTGGAGGGGGAGAGGCGCCTGCCATTCCCGTTGCCGCGGCCGAGGCGGGCGGTGCAGCTGAACTCTTGTCATTGGACTCCAGCACTGCTGACGCCACGGAGGAGGAGTTGCTCGCGTCCCTGGAGGCGCTCTACCCTTCGGACATGGCTGACAAGTTGCCTACCGATCTGGAGGGCCTACGCACGTCTGCTGGTCGTCTGGTCTCTCTGCCTCTGTTCAACAATCCCCGACAGCGACTTGCCGTCGTGCAGCGCCCGTCCTGAGATGCCTCTCAACGGAGTTTTGCCATTTCTGATTCAGCGGGAAGAGAGGCGGCTTCTTGACGAGCAGTCTCCTGATTTTTGCGAAGGTCTCTGTGAGGATGATTGTGTACCTGGCGGCGCGGTGGAGGATGTGGCAGTCGCGAGGCCCGCGGGCCCTCGGGGCGACGCGAGCCCCCGTTTGGGGGCTGCCGTCGGCGCGAGGGGCGGAGAGCGCGCCGCTGCTGGCGGGGCAGCGCGGGCGGGATCCGACTGCCACTAGAGACGGCGCGGTGGCCAGCGGGGGGTAGCGGAGCAGCTCTCTGAGGACCCTGAGGCCCCCCCCCCACGGCAGGCACAGTCACAAGACCGTTCCACGCGTGCCGGGTCCTCCTTTTCACCCGCGCCGCCAGGGGTATGTCTCCCTTGGGCGGGGGACATTGGCTGGTCGGAAGGCGACTTCGGCTACCTCCCCAGATTGCCAGGGCAGTGTCTCCCCTGGGCTGGGGACACCGGCTGGTCGGACGGCGTCGTCGGCTGATCCCCCAGATGGCCAGGGATGCGTCTCCCATGGGCTGGGGGCTTCTACAGGTGTCTCCCCTGGGCTGGGGGCGTTAGCAGGTCGGATGGCTTCGCTGGACGGCGTCAGTTCGTAAAGTCCTAGTGCGCCACTGCGGCTGCTCCGTCGCCGCGGGCGTCAGGTCGCGAAGTCCTGGTGTGCCATTGCGGCTACCGGGCACCGAGTCGCCACGTGATCTAGGGATTCCACGCGCTGGTTCTGGTCCTCGTGGAAGCTGCCTCGAGCTCAAGCTCAAAGGCGTCATCGCCGCTGTCAGCGTCGAAAGGCCTGGTCCACTGAAGCTCTTCATGGAGACGTATCGGTCGCAGATCGTGGTCGTTCAGGAGCATCGCACCATGGGCCAGCACCTTCGCTCTCTCCAGGCCCATGTCTGTGATTTGGGTTATCGCGGTCCCTTTGCAGGTACAGTCGAGACGGAGCAGATGGGCAGGTCTGGTGGTGTGGCTATACTGGCTCCTGCGCACATTGTGATCAAGGCTCCTCCTGATCAGCGTGGTCACGTACTCGTCCAGGGCCGCATTGCCGCTGCCGGTGTTGCGTGGATGGTACCAGGTGGCGTGGTAATTGCGGCGGTGCATTTGATTTCGGGAGATGGCATCAGTCGAGAGAGTGAGGCTTTGCTCGTTCCGTTGGCTCGGCGATGGGCGGTGCTCAAGTCCATCGGGAGCGATTGGGTCGTGATTGGGGACTGGAATATCACGCCAGATCAACACTTGCCTGGCTGGCTCGCAGGAGTTCGTGCTTTCCTTTGTGCACCGAGCAGGCCCAGTTGCCTGTCGGAGCAGCCGGGCAGCATCCTCGGCTACGCGCTGGTCTGCTCCAATCTGGCCGCGATGGTCAAGAGGTCCACGGTGGTGGACAACAGCAATGTGAAGGTGCATATCCTTGTGTATCTCCCAGTCCTTGATGGAGATCGTCCTGCGTGGGCACGGCAGGCGCGCGAGCCCGCTCCTTTCCCGAAGGTGCCGCCGATGGGTTGTTCACGTTGTCCGCGTGAGTCGCGGCATGTGGATCGCCTCGCATCTTTTACGCTCGGAATGCTGAAGACCTTGGTATCGCGACGGGCGCCATGCTTGCTGGTAACGAGTTAGAGCTTCAAGGCGTGCGTGACTGCGTGGAAGGGGTAAGGCCTTTTTTGTCTCTGGGCGCGGAGGCACATTGCGAACCCAGCTCGTGCAGTCCGAATGGCAACCTCCTTCTCGACGATTGCAACATGGCGCTGAACTACGGGTTCGGGCAGCGGCTCTAGGACGGGGCAACGCATAGCAAAAGGGTGCTTGACCAGTTCACCGCGCTGGTTGGCAAGCTTTTAGCGCGGGGGGATGGGAAACGAGTTTTTGGCGGTTCAAGCAGATCACACGAAGTTTCCTAAGGTTTTGTTTGAATATGCTCGGTTTGTTGATGTGTTGCGGAGGTGCAGGGACACCCTTGGGGCGCTATCTACTTGGGCATCGGAGGTTGTTTTGTACATGGCTCGTGCTTCGACATTTTTGCTGGCGGGGACTTCGAGCAGACGGTTGGCAAGTTTGAGGTTGAGCATGCCAGGCTTCGTGCATTGCGCGGCGTGCGTGATAGGGCCAGGTGGAAGGCCTTCGTTGACCAGGCATGTGTGAATGGTGCTAGTGGCACACATCGATTAAATCGATTACAGGCCGCGCAGAAGATTGTCGAGGCTGGAGAAGAACAGTTTCGACGCGAGCTTGCCGATCGGGCGATGGCCAAGTGGATCAAGGCATGGGCAGTGCACGAGTGCACGAGGACGACGACACGGCGCTTCCAGGTGATTCCGCTGACTGGGAGGAGCTGCCATACATTACTGTGGGCATGATGGGAGTGGTGTTTTTGACATTCAAGTAGCAGATGGCAGCGGGACCGTCGAGGCAACAGCCTCTATCACTTCGGTTCCTATCGTCCGAGGCTCTTCGCGATATTGCTGGCTTCTTCATGAGATGCGAGTGTCTTCTTTCGCGGCCAGCCCAACAGATGCATCCCGAGATGGCTCGGGTCCCGAAGGGTGGATGTGGGGCGCGACTGGTTGCTTTGATTCACACTTTGGTTAGGCTTCGAGCCAGGTCCAGGCGGCCGCTGTCACGGGCACGGTTTCGCAAATACCCTTGTGAGATGGTGCGGGGCCACAGGAGAGGTTGAGCGCCGTCTGGATCGGCCTCCATGCACAATGCGATGGCCGAGATGTCTAAGCATTCTGGGCGAGCATTCGCTCCGTGTCATGATGGGCATGTGGAAATGCTTCGACACGGTGACGGTGAACGTTCTATTCCAGGAGGCGCGACGCGTGGGTTTCCCGCTGAGGCTGCCGGGGCAGCTAGTCACCTGCTACAAAACGCCTCGTGCGGTCCAAGGTTTGTGGTCCATCTCCCATCTACGTGAGGTGGGACAGGGCGCATTGCCTGGCTGCACCACTCCCCATACCATGCCCATGGTTCGTACCTCGGTGCAGGTGCAGGAGCTTTGCCCCGCGGTGTCCCCTCGTGCTCTCGTCGACGATGGGACCTTGCAGTGGGCCGGCATGGACGTTAAGGAGAGCGCTGAGCTGGTCAAGGATATGCGGGAGTTCAAGAGCGGCACGCGCAGGCGTTGTCTTTTGGTGAAGCCTGTTAAGTCAGAACACTTTGGCACTACCAGGGGGGGGGGGGGGGGCGCTGAAGCAGTTTTTGCCATGGACCCGGCTCCTTCGGTTGTCACGGGGGGTCAAATGCGCAATCTTGGGCATCGCACGGTGGGCGGCAGGGCCATTCGCACCGTGGCCAAGGGCAGGCTCGCCAAGCTGCAGGAGCGCATGGGACGTGTCAAGATGCTTCAGGCCACAGCTGGTTCCAAGGTCGGGGCCATCTGGCGCGCTGGATTGTTGGCAGGTGCTGCGCATGGCAGTTCGGCGTCTGGCGTTCCTGGTTGCGAACTGAAGAAGTTGCCGCAGACTGCAAGCGTGCTTGCAGGGGTGCATTCCCAAGGCGTGCGTATTACGGCGCATCTGGCCACCGAGAAGGACCTTTGGATGGATCCTATCTTCGACGCGACGCCCAACATGGTCTACACGTACGTTTGCTTCGTGTTCGAGCAGCGCCTGGAGATGGGGAGGCCCGAGCGTGCGTGGCGTGTTCTTCGTGGGGACGTGTCCAGTGATTCGCGGGCGCCCTCCTCGCCCTGCAGCTACGCAGCCCCTCGCTTTCCACCCGGGCCCTGAGGCATTCGAAGTTTGATTTCGGCGCTGTTCCTGGTAGCGATTCCAGAGCGAGTGGACATTTGACCGCCGGATGCCTGGGCCCCGTTCCCGCTCTCGCCCCTCCGCAGCCCTCCCCCGTGCTTCGCCGCCTCCTCCTCCGTAGACCCTCGCCCCTCCCCGCTGCCCTGTCGCCGACCAACTCTGCCGCCAACCATTCGGCCTTTGTCGGTGGTTGCTACAGGTGCCCGTAGCCCAAGCTGGCCCCGCTTTTACTTCTGAGGAACCATAGAAAGACTCTTTTTGGAACCGTTTCATGGCCCCTTAGGGCGTCTAGAGGGCCCCTGCGGGGTCGCTTCGGGCCTTTGGGGGGCCTTTTGGCGCCTCTTGGGGCCTTCTGGGGGCCGCTTGGGGAAAAAAACTAGGGTTATCTGTTCGCGTTCACCTCTTGGGCCCTTTTTGGGGCTGTCACTGGGCCCTTTTAGGCCGTCCTGGGCGCCTAGGGGCCGTTTTGGAACCCTCTTGCGCCGTCTGGGGGCCTTCTTGGGGGCCTCTTGGGCCGGCTCTGGGGCCTCTTGCGCCGTCATGAAGTGGGAGAACTCGAGGGCCCCAACAAGTCAAACACGCACGGCACGGAAAACAAACACTGATTTGTGCATTTCGGAGCCTTGTTGGAACGGCTCTTGGAGGTCTTTGGGGGCGTCTTTGGTGTTTTTTTGCCGATTGCAGACCATATTGGGCGTATTGAACCCGTCGCGCGATCCGGGGCCTTCTTGGACCGTCTTGGAGCACCTTGGGCAATCATGGGGATCCCCGGAAATCCCCGGGAATCCTTGGACACAAGTGGTCCGGGCTTTTAAGACATTGCAGCGCTTTATTTCTCAGGGTTGCGTGGGCCTCGGAGCATTGCGTTACCTTCTGAAGTCGCGGTGGCGAATGTGTATGCGCTATGTGCGCATCTTCTCTTTGTATGTATGTACGTATGTGTCTACGTACGTATGCTTGTATGCTTGTTTGTATGTATGTATGTACGTACGTACGTATGTATGTATGTATGTATGTACGTATGTCTGTCTGTCTGTCTGTCTGTCTGTCTGTCTGTCTGTCTGTCTGTCTGTCTGTCTGTCTGTCTGTCTGTCTGTATGTATGTATGTATGTATGTATGTATGTATGTATGTATGTATGTATGTATAAGAGAGAGCGTTCTGTGGTCGCTTGGAGGGGGGGAACCGGATCCCCCCCCGCCTCCCCTACTTTTCTTTTCTCCCTCTCCTCGGGCCGGCGCCGGCATCGGCGGCGGCTGGCGGCGGCGGGGGGGGCTGCTGGCGGTGGTGGTTGTGGGGGTGGTGGTGGTAGTGGTGAGGTGATTTGTGGTGGTTGTGGTGGAGGTGGTGGGTTGTGCTGCTGGTAGAACTGGTGGTGGTTGTGGTGGCGGTGGTGGTGGTGTGGTAGATTGCGGTGATGGTAGAGTAGTGGTGGTGGGTTGTTGTATTGGTGGTGGTGGTGGTGGTGAGCTGTTGTGGTGGTGGTGGTGGTGGCTGTGGTGGTGGTGGTGGATTGATGTAGTGATGGTGGTGGTCGTGGTAGTGGCGGTGGTGATGGTGGTGGCGTGGTGGGTTGTGTTGGTGGTGGCGGTGGGCTGTGGTGTTGGTGGTGGTGCTGCTGCTGCTGGTAGTGGTGCTGGTGCTGGTGGTGGGTGGTGGGTGGTGGGTGGTGGGTGGTGGTGTGTGGTGGTGGTGGTGGTGGTGGTTGTGGTAGTGGTGTTATGGTTTGTGTTGGTGGTGTTGGTGGTGGGTTGTGGTGATGGTGGCCGTTGAAACGGTGGTGGTGGTGGTGGTAATGGTGTGGTGGTTTGTGGTGGTGGTTGAGGTGGTTGTGGTGGGTTGGGGTGGGTTGTGGTGGTGCTGGTGGTGATGGCGTTTTTGGTGGTGGTGGTGGTGAGGTGGTTTGTGGTGATGGCGGTGGTTGTGGTGATGGTGGGTTGTGGTGGTTGTGGTGGTGGTTGTGGTGGTGGCGGTGGTGGTGGTGGTGGTGGTATGGCTGTCTGGTGGCGGTGGTGGTGGTGGTGGTGGTGTGGCCTTCGGCTCTTTCCGCCATTGTATTATTGCAAAGGGTCAGAGTTCTAATGGATGCCTCTTGAGGTCTCGTCAGAAGGGTCTCGGGGGCGTCTGAGTATGCGAGGGCTCGATGTGGCGATTTGCGTGTTCCCTCCGCGGCCTCTGGGCCCTCTCTGGTCATCGTCGCTGCGTCCCCACCGTCGGCGCTGCTGTCCGCCGCCAGCGCCGGCGCCGGCGCCGGCGCGAAGGGGGGGGGGTTGAACCCCCCCCCCGCTCCTGGGCCGTCTCTGGTCATCGTCGCTACATTGGCGCTGCGGCGGCGGGGGGGGGGTTGGACCCCACCTTCCCTCTTGGAAGGAGAGGGGGGGTTCGGGAGGGGGGGGCTAGGGGGCAGGGGAGTCCCCTTGGCTCTGATCGACGGCGCCGAGTGTTGCGGTGGGGCGCCCCCCCCCGCTCGAAAACGCGCCTCCGAATGTTCCCAAGGCTAGCGCCCGTGAAACGCGCTCTCTCGTATGTACGTATGTGTGGGCAGTTTGTATGTATGCATGTATGTATGTATATATGTACCTGTGCATGCTGCATGTGCATGTGTGCATCTATGCATGTATGCTTATCTGAGTGTATGTATGTACGCACGCATGTATATTCGTGTATGTTCATATATCAACATATATATTTATATGTATATATATATATATATATATATAGAAATGTGTGCATGTGTATGTACATGTGCATATCCATATGTGTAGAATTATACATTTGCACATCTGTAGATCTCCCAAACGGTGTTTGCATCTAGGATGTCTTGCTCATTTTCAAAGGAATTGGACCGAGGTGCGGCACCAGTAACCCCTTTTTAGTCCGTCGTCGCACATTTTCCAAATAGAAAACCCGTGCCCGAGTCCGACGGCCCGTTGCACCCCCACTCGCATTGCAATCGTTTTGCATTGCGTTGCATTGTGTTGTGATCGCATCGCGTTGCAATCGCATTGCTTTGCAATAGCAGCACATTGCATCCGCATCGCGCTGCGTTGCATAGGCTTGCGTTGGCTTGCATTGATGTGCATTGCCTTGCATTTCTTTGCAGTGCGTTGAATTGCTTCGACTTGCTGCACAGTTCGTTGCACTGCGTTGCAGGGCTTTGCATTGGATCACTTGCTTCGCAATGTACTACATTGCGTTGCGTTGCTTTGCGTTGCTATGCGTCGATGTGCATGGCATTGAGTTAATTTGCATGTCTTGCATTATTTCGCGTTGAGTTGCATTTGTTTGCGCTACTTCGCATTACTTTGCATTGTTCAATTTGCAATGCTTCGCACTGCTTTGCATCACGTGGACAGCACCACATATATTGCACCACCTAGATTGCCCACGTTGTTTGCACCACACATCTTGCAAGACACCAGTGTCTGGGGTCCACACTGGCGAGCATAATGCACTTAGGGTCTCGGTCTCTGCCTCAGTCTCTCGCTCTCTCTCTCTCTCGTTCTCTCTCTCTCTCTCTCATTCTCTCCTTCACGCGCACGAGCGACGCAACATAACGGGGTCGTCTGCGCCGGCATTGGCGCGTAAGCTGTCCGCACAAGGTCACGCGTATGCGCCCTCGTCTCCGATGTAGCGTGCCGCGCCGCTGGCTCGCGTAGGCCACCGCGTAAGGGTGCCATGTTAATTCTCGCAGAACCATTTTTTCGTCGCTCGTATGTATACACGTCACCCTGGCAGCGCCCGTGGGTGCACCGTCGGTATGGCCCGGCTGCTGCCGCGGTCACCGCCGCCAGGGCTGGCCGCCCCGGCCCGCTCGACGCGGAAGTCTTCCACGTCTGAGTGCTCCACCTCCCCTGTTGCCCTCTTGTTGCACGCCGGCGAACTAGCCATTCGGTTGCCCCGGATCGCCCGTCGCTGGAGCGGGTCGCCTCTGCTTCGCCGCCGACGGGACAAAGTATGCATTCGAAAAAGAAGAAGAATAGTTAAACGGCATACATATAAACTTTTGGTGTTCCGCGCGGATTTTGGGGGTCCGCGCCGGGCCCTTCCCCCGGCGCCGCCTCCCTGCGCAGCCCCTGGCGCGCCAGGGATGGGGTCCAGCGCAGATCCAAGAGATCCGCGCGGCGCGCGAACAGTTAATCTGTTTGGCATTTTTTATTATATACGCGCGTCCTTTTCCTCCCCAGAGATCCGATGACATTATTCCCCACATCCTAAGTGGGGTTCTTGTTTTCTCTGCATACCCTCCGCGCAGGATCTCTCCTCCTCCTCCCTCTCCTCTCCTCATCCTTGCTTCCTCCTCGTCATCACCATCATCATCACCATCACCACCACCATCACGCCCCACCCATCATCATCATCTCCATCAGCATCACCATCAGCATCGCACGATCACTCATCATCATCATCATCATCATCGTCATCACACGATCACCATTTTCATCATCACTACACGCTCACTCATCACTTCGTCATCATCAGCATCGCCACCGGTCACCATCAGCGTCGCACGATCACTCATCATCATCACGCAGCATCATCATCACCATCAGCATCACTCGATCACCCACTCAATGACTCACTCATCATTTTCATCATCACTCACTCACTCACTCACCAGCATCACTCATTCATTACTTCGTCATCACTCTTTCGTTTGTGAGTGAATTGTGAGGAAGTCTCAGGCGGGAGGCCCCTCTCTATGGGTCCCGCACTTCACGTTGGTAATCCGAGCGGGTCATCGGAAACCTGCAACCGTCGTCACTTTTGCGCCCTTCGGGCTTGAATTTGGACGAAATATCAAGCGGGAGCTTCGTTTGTGAGTGAATTGTGAGGAAGTCTCAGGCGGGTGCTCCCTCCCTATGGGTCTCGCATTTCATATTGGTAATCCGAACGGGTCATCGGCAACCTGTACCTGTTTTTGGGGCTCCTCAGGCTTGAATTGTGAGGAAGTGTCAAACGAGAGCCTCGCCTGTGAGTGAATTGTGAGGAGGTCTCAGGCGGGAGCCCCCTTCCCTATGGGTCCCGCGTTTCACGTTCGTACTCCGAGCGGGTCATCGGCAACTTGTAATTGTCGCCATTTTTGGGCTCGAAGTATCAAGCCGGAGCCTCGTCTGTGAGCGAATTGTGAGGAAGTCTCAGGCGGGAGCCCCCTCCCTATGGGTCCAGCGCTTCATGTTGGTAATCCGAGCGGGTCATCGGCAACCTGTAACTGTCGTCACTTTTGGGCTCCCCAGGCTTGAATTTGGAGGAAGTATCGAGCGGGAGCCTCGTCTGTGAGTGAATTGTGAGGAAGTCTCAGGCGGGACCCCCTTGTCTCCGGGCCGCCGGTGGTAACCCATCGGCGGCCGAATCGGCCGCAGGGGCAACCTCTTGCGTCCGGGCTGGGGGTGGTAACCCATCCTCGGCCGAATCGGGGGCAGGGGTAACCCCTTGTCTCCGGGCTGGGGTAACCCATCGTACGCCGAATCGGGGGCAGGGGTAACCCCTTGTCTCCGGGCTGGCGGTGGTAACCCATCGTCGGCCGAATCGGGGGCAGGGGTAACCCCTTGTCTCCGGGCTGGCTGCGGTAACCCATCGTCCGCCGAATCGGGCACACGGGGAAAAAACCCTTTGCGTCCGGGCCGGGGGTAGTAACCCATCCTCGGCCGAATCGGGGGCAGGGGTAACCCCTTGTCTCGGGGCTTGCGGTGGTAACCCATCGTCGGCCGAATCGGAGACGTCCAGGGATGAGGCCGAGCAGCTCGCCGCAGAGTTTGGGTTCATGCTGCCTTCCGCCTGAGCGCGGTTGCGCCCCGCTCGAAGCCCGCGGGGTTGTCCCAACGGCTTGGCCCGCGGGGCTGTCCCGACCGCCTGCCCCCGCGCCCCAGCGGCCCGCAGGGTTGTCCCAAAGGCTTCGCGAACCAGCCGTCGGGGAATGCGCGCGCTCTGGCCGTGGCGGCGACGGCGCCGAGGAAAATCGATTTGCTTGCCCCGACCAGGGGGAAGGGGAGGAACGCGCGGAGAAGAAACACTGAAAGGACGAGGACGGGCAAGGGGTAGGGAGGGGATGATGATGATGAGGAGGAAGTGGAGAAGGAGGAGGAGGAGGAGGAGGAGGAGGAGGAGAAATAGAAGGAGGGGGAGTAGGTGAGGGCAGAACGGCGGGCGAGAGGAAAGTGTCCGTCAGGGCGAGGAGGAGAAGGGTGAGGGCAAGCTAAACATATTCTCGTGCGGGGTCCTTCCGTCGGAGTAATTTGTTCAACGCGGACGACCCATTTCCCAGCGCCGGCCTTCCATCCCGAGTCGTTCTTTGACGGCCCCGGGGCCCGGCGAGGGCCTCCATAGGGACCAAAATTTGCGCAACACTGCCGCCCCGATGTGTTCGATGCGTTGGATATCTGGGGGATGCTGGTCGGGCTACTGAAGCGAGATGAGTTGGCGGCGCGCGCGCGGGTCCGAAAGGGCCCAACCAGAGCCCATCGAATCATTGCCCTGGCCAAAGGCTGCTCAGCCCAGGAGCCTGGCGCCCGGCCGTGGGCCCAGGGCCTCGCCCGACGAGTGTCGTTTCGCCTGTCTGCGGAGCCGACTCAAACGGGTTCCTCTTCCTCCTCCTCCTCCCCTCCTCCTCCTCCTCCTCCTCCTCCTCCTCCTCCTCCTCCTCCTCCTCCTCCTCCTCCTTCCTCCTCCCCTCCTCCCCCTCCCCCCCCGGGCCTCTGCCCCGGGGGGGAGGTGGCGGCGCTTTCCGAGCTGTTCCCCTACCCCCTCGACGAGCCCCAGCGGGAGGCCGCGAGGCGGCTCGCCGAGGGCGAGGAGCTGCGCCCGCGCCCCCTGCGAGCCATCTCCGGGGGTGGGGGGGGGGGGGGGGCGACGATGGCGGACCAGCCTCGGGGGGAGCAGGCAGGGGGGAGGGTGCGGAGGGGCTGGGGGAGGGAGGGGCGAGGGAGGCGAAGGGGGGAGGCGGGGGGGGGGGGGGGCGAGGGGAGTAGGGGGGGGAGGCGTGGGGTGCGGGGAGGGGGCGGCGAGGCGAGGAAGGATGCAGGGGGCGGGGTCGGCTGGGGGGGGGGAGACGAGGGGTAGGAGGGAGGGGAAGCGGGGGGGGGATGGCGAGTGGGTGGTCGTAGAGGGTGGTGAGGTGGAGAGCGGGAGCTGGTCCTGGGGAAGAGGTCCAGAGCTCCAGGGGGCTGGCGATTCGGAGCAATCAAGTCGTCGGAGGTCGAAAGGGGGCTGGGGAGACACAGAAGGAAAAGAAGGAGGAGGAGGAGGAGGAGGAGGAGGAGGACCAGGAGGAGGAGGAGGAGGAGGAGGAGGAGGAGGATGATGACCAGGAGGAGGAGGTAGGAGGAGGAGGGGGGAGGAGGAGGAGGAGGAGGACTAAGGAGGGAAGGAGGAGGAGGAGGGAGGAGGAGGAGGAGGAGGAGGAGGAGGAGGAGGAGGAGGAGGGGGAGGGGGCTGTGCGCGGCCGCAGCGGGCCCGCCGTGCGCCGCCGCTGCGGCAAAGACCGCTACGGCTGCGCATCCGCGCGGAGGCACAGAGCCGCGCTCGAAAGGCTCGAAAGGGTGATGTGGGTCGGTACAAGTCCAAGTCCAGGGTCTCTAGCGCTCCCGCAGAGGGCGAGGTTGCCCCGTCTTGCATACTTCCACTTCGATGCACTTCAATCACATATCCGTACATGCTTCGTACCACCCGTTCTTGTCTGCACCCGCCACCTTTTGAGTCAAGCGGAGAGCACCTGTAGATATCCAGCTTGCAGGGCGCAGGGCTACAGGCGGAGCCATTACTTTACCCTTGCGATGTTGGAGCGGGCTGGATTGGTGAAGGGCTCGTGGAGGATGTGGAGGCGCATCCCATGATTTACCTGCACGTGCCTCTGTAGCCATTGGGTTTCCCCCGCAGTGTTGTGCAGAAGCCGGCTATGGAGAACGCCAGCATGGGCTACCCCGCTTTCCCAATTTCTGGTGCTTCATCTTCTCTCCATTTAGCCGCCTCTCCGCAGATGTTCTTCACAGCACGCGTTTCATGTCCAGCTCATTCATCATTGTGCTCTCGGGCGTAATCAGCTTTGCTGCTAAATGTGGGACCCACTGTCGGCCAACGTGAACATGGGGACGTGGGAAGGGGGCGGAGGCGGCGGCGGAGGAGAGGGGTGGAAACAGCAGGCCCGAGGCTCGAAGCAGGAAAAGGATGTGGATACGGAAGACCCGGAGGAGGAGGTGCGAGAAGTAGACTCGGCCCTTCGCATGGTCTCACCAGTGACGTGCGCGCACAAACCCTGGTCAACCACTGGGGTGCGAAGATGATTGCGCCTTGCGTACCGCTAAGCGCGAGGTCAGGTGGACTGCCAAGCGATCTGCGCCTGCTTGCGAGCTCCTACTTCCAAGCGCCGCGCCGCGGGCTTGTGGCAGGCTGTGCTGCCCGGCGAGGAGTGGGGGCAGAAGAAGGGACGTTTGGCCGGGGGGGGGACAGCTGGAGGTTTGGAGCAACGCGCGTTATACCGCCATTGCCTTGTGGGCAACCTGAAGACACGCACTTTTCCGATCCCTGATTGTACTGAAGATCTCCTCGCAGAGGCCGGAAGGATTTTGGAGTCGACGGCTGTAGATGTCATTGACTGGCTGGGTTCCTAGGGTCCTGGGCTCTCGGTCTCCAAGTGCAGTTTGACCTCGGTCGGAAACTGGAACATGTGCATTACCAGTGGCGGGCGGTTTTTCAAGCCCCGAATTTTTCGAGGTGCGGGGACGACGTCGAAGCGGTGCGGTATACACCAGGGTCCCGTCTGCACCAGGATCCGCCTGCTTGTGCGAGTTCCAGCGCAGGGTCGGGAAAAGCGCACGTGCATCCACCGCCCCCCAGACCACCCCAACCCAACCCGAAGGCCTCAGTGTGCCCTCCACTTCCAGTTTTTTGGGGGGGTCGGGGAACATCGACAAAAGCACACATGGAACCCGTACCCCCCCCCAAAAAAAAACCGAACTTGGGGCCTTCGGGTTGGGTTGGGGTGGTCTGGTAGGCAAGCCCGAACTTGGGGCCTTCGGGTTGGGTTGGGGTGGTCTGGTGGGTCGTCATGCACAGAGCTCGCTGCCCGGTCCTGCCTGCAGTGGATGACCGTGGGGGGTCCTAAGTGGATAGGGGGGTCCTCCTCGTCCTCGTCCTCGTCCTCGTCCTCCTCCTCCTCCTCCTCCTCCTCCTCCTCCTCCTCAAGATCCGCTGGCCGCCAGGGGGGCGCCAGGCTGTAAAAACATGCTGCTGGCCTGCTGCCCTGCCTTCTCTGTGTTGCCGCTTGCCTCGTGGCTCTCGCTGGCGGCGCGCAGAGGGGGGCCCGCTGGGATGACCGTGGGGGTTCCTAAGTGGATAGGGGGGTTACAAGTGGATGCCAAGGTGGGTTATATCTGGCCCAACCTGGCTTATAGTGGGTTACAAGTGCCCTAAGAAGCTTAGGGGGGGGGCGATAACTCGGCCAAGTGGGCGGAGCCCACCTGGCCCAGATCGTTAACCCCCCTAAGCTACTCAGGGCACTTGTAGCCCACTCCTAAGCCAGGTTGGGCCAGATATAACCCACCTTGGCATCCACTTGTACCCCCCCTGTCCACTTAGGGACCCCCACGGTCATCCCAGTGGGCCCCCCTCTGCGCGCCGCCAGCGAGAGCCACGAGGCAAGCGGCAACACAGAGAAGGCAGGGCAGCAGGCCAGCAGCATGTTTTTACAGCCTGGCGCCCCCCTGGCGGCCAGCGGATCTTGAGGAGGAGGAGGAGGAGGAGGAGGAGGAGGAGGAGGAGGAGGACGAGGACGAGGACGAGGACGAGGAGGACCCCCCTATCCACTTAGGACCCCCCACGGTCATCCCAGCAGGCTCTCCGGTCTCCGATGCGCACCGTTGGCCTCGGCAGGCGGCCGCCCCCCCCGGGCCCCCCGGGTGCTCCCGATCGCTGGGGGGGCCCTGCAGGGCGCCGCCGGCCCGCCGTGTGCGGTGGAGGCGGCGGGGCTTCCTGGGGTCCCAGGCTGCCAAGGGAGCCGGCAGAATGTGGACATTCGGGGGGGGGGAGAGAGAGAGAGAGAGAATAATGAAAAATCATGACGGGAGGTTTTTTCCTAATTTTCGGCCTCCGGGGCCCTCACCGGGCCTCGGGAGCGTCAAAAAACGACTCAGGATGCAAAGCCGGTCATGGGGAAAGGGTCGGGACCTCTGGGGGTCGACGTAATGAAAAAATCATTACGTCGGGGGTCTGGGGAGACAGTGAGAGAGAGAGAGAAAGCGAGAGCCAGATACAGATACAGAGGCGGAGCGCCTGTTGTTTGGCTGCGGGATGTGTGCTGAGAGGACGGTGGAGAGAGAGAGAGAGGGGGGGGAGAGGGAGCGGGGAGGCATAGGAGAGGATATAAACAGGAGAGAGAGAGAGAGAGAAATAGAGAGAGAGAGATGGAGAGAGAGAAGAGACAGCCGAGAGATGAGTGAGAGTGGAGAGTTTGGGGAGAGCTTAGGAATTGCAGCGCGATTGAAGACAGCAGAGAGCATAGAGCATGTTGTGCCGATGATTTATCTCTCCGCTTCGGGTCCAGATTTGGAGACTTCCAATGATCCCCCAATCAGAGCTTGCCTCTGTAGGGGTCCTAGCGGATTCATATGGTTAGGTGACGTGCGGCGCCGATTTGGTGGCCGGCGGCCGGGTGCCTGGGTGCTCGGGGGTGCCCAGGTGCCCGGGGGCCCGGGCGTGCCCAGGCGTGCCCGGGGGTGCCCGGGTGCCCGGGGGTGCCCGGGTGCCCGGGGGTGTAGCCCTATAGCCATATAGCCCTACAGCTCTATAGCTCTATAGGCCTACAGCCCTATAGCTCAATAGCCCTATAGCCGTATAGCCCTATAGCTCTATAGCCCTATACCCCTATAGCCCTATAGCCCTGTAGTTCTATTACTTTATAGCCCAATAGCCCTATAGCCCATATAGCCCGATAGCCCTACAGCCCTAAACAGATTATTATTGGGTTTTTTCTCCGGTATCCTTTATCTCTCCGCTTCGACGGGGATCCAGATTTGGAGACTTCCACTCTGTAGTGTGTGGCTCCGTTCGCTGACGTTCACGGTGGGTGAATCGTGCCACTAACTACAAGCGCACGGTGCGCAGTATTCTGTAGTTTGCAGTTGCTGGCACTTGCTCGCCTATGGCGTTTCCTGACTTCCGCTTCGCGGTCCTTGCTGTTTTCTTCAGTCCCCCTCCTCTTCTTTCGCCTCTCCTCCCTTTCCCTGCTTGTGGACGGTGCTTTGCACTCTTCGGCATGGGTCAGGGTTTGAAGCAGGTGATGAGCGTGTCACCTGTTTTTGGCAACCACGCTACTCCAGATTTCGTAATAAAAGGGAGGGGGTCTGGACCCTCCAAGACAAGCCATTTCAGACCTCCCCCGTGGGAGAACCCTCCAAAACATCGTCCCCAGACCCCCCCAGGCCCTCCAAAATGGCCTGGAGGAGACCCCTCCCGAAATGAGACCCACTCCTTTTTATTACGAAATCTGGAGTACCCCTCCTCGTCTTCCTTGGCTTCTCTCCTTTTTTTCGCCGGTGCTATTATGCTTCTTGGATGTTGCAGTAAGTAAAGCCACCGGCCAGCATCTGCCGCCCCTTCCCCACGGCGTGCGCGGGGTACTCGACAGATGCTGCGGTCGCCCTCCATTATTCTATTATGTCCTTCCTCCTCTTCTTCAGATCCGAGAGCAGAGAGCAGAGAGCGTGGGGCAAGGGATGTAGAGCTTGCCCAGGGAGCCTGGAGCAGACTGCAGATCAGGAGGGGGAAAAAAGCACAGGCACACTTAAAATCGTCGATTCTCTAGAAAATACGGGAACATATGGGAAGTGGGGGGGAAGACAAGAACCCAGAAACTATAGGAAAATATGGGGGATCCTTTTATTTGTGTGTATTTACTATTTGTGTGTCCCAGGGCCCCTTCAGCAGAGTGCAGAGCGCAGAGGGCGGAGCGCGCCCGAGCAGAGGGCAGGAGAGCAGGACTGCGCCCCGCACCGCCCCGCGCGTCCGCGAGGACGTGCTGTGCTGCATGCCCACCGGCTCGGGCAAGACCGCCGTGGGCCTCTTCGCAGTTTGGCGGTGCCTCGCCATACAGCCGGGGCCCTGAAGAAGGAACCCTTTTGGTCGGGGAGGGGCTCCGCGTCCCGTAAGTGTTTCACAGCTTGCCCCAGGTTTCCCTTATGTTGTCGATCGGAAATCGGAGTTTAACTTATGGAGAAAAGGGGCCTCGTTCCTTATTTAGGGTTCCTTAGGTCAACGCCCCGACTGTAGTGAGGGACGGAGGGGAGGGAGAAGCGGGGGCTGGAGCAGGAGGGGGAAATGGTGGGAGGAAGCGGGGGGGGGGGGAGAGAGAGGTAGAGGAGGAAGGGACTGGGGGAGGAGTCTTGTGTAGAAGACAGGAGGCCGTTGGCAGGAGGAGGAGGAGGAGGGGCACAGGGGATACAGGCAGGAGGATGATGAGGACTGGCAGCGGGAGATTGTGATGAGAAGGAGGGGAGTGGGACGAGGGAGGAGGAGGAGGAGGAAAAGGAGGAGCAGGAGGAAGAGGAATAGGAGCAGAAGGAGGATGAGGAGGAGGAAAAGAAGGAGGACGAGGAGAAGGAGGAGAAGGAGAGGAGGAGAGAGGTAGCTAGGTGCGCTCGCGCCATATCTGACACCCTACCCCTCCCTCCCAACCCTTCCCATTGATTGTTTATGCATTTGTATGGTGGTCTGTATCCGCTGTCGCGTGTCATAGCGGACGTGGAGCTCCAAGAAGGAGCCCATCGTGTTGTGCGCAATCGTAAAACGGGAGCTGCGCACGTTAGGAAACGGAGGTTGCGGATTAGCGGGAAGATTATTAGAAGGAAACGGAGGATGAGGAAGGATGAGGACGAGGACGCACAACAGCAGCAGGAGCAGGACTGGAAGGAGCGGGGGCTAAAGGATGACCAGGGCAAGGTGCGCAAACGATGGGGAAGGATTCGGATCGGGAAAAGTGTCCCGCGCTGAGGCGGGAGCGCCAGACTGTGAACGACGGGAGCAGAGTGCCGATCCTGAAATGAGGCCCACAGTTCGGCGGGAACGCCATCTCGGAACTACCCCACGGACGGAGAACTGTTCGGACCAATCTTGAAATGCAAGGCGCCCTGGGGAGGGGACACTCTCAGCACATCTTCGGGGGAGAGAGGAGAGTAGTACTTAGATTGTGCAGTTCTGCCGGGGAACCAGAGTGAGCCAACTATTCAGCAGCGATGCTGCAACACCCCCATTGCAAGAAGTACCTCTTTTGACAGATCAGCACTCCTGGGCCTGTCATTTTGGCCAGGGCCCCGCTTTAACACGGATTGCCTTTCATTTTTCTGCAGCGTGACCCGGGGCACGAGCAACAAGCACCATGCAGCTCGACGGGGTGTCCAGCACGGCGGCGGCATTGGATAAGTAACCATGTCTTTGGGCCCAGACCCTGGCGCATTCTTTTTTGTTTCAAGACGAGGTGGGTTGCCGACGTTTGACCGCCCATCGGTCACGAGACACTGGGCTCTGTACCGCAGGCATCCTTATCTAAAGCTTGCCCACCTGCTCCGTGGTATTTCATTATAGAGGAAACCCCCTTCCCCAATCCTTGCAGCTGTTGTGCAGGCCTGCCCTTGTGCCCATGAGCCCCGAGGGGTGTTCAGGCGACGGCTCCGTACCGTAAGAGGGGCCGCCCTGGATCCCTGCAGCGCCGGGCGCGTTGAAGCTTCGGTTCTGGAGGGTGAGAATTTTCCAGAGAGCAGTCCTCCATCTCCTCCTCCGCTTCCTCCTCTTCTTCCTCCTCCTGTTCCCCCAGCTGCCATCTGGGCCGGAGAGATTCAGGGCAGCCCAGGCCGCCACCATGTCATTCCACCGTTCGTGCGGATAGAAGGGGCGGCGGCCCGCATGATGGCGGCATGGACCGTTTCTCCCGCACGGTTCCTCTTCAGCCAAATTTCGGCGAAGCCTGACAGACTGGCGGGGATCTACGAAGAAGCGTCCAACTCCAACGCAATGGTACTGACGGGATCAGAACGCAGAAGAAGAGAGCCCATCATCACCCCAAACCGCTGCGATAACACACTGTATTACGAAGTTGGCTGGCAACGCAGGATACATCACCAACAAGAGCATGGGGATCATCATCGCGCTGCAGGGCAGGCTCAGGAACGCGACAGTCATTGACTTGGTGGAGCCACCCGTAGAACTTAGCGGGCGAGGGCTGGCCAAGAACGCCGCAGCACAACGACCAGACGCTGATCATCATAGGGCACGAGAGCCCGCCACAGCCCACCAAGGGCAAGAACGCGCGCAATGACTACGTACCCACCACGGATTGGCTTTTCGCATGGACGGAAACAGTGACCAACAACAGGCCGCGCAACGCCATTATTATCACGGCGGGTGACCTGAACGACGGCGTGGGGATCACACATACAGGAACTAGAGCAGACACGCTGGCAGTGGGTCCAGGCAGGGCGCCAGAACGACTTGCGGGAGGAGCAGGCCAGAAGGCCCGCCAATACGCAGAACGACGTGGATTCTTTATCGTAGACACCATGATCTCCGGGCGCCCAACGTATTTCGGCGAGACGAGTGCGAGTTCCATCGGCTACGTCATGGCACTGCAGAGCTTGGCAGAGGCGCTTGTCTAGCAGGGACCACTCGTACGCATGAGCGCACGAGTGCAACATATATGGTGTACATCACGACGCGACCACGGACCAGTACAAGTGACAGTCCGACCCCCGCTACGGCAACGAGTACATCACCGACGCCAGCCGCCAAAATGGAACAAGGATAGCCTGGTCCAGGCAGCGCGGCACGGACTACGCCGCCCAGTTTTCATCACAGACGTGAAGGAGACAATCACACAGTACGACCCCCCGGGCAACGGCGCGGACCATCTATTCAGCGACATCAGCGAGATCCTGATCACTGAGGCGCAGAAACACTACGGACCACAGCGTAAGGCGACGGACTAGCACGATCAATGTCGCAGAGACATTATGCAGCTACTTCGAAACCGTCGAGAGGCCAAAGCCGCACTCCACGACCTACATGCAGACATTACTCTGGAGTCGAACCGCCATCACAAGCCCATCCCGACGCAACCCCCGCTATGCGTGGAGCGCCTCGGGGAGGGGGGGCCCCAAGGGGCCGGTCCCCAGGGGCAGAGAACGCTAGACAGCAACCCATGCGCCGACGAGATACCAGAGCAGCTCACTGTGACAGATACACGGATGCGAACAATCGGGAACCACCTGAGAACAATCGCGACGACTTGCAGAGAGATGCGCAATTCAGAGCGCCAGGAGTGCACCGACGCCAAGGTCGAAGAGATGCACGAGGCGTGGGAGCAGCGGGACCTAGCTAGAGTGGGACTATCACGGCTAATCGCTGGTGGACGTTACGGACCCAGGAAGCGCGACTTCTGGACGGCCACGACCGCGAACCCAACAAAGCAGGAGTGGATCGATAGCTGGCAGTTACCAGGATCCTCAGGAGGCATGGAAGGACCGGGGCAGGACACGAACGACGTGGAGACCAGACCTCACAACGCGGACAGACAGGACTACTACAAGGAAGACTCGGAGGATAAGGTCGAGGGAGACTACGACGAGCTCAGGCGCTTCCTCAAACGAGCCAGGCTACGACGAGCAGCACCACCCACGGCCGCGCCATCTGAGATACGGCGGCTACTGCTGTGTCCACGCGTTGACCACCACTCAAAGCAGCGCCGCGGGTTTGGACTACGCAGAGAACTACGAGAAACGGAACAGCTTTAAACGCTAATTAAGGCGGCGCTGGCAGCGATACGACATGGCAACGCGACGCCAGTACGATGGCATCAAAGCGGAGCAACAACAGTAAAGAAGGGCATGCAGATGGGCCCCGCAGGCAAGCGCATCCACCACATCATGGATAATGTTGGCAAGGCATACTACGCGGCAGGACTACGACGCCAGCAGAATATTGCACGCAGCGGCTTGGACTACAGCCTCATCAAGGGCAGACGCACAATGCTTACCATGGCGGCGGTGGAATGCAGAGCTAGACGTGCGGGCTACAACTATGCCTCGACGACGGAGGACATGTCCAACGAGTTCGCGAGCTGCTCGTGGATTGCGATGGGCGCGGCCAACAGTGAGATCATGCCAGACGACCCGCGGGACATGGGCGAGCAACGATGCCGACGAGCCACGTTCAACATCCCCTGCAGGGGTGCCGAGGGGAGGTGGCGAACGACGCGGGGCTCCACTGCGCCAGCGCGCCCTTCCAGCACCCAGTATGCACGGGCCCGACGACGTGCGCGAACGATCTGAGGAAGCTGACCTTCGGTCAGAGCTACGCAGATGCACGCCGGCTGGTCGAGCAGGCGCGGGGGGCGGGCGAGGCGCTGAGCGCGCGCCTCTACGAGATAGGCCTCAAGCGGGGGCAGGACAAACAGGAGGCCATCATGCGCATCCTGGGGCAGGGGGCCAGCCAGGCCCACAAGGACAGCATGAATTTACCCAGAGTGCAAGATGCCAGGCAAAGTCGTGGAGGCAGCGCCGCACTCGGGCCCGCATGCTGCGGCCGCGCAGTGCCACTACCATGAACTCCAGAAACGCATCCTGGCCCTGACGAATAGCTACAACGGGCGCGGCGGCTTCTGGGCGAAGAAGGACGTCCCATACAGATGGAAGCGGGTCGTATTCATCTGCAGGGTGATCAGCGCAGGCCTCTCCGGCATCCAGTGCTTCTTGCCGACGCCGAACGAGTGCCTGCTACTGCAGAACGCGATGGAAGCGCTACTGGGGGCGGCCATGACGGGCAAGGCGGGCGCGCGCCGCACGGTCGGCACAGCCCGCAGATTGTCGACGCCGGAGGTCTGCCGCCTCTCGCAAATACTGCCCCCAGTGGATGAGGCGCTCGTCCGAAGACTTGGTTGGGCCGGAAACATTCTGAGATTCCCGAGCGTCCGCGGGCAGCTCATCGTCGCCTTGTTCGGGCGCGTCAGATTCGAGCGCGATGACGACGACGAGGAGAACGACGCGAAGGAGCTGGCGACGAGTGTGAAACCGCGGGCCCGCGGAATCGTGGAGGGCGCAGAGAAAGCCCGCCATGTTTCGGAGAGCCTCAGTTCCAGATTCGGGGTGGAGGTCACGATCAGAAAAATGCTCGCGCTCGTTACTTGCGAAGACCTTCGCCAACTAGATGTCAGAGAGGTTCGAGCAGCCAAACCAACCTTAGCGACCCCCCTCCTGGACAGGCGCAAAGCGGCGAACTCTGCGAAGAATTCGCCCGAGGGACCTGCAACCTTGCAAATGCGAGCTCAGGGGCGGACAAGCGGAGCGCGGACTACTCTTCGCGAGCAAGGAAGCGCTGCGCAGCCGCGTCATCAGAGATCATCGCGCGCATAACCTAGCGGTGCTACTTACTACAAACAACGGGTGCACCAATTCCCACCGGGCGTTCGCGAGTCGGGGGGCAGCTTGGGAAAGTCTCGCAAGCGTCACGCTCTCAGGGAGCTGTAATGCAGACAGGCCGAGATATCACAGCGCGCCAATCCTGTTGCCTCCCGGAGAAGACGGCGCTCTTCCATCAGCGCCCGCAGCGGGTGCCAGTGCCAGCGGGCCTCCGCGTCCAGACCAAAGCCGGCAGCCGCGACGCCCGCCTGGAGGCGCAGCGGCAGGGGCGGCCGGAGAAGCAGCGCCCAACGCGCAGGTGGTAGACCTCGCGGCGCGGCCCGTCCTCACGTTGGCCAGGGAGCAGGCGGAGATAGCGGCGGCGGTCGCGCAGGCGTGGGAGATCGACGCCAACAGCGGGATCGCCAAAGCAGCGCTGGACTCTGGACGAGGGCGCAACGAAGCAGTTCGAGACTTACGACGACGCGCAGACCAGGGAGAGCGAGTGGACGCGGCACCGCTCGGCTGCCCACATATCCGAGGTTGGACCGACCTGGTGAGCTACGCGGGGCGCGCGTTGCAGCAAGGAGCGGAGGGGGGCCGCGTCGAGAGGCACTGCCAGGACAGCCTTGAATGGCAACGCGGGGCAGGTCACGGACACCATCCCGCCTTTCAGGGCCCGGTTCTTGAGAGGAAGGAGGCGCTCAGGAGAGGGGCCGATTCTTGTTCCAGGTCAAGACGTCGCATCGCCAGCTGGAGACGATGCTCGCGAAGCAGCTGTGCAAGGAAGGGGCAGTTCGCAAGCTGGGGTCGGCACCGATGGGGGACTTTGGGGCGGGAGCTGGGCCCCCTGAGCAACGGCCAGTAAGTGAAATGGAAGGCGCAACTACAACGCAACACTCGCGCTTGGCTTGGCCGTAGGGGCTCGTGCGACGCCAGCAGCACCAGAGGGCAGTGATATACGCGGCGCAGCGCAGCTGCGCCATCCTGCGATGCAACACTCACGCGTGGCCGGAGGGGCTCGTGAGACGCTAGCAGGAGGGATAACAGAGACACGTGGGCCGACCCAGAGAGAGACGATACATCGTCGTAGTGAGGGAGAGCAAGCGGTGCGCCTTTCCATGTTTCGCAGGCTGGTGCCACCTGCGCCATGCCGCAGGTATTCAGAATGAGCGAGAGGCTTCGGGCGCTCGTTATGGAAGGCCGACTCCCAGCCCCTCCTCTTTCATGTGAGACTCCCGACCTGAAAGTTTAAATGTCCTAGAAGCGAGAGTAGCATGGAACAGGCCCGAGAGCTCGATTGATCGATCGATCATCCTCCTCGTCCTCCTCCTGAACCTCCTCCTTCTCCTCCTCCTCACCCCCGCCTCCTCCTCCTCCTCCTCCTCCTTCTCCTCCTCCTCCTCCTCCTCCTCCTCTTTCTCCTCCTCCTCCTCGTCCTGACGGCACACTCAGAGTGTCTTTCGCTGCCTGCTACTGCCAGCCTCTCGTGTTTCGACGCGCAGAGGCGCGCGCCCCAGGCCTGCGTGGTGGACCATAGTAGAGGACCGTTCGGTGGTCCTGCGACAGCTCGCCGCTCATTGTACCGCACCGCTTCCCAGTGGCTATGGGCTCACTCGTCGTGTCAAAAAAGTAGGGGGCTCCTCCTCTTCCCCCTCCTCCTCCTCCTCCTCCTCCTCCTCCTCCTCCTCCTCCTCCCCCTCCTCCTCCCCCTCCTCCTCCTTCTTCTCCTATTCCGCCTCCTTTTCCTCCCTCCTCCTTCCTCCTCCTCCTCCTCCTCCTCCTCCTCCTCTCCTCCTCCCCTCCCTCCGCCCTCCTTTCCTCCTTCCTCCTTCCCCCCTCCTCCTCCTCCTCCTCTCCTCCTCGTCCTCCTCTCTTCCTCTCTTCCTCCCCCTCCGCTTCACACTCCTCCCTTTCCTCCTCCTCCTCCTCCTCCTCGTCCTCCTCCTCCTCCTCCCCCTTCCCCTCCTCCTCCTCCTCCTCCTCCTCCTCGTCCGCTTCCTCCTCTTCCTGTCCTCCTCCTCGTCCTCCTCCGTGTTAACGGTGCGTTGCAATACGAATTGCGCGGCACTGAGGCGGGACTCCGTTTTTTTTTCAGACGACCAGTGCTCAATCCGTGAATATGTTGCAGGATGTTGAGGCGAATGCTCATGGTGCTCGGGCCCTGAAGCTGATTCAAACTGTTACGACGAATGCGCGTGGCCCTGAGGCGGGAACCACATGTTTAAAACTACCCCCCCCCATGCCTGAACTGGGTACATTTTTACGGACGAATGTGGAGGAGGAGGAGGAAGAGGACAGGGAGGAGGACGAGGAGGAGGAGGAGGAGGGGGAGGGGGAGGAGGAGGAGGAGGAGGAGGAGGAGAGGGAGAAGAGGAGGAGGAAGAGGATGAATGATGAGACCGTCATACTTTCCCTCTCCAGTTCCTGGCCCTCTTCCCCTTCCTGTTGCCTCCATCCTCGTCTCCCCATCCTGCTCCACCTCACCCCTCTCGCCTTTGGCCTCCCCTTCTTCTTTCCACCCCCCGTTTCGCGTGGAGGTCGCTGCTGCGGGGCAGGCGCGCCTACTTCACCACCCCGCTAAAGGCGCTGTCTGGCCAGAAGCGGCGCGAGCTGTCTGCGATCTTCGGGCAGGGCGCCGTCGGCCTGGTCACCGGAGCCCCCCCGCCCCCTTTCCGCCTTCAGCGCCCGAGCGCTGGCGGCCGTCTCGCCCCACGGGTTCGAGGCCGCTGGTGCCCTGGGAGGCACCGCGGGGCAGCGGTGGTTTTCTGAGCGCTCAGGGTCGGCAAGCCGAGGGAGAAGCGACGGGAGGGGGCGGCACGAGGGGGCGAGGGGCGGAGGAAGGCCATGAAGGCTCCTGGGATCCTTCCTCCGCCCTTCCTCCTTCCCCATTCGCCTCTCCTCCTCCCTCCTCTTCCTCCTCCTCTGTCCTTCTCCCCTCCTCTTCCCTCTCCTCCTCGTCCTCC